>OZ018328.1:108190923-108653423 GCA_963969495.1 Ceratothoa steindachneri
AGGGCGCTTTGTGAGTCGCTATAGATCACAATCCGGTCTCCGAACCGGGCACGTCGCGTAATCTGTCGTACCGAGGGGTGTATTGCCACCATCTCGGCCGTGAAGACAGACGCAGCGCCTGGCAGAGCCCCACTGAATTCAAACAGAGGGGATACGGCGTGGAAGCCGACCCACTCTTCGGACTTGGAGCCATCCGTATACACTGGCACGGTTCCAGCGTGACACGAAGTGTGCTCCAAAAAAGTCGAACGCAATACTCCCGGTGCCGTACAAGCTTTGGGAGCAGAGGCGTGACGACAAATAGCCAAATGTGGTAGCCTCCAGGGTGACGTCCAGGGCAGAACCAGGGGCGCCACCGGCCCGAGAGCTATATCTACCTCTCGGAGTTTCCTGGCCCTAAACCCAAAGGGCTTAGGGTATGACTGGCGTCTCTCGGCGGCATAGGCACCGTCGAGATCAGCTGCGGATACAGTGAGAGCTGTTGGCGACTGAGGGAGGCGCCGGGCTCGCGCGTACAGGCGAGTAATGCACTGTACGCGGCGTAGAGCGAGTGGCATCTCCCCAGCATTGACCAACAGGCTCTCAATGGGGGAAGTGCGGAAGGCACCGGTCGCAAGGCGAAGGCCGGTGTGGTGGATCGAATCCACCTTCCTCAATAAACGCTCGGCTGCGGATGCATAAAACTCGCATCCGTAGTCGAGCTTCGAACGAACAAAGGATCGATAAAAAAGTAAGGCAGCAGCCCTATCAGCGCCCCAAGCGCTGAACGTCACGGAACGGAGAATATCCATGGCGCGGGGACAAGTGACCCTAAGGCTGCGAATATCAGCCTCCTAGGTGAGGCGTCGGTCAAATACAAGACCAAGGAAACGGTGAGAGTCGACCAGTTCCGGCGCACCACATTGACAAACAAGTCTGGGTCGGGGTGGAGTCGTGGATGGCGGCAGAAATGCACCACCTTAGTCTTGGCCAAGGAAAACCGAAGCCAGTGCGCTTCGGCATAGCGAGAGAGGCGGATCAAGAATTGGCATCTGGGCCACGCCAAAAGTGGTCGAAAGGTCGACACTTTACTGCGGGACACCCTCTTTCTGCTCCATGGGGCCGGAGAGGGATCCCCCACCCTTCCGCGGAATCGATCTCGCAAAAATTCAGAGATAAAGATTGGGAGGCGTCCCCTGGCCCCCATTTTGTGGAGTCTTCATGTTATCCTATTGCCATACGGTGTCATAGGCGTTCTCAAGATCCCAAACAACATGGCGTAGAGCTGTCTACGAAGGAAGGCCTCGCAGACGGCATTTTCCAGTCGGAGCAGAGCATCCGACGTGGAGAGGAACTTGCAGAAGCTGCACTGTGCAGAAGACAGATGGCCTCCGCTGTCCAGAAAAAATGCTAATCTAACATTTACAAATTTCTCCATCAACTCGCACACGCAAGAGTTGAGAGAGTTTGGGTGGAATTTGGCAAGGGCAGAGTGATCTTTCCCTGGTTTTCTAAAAGCAAGCCTGCTAGCTATTCACCAGGAATCTAGGAGGATACCCTCTATCCAAGTCCTGTTTAACAATTCTAAAAGAAAGGCCATGCCTCGCTCACCTAAGTGACGTTTTGTCGTGTCTGAGCACGAAACAAGAGCGAAAGCAAACTTATTCACTGTAAACATGTCGTTGAAGTGTTCGCCTCTGGAGCTTAAGTCCAATCGGTGGCCTCCAGCGGCGTTACGAGACGCATTGATTGCTGGCGGAGCAGCATCGCGGTTAGAGGATGTGGAGAAAGCGATCTCGAAGGACTTCCCCGCGGAGACGCGCTTCCATTTTATTCGAGAACCGGAGAGGGGTCATGCGAGAACTTGCCTTAAATCCTTTTGACACTCTTCCACACCTCTGCTAGAGGGGTCTTCCCGTTAAGTAGACACGTAAGCTCGCCAGGAAGTGGGGCGGGCGTGCTTCGAAACATACCGGAACCTAGTCATAGCTCGATGAGATTCACTGATAGTGAAATCGTTCAGGACGTGTTATAGCGCATGTAGTCATAACGCTTCTGTTTGAGGGCCGTCTGACACTCGGCCGACCACGACGGAAGCACTTGGCGTGCAAAACGGCCAGACGTTCTACGAATAATAGTTGGGCGAACGGCGATGCGGGTGCCAAAAAACTCAGCGGCCTCATCCAAGGATCTAAACTTCTCGACCGGGAAAGAGAAATCAGTCATTTCATGAAATGTGGACCACCGCGCACGCACCAAGCACCAACGGGAATGTCTTTCAGGCAACAGCTATCCAGAAAATCATATTTGAATGGGAAAATGATCACTACCATGGAGCTAATCGACCAGCTTTCAACCAAAATCAGGCTGCGCATCTGGAGAACAGAGGGAAAGATCAAGAGAGAAAAATGAAACAGTTTGGGGGCAATGATGCGTAAACTCATCTACATTTCGGACATCAATCTCCAGCTTGATGATCAGATCGCCAAGGACCTGACCCCTGGGATTGATCGAATGGTCTACGATTTAAATTCCCGAGCAGTAGAAACTGCCTCGGAAACGATGCCAGGAAGCGGTGGAAGTCCCACTCATCGAGGTCGGCTGACGGTGGAATCTACACAGAAATAAAAATATACTTCAGCCAGGTGCAACTGCACTACCTCTGCCTGCAATAAGGTATTTATAACAAAGATGAACAGAGACAGCATGCCGTCTGTAAATAGCGCACCCCCCTGCCCGGCCACCATCCCGTGGTGGTGGGGTTGAAAAACCTACTCACGAGAGGGTGTGCAGGGGGCATGCGCCCAGCATGGTCTCCTGCAAAAAAAATAGGTAACAGGAGGAGCAACCGCAGCTGCTCATAGTTAGCCTGGAGTCCGAGGCAATTCCATTTAAGGTATATGAAGAACTCCAGGACTAGCTCAAGAGAACCTGACGGGAATGGCCGTCGCTTCCCGGAAGAAAAGCTGCGGGTGCTGTTGGTAGAAGGGGTTTTTTTTTAGGAGCAAATCTGGCGACTGCCTATTTGGGGCATAAGTCCCCGTACTCACCAGATCCTACTACTAGGTTATATTAAAAAATAAATAAAGACAATAAAAAGCCCCCCAAAAAACAAGGGCTAAAAAAAAAACTGACGACAAAAAAAAAGGAAAATAGATAAAGGCAACAAGGAGGCGGGTTCAGGCATCGGGGATAATCACGTCTCCCGATGGCGCAGGAACATGCGACAAACAAGAACAATCAAATAGAGTGGAGGAGGCCAGCCTCATGCAAAAAGTCGAACCACAAGTCGGTGTGCACGAACCCATCTCGAATACAAGGGACAAGCGGTAACGATCCCGTCGCACCGTAACCTGGACAGGTAACGTGCGCAGACGAGGAAATTCAAAAAGAATGTGCCGAAAAGTATGGGGGACAATAGTCTTCACAGTATGGTGCAGGCGAGCGCTCCATCAAATGGCGGTGCGCCCCGAGAGTGTGTCCAATTCGGAGACGACAGAAAGCAACCTGAAGCCGTCGCAGCATTGGGGGGCTAAGTCCATGGGAACAGTCGCGGCGCAATGGCACACAACTTTAGGTTCCCCTCGACCGTCTCGCATCTTCTTTGCCAAGCAGCCGGGAGAGCTGCCCGTATTTCTGCCATGTAATCGGTGAGAGGAAGAGCGAAACGCTGGTCTGGTCGCCCAGTCTTCGCGGACTATTTGGCGCCATCATTCGCCGAGATTCCTACATGTCCAGGAACCCAGCAGAAGATAATCTGGACATCCGCCCGGCTCGCAAAAACCGTGGCGTCCCGGATATCGCGAGCCAGTGGATGCGGAGATTCCAATGCCCCGAGGCCACTCAGGGCACTTTGTGAGTCGCTATAAATTAGAATCTGATGCCCGAAACGGGCACGTCGCGTTATCTCCCGTACTGAGGGGAGTACTGCAACCAGCTCGGAAAGGAAAGAGAGACGCAGCGCCTAGTAGAGCCCCGCTGACTTCAAACAGGGGGGATACGGCGTGGAAACCGAACACCTCTTGAGACTTGGAGCCATCCGTATACAGTGGACCTTTTCCAACGTGACACAGTGTGCTCCAAAATAATAGGACGCAATACTCCCGGCGATATATAAGCTTTGAGAGCAGAGGAGTGGCGACAAATAGTCAAAGGTGGTACCCTCAAGGGGGGCGCCACCGACCCGAGAGCTATACCCATCTCTCGAAAGAGTTTCCTGGCCCGAAACCCAAAGGGCTTAGAGTATGACTGGCGTCTCTCGGTGGCATAGGCACCGTCGAGATCAGTTGCGAATGCAGTGAGAGCTGCTGGTGACTAAGGGAGGCGCCGGGCTCGCGCATACAGGCGAATTATGCACTATGCACGGCGCAGAGACAGTGGCATCTCCCCAGCATCGACAGTAGGCTCTCAATGGGAAAAGGGCGGAAGGCACCGGTTGTCAAACTAAGGCTTGTGTGGTGGATTGAGTCCAACTTCCGCAATACACGCTCGGCTGCGGATGCATAAAACTCAAATCCGTATTCGTGGTTCGAACGAACGTCACGGAACGAAGAATGTAATGGTGCGGGTACAAGAGACCCTAACGCTGCGAATATGAGCCTCCCAGGTAAGGCGTCGGTCAAATACAAGACTAAGGAAACAGTGCGAGTCTACCACTTCCAGAGAACCCCATTTAGAAACAAATCTTGGTCAGGGTGGAGCTGCATATGGCGACAGAAATGCACCACCTTAGGCTTGGCCACAGAAAACCGAAGCCTGTGCGCTTCGGCATAGCAAGAGACGCGGTTCAATGCCTGTTGGAGTGGACCCTCCAGGGTTGACATTTGGGACGCGCCATAAGAGATCGAAAGGTCGTCCACGTAGAGCGTAGCGAGAACATCTTCCGGCAGCACCGAGGTGATGTCGTTGATGCTCAGGGCAAAGAGTTAACCACCCTTGGGGAACCAGGAGAGGATGGAAGGTTCCTCTTCTTGTTGGTAACCTCAGAAGCACTGTTAGGTGATGACCAACTTTGTTCATCACGGGGAGGACTTTTTGCCAGGTCAGGCACAGGAGAACCAGTAGGATGTCTTTGGTTCTCCCTTTCTTCGGCCTGGTAGAACGCAGAGCATCAGAAAAGCTCTCACCAGGTTGGACATACATCTCCTTTACTCTTCTTCTGGCCTCTTTAAAACTGACCCTGTTCTTGTTTCTAATAGCAATGACTTCTGTCTCATAGAGAAAGAAAGTGCATTGCTGTGATGTTGCAGGGTGTTCTCACTACAGTTAGGGCAGCACGGCTGTTGAGAACAGGGCGTCCTGTGATAATCCAATCTACAATTCACACACAACCTTGCCTGTTTACAAAACTTGCTTACATGGCCAAACCGTTGGCAATGGAAGCATCGCTATGGATTTTCAACGTAAGGCTTGACCGGGATGTTAAGATAGCCAGCCTTAACGTACTTGGGCGGTTCCAATCTGTTGAAGGTCAGGATTATAGTGACGGTAGGTAACCTAGCGCCATTCGCAAACCTGGAAATGCGGTGGGCACTAAGAACCTTCTGATTGGTAAGTTTTGATACCAGCCTGTCATCATAATCTATTAACTCTCCCGATCGGATAACACCTTTACAGGTGTTAAATGTCGAGTGCGAAGCAGAGGACATGTCTACAGAAGCTAAAGACTGTAGGGTCTTAATCCGTTGATGCTGCTCGCTTGATTTCGCCTCGACCATCAATGCGCCTTCATTACGAGGCCACATTTGGGCAGGTTCGCCACATTTCTCAACAAAATCCTCGTAGACCTCGAAAATGTCAGCCTTACTAAGAGGCTTATCGTTCGCTTTCAAGACTAAAAATCGGTCGTAATCTAACTCAGAGTCGACTTCTGACCCAAAAGGATCAAAGCGTCTACCGTCAGGGTCCAAAGCACGATGTCTATGGGAGTTATTTTTGTTAAATTTACCCATATAAGTAAATATTATATTTTAAGCTGCCCCTGGAGCCGAGGGCATGCCCCAAATCGTCATCATGAGTCCAAAGAGCGCCCATACAGCCCAGACGGAGTAAGACCCCCCCCCCCCCCGACTGCCACTGCCGTTTTAATAACAGCGGAGCCGCATAACGGAGATTCTCTGGACTGCGGTGCAAAGACTTCCCAGAAACAAAATGACGATCCAGGCAACCAAACCTCCTCTAAGACACGGTCCTACAGACGATGTCCCCCAGTGGGCGCATCCGTCGCCCCGTACAGAGGCAGAAATAAGAAAAAAAAAGACAAATGTAAAAGAGGGTACCTAAGGTACTAAATAACTAACCTGATAAAAATAAAAACCTAAAGCTAACAAACTACCCAAACAGAGTAATTTGGAGAAGCACAAGGGAAACAATAGAAAGAGGAGTTGGAAAGAATGATATAAATAATTGAAAGGAAAACTGAAGGAAGGAGAAGAGGCTAAGCTGGGGTCGGACGGAGCGCTGAGTCCCGTCAGCACGGCGGCCAGGATAGCAAATCGCCGCTCCCCTTACGGGGGCTTTACCAGGCAAGCACTCGGGCTGGGTATAAACTACAGAAGGGTTCTGAATGGGTGCGGAAACGACCGTGCTCGTAGGACTAGGAGAAAAGGGTGTTTTTCTTAATATTGAAGCATAGGATGTACCAGACAGCGCCGGGACCAAGTCCTTAGCCTCGCGAAATAAAAGACGATCCTGTGCCTGAACGGCCAGGATTTCCTTCTCAAGGAGATACGCACCACATTGCTTCCAAGAAGCGGGGTGCGGCTCTCCCCAGTTGACATACTTTGCCACACACGATTTGGACTTATGTGCGGCCTTGGAGTAACTTACACAGACTTCGTGTAACCCCGACTTTGCACGACTACACGAGCAAATAACATGGCCGAAGCGACGACAGTAGTAGCCCATCCGCGGTAGCGATACCAACCGACAAGAACCGACTCACGGAGCTTGTCACAGTCGAACGTGACGAAGATTATAAGGGTGGGTGTCGAGGCTATTCCCTGTTTTCTTATCACACACTCGACCTTGACCGTCCCATGGTAGGCTAACTCTAAGGTAATGTCATTGTCGAGGGTTAGTGAGTGGGTAATCCCAGTGCCACTTCTTTGGCATATATTATAATCCGGCACCAAGGTAAAGGGGGGGGGGTAAAGTGTAACCAATACACCTACCGTAGCCACTTCCGGTAAATAAGAATAACCCCGGTGCTTCCCTTTTGATCAAAGTTAAGATAATGATCCCCTCAGTGTGTTCTGACTCAGTAAAAGCCAGTCATGAGTGGACTTATGTAATAATAAGAATTAAGCCGAGTGGATTGCTTTTCTATTGTCAAAGGATCGTCCAAAATAGTTAAAAACACAAATACAAAAATAATCTTTAATATACATGAATTAGAAATATGAAATAGCATAGGATTAGTCTTTACACTGAATAGGTAAGTCTATATAATGTCGTGGGGATTAATTACATTTGAAATCTACATACTAGTATGCTTGCATCTTAATTGCACCCGACAGAATGAATTGAACAATATCACGGAATTAAGCAATGAATTAATCACTTGTAATAATCGAGGTTATGAGCTCGGAATGGATTTTTTTTTTTTTTTTGAGCCCATCTGGCGACTGCCCACTTGGGCATAAGTCACCGGAAACACGACAGCCTAGCACTAGGCTACTAAAACAAGAATATGAAAACACAACAATGATAAAAATGGGAAAAACTTAACAATTAGGAAGCAATTTCCGGCGTCGGGGGGAGGTCCCCCTCACCCCGGTGCAGGAGCGTGCAACCTACAAAGAAAACAATAACAAAAAAAATAAAACCTACTTAAATAAAGGGGAGAAGCCCGGCCTCCCCCAAAAAGTCAACAAGTCCACAAGTCAATGTGCACGAACTCGTCCCAATTACAAGGGACAGGCGGTAGCGACCCCGCCCATCCCGGTACCGGGACAGGTAACGAGCGCGATCACCCAGACTGGGACATTCGACAATTTTTTTTTTTTTAAGGGGCTATCTGGTCACTGCCCACTTAGGCCTAAGTCACCGTAAACAAACAGCCTAGTTCTAGGCTACTTTAAAAAATTTGAACAGAAAACAACAATAAAAAGAAATAGCAATTAGGAAGCAATAACAATAACAAAAACAACAACTATACCTAGTTAAATGAAAGGGAGAAGGCCGGCCTCCCCAAAAAAGTCAACAATTCGACCAGTTAATGTGAACGCACCCGTCCCGAGTACAAAGGACAGGCAGGCGGTAGCGACCCCGCTCATCCCGGTACCGGGACAGGTAAGTGCGCGAAGATCACCCAGACTGGGACATTCGACAAGAATGTGCCGAACAGTCTCGGGAACGACGCAGTCGTAGCAATAGGGCGCAGGCGAGCGCTCCATCAAATAGCGATGCGTCGCACGAGTGTGTCCGATTCAGAGACGACAGAAAGCGACCTGAAACCGTCGCGGCATTGGGGGATAGGTTCATGGGAACAGCCGCAAGGCAATGGCACGCAACTTTAAGTTCCCTTCGACCGTCTCCCATCTTCTTTGCCAAGCAGTCTGAAGAGCTGCCCGTATTCCTGCCATGTAGTCGGTGTGAGGAAGAGCGAAACGCTGGTCCGGTCGCAGAGTCCTCGCGGACTCTTTCGCGCCCTAATCAGCGCGCTCATTCCCCGCAATTCCTACATGTCCAGGAACCCAGCAGAAGATAATCTCGAGCTCGGGATGGAAATTCTAGTTAACGGTTCAACTAGTGAAGTTAGGGGAGGGGATAATTTACTTTAACGATACCTTGGAGTTCGTATTTGGAGGATGACGGTGAATGTCTTCTTCTTCTGACGATGTTTGCACTTAGCCCGGTCGTCCGAGGTTACCGAATGTGGGAGTAATCCTAGACCGGTATCCTGATGTAATGATCCTAGGCCGGATCGCGAAGGCGTGTCAAACGGTGACTCAAATCGGAATTCTTCTCCTCGAAGTGTCCGTTCCGATTATTGGCACCTGGAGTGGGTAGCCAAAATGAATACCTAGCTGCGTCTAGGGTAATCCGCAGAGGAAGGTCCTGTGTAACCTTTGCAGGTGAAGTTTGGCACCGGCAAGTACCGTGACGGCAACAAACAATTCACCGAAGTTTTCTTTCTTGCAACGGGCGAACTGTTTCGTTTTGTGAGACTAGCTCTACACACAACGTAGGTCCAAGATCTTCTGCCTGACTGCAGGAAGAATTTTCCCTTTTATTTCCAAGAGCTAAAATCGAGAGAGAACACCGGATTCTCATAAAATCCTTATCGTCGCGCGAAAGAAATTTTGTGTGCTGTCAGGACATGCGAAATATTTACGCCTCGCCGCCATCCGAGCTTTCCTCGTCTCCAACCGCGGGTTTACGTCGGCGTGAAAAGGGGTGAAGGAGATTCGATGCGAAAAGACGAATTTAGAATAAGGAGAGGGGGGGCAAGCAGCTGTGTCCGTGTATTTATGTATGCATTAATGCATGGATGTACTTAGACCTCTACAGTCATCTATAGAGTAGTCCACGAGTTCCTTCGCATAAACTACTACTTTCACGAAGTTCATGGTAGAGTGCGGCGTCGCACTCACAGGCGTGCCATCAAGTGCCCGAAAGGCACTAATCATGGCCGCCTCTCGGAGAGATTCAACGCATTCGCCAAACGGATCGCATCCGAGAAACAGGTCACCTTCGGCTCTCTACCAATCACACTAGCTAAAGCTCTCATCTGATAAATCATGTTGCCCTTAGCCAACATGCGGCCATCAGCTGAGCGAATAACACGGAAGAGTTTGAAGCCAGGGGGCTAGAAAACGCCAGGTTGTCTCTGAATGAGGGGCCCCGACGTAATCGAGGATCCGCTCTGCGCACTTACACTTTTAGTATTTCTCAGGGACTCCCCACTCGAGTGAGCAACGAGACCGGACGTGCCGATCTTGGCTTTGTCGCTTACCTAAGTGGTAGCAGACCCATCCGTCCCCGCGGCCTCCACGGATGGAGAGGAGCCCCGAGTCTTTTTTTTCTATTTAGGAGAGGAGGGCGGGTAGTGAACCCGCTTCTCCCCTCCACCGGCAGGAGCCCACAGGCAAGAAGGACCGGCGTCAGCAACATCTTTCTCCAAGATGGAGTCGTTGGAGCCACAGGGGAACCAGCCAGAAGAGGAGATCCCTCCCCTCCTTGTAGGCCTTCGAGACCCGAGCCGTCTGAGGACCTTGCACAGGGACAGACTCGGGTTCGGTGCTGCGCCGAGCCCAGGCCCATGCCCATGGAAGGTCCTACCATCTGGGGCTGGGTTACCTCAGGGACCATGTCCATCTCAGGGGGGAGGGGGCTCCGTGTGGCTATCCCCCACAGGACATCACAGGTCCCAATGTTCATTCCTTCTCCAATATACACGATTGTATGCAGGCGGTCATTATGACTTGGGCACTGGATATAACACAACACATAACTAAGCGCAAGTTTACAGCACCCTAATAAATCCTTCAAAATGCTAATGCACACAAAGCAGTTTTTTAACACCACACAAAACTATTGCCACAACATGCAAGTGTCATCCTTTGTGAAACATGAAAAGGACTCCAAAGGTATATTACAAAAAATAAACCAGACTTCTATCACATAAAAAAAACTCAAACTCACCAGGACATCTAAGCTGTATCCAAAGAACCTCCTAAACACTATTCCACCAGGCTAGGAACCAGAAGAACCATCCCTCCTAAGACACATGGGTAGCCCAATGCAGTTACCACACAGAACAACACATACTAACACTGCATAGACTCAACTAACACTAACATCTACACACAGGGGCAGTTGGAACCATAAACACATTCATGTGGCCATACAAAATTTGCAGATACACAGGGTTCTTGGGAGAACTTTGTCAGGTTGGTGGGGTTCATTAGGGTGGCTGGGCAGGGGGTAGTACACTAGACTTGGGGCCACAACGAGATTGGCTATGAGAATAGTAGTCGCCATTTTATCCCTATTAAAGGTATTTTATATATCCACCTTTTCTTTCTTCACCCTAATTCTCCAGTGAGTGTATAAGCCCTCATTTTTCACTCAAAAAACAGACCCCATTACCAGAATGCGCTCAAACAAGATCTAGATTAAACAGGTACCGTGCAAGAGTCATCCTCTTTCTCTGGTTGGTTGTCCTTGTGGCCAATGACCTCTATAACTTTAGCTTCCAGTCTCTTCTCTGTCACAAACTCATTCCCTTCCGCCATACTGCAAAGTTGGGTAAGGTGAGTATGTAGGAGTACAATAATATATATAATCAACAACGATTATGGCCATGGAATGAGCATCAATGTGGATAAATGCAAGAGGATAAAGCAAGAAAAAAGACAAGAATCAGAATAACATCTCACCCAGCGCACAAACGATAACAATCACTCAAAGCTGCACCTTTCAAAATGCCTTGGCATATTAGGACGACAACCACTAGGCTATGGGCCTTCAAACATGCCCATCATATAAGACTCTCCTCAATTGCTAAGCAGACACTCCAAATAGACAATTTGAGAAGGATGTTGAGTGTGAGAATAGAAGATAGTTTAAAAAATATCTGGATAAGAGGTGTATATAAGGTATGAGAAAAGGTAGGAATGAGATAAGACAAAAAATATAGACTTATGAAGAGAATATAGGCAATCCTTGTAATTTGTGATATAGGTTTCAAGAAATTTATACCAATTAGAATTAGACTCACAAAATATAATTCCTGTCCATTTTTTTATCTATAATGAAAACGTTTTCCTTTTAAGAGGGTTTACTGAAATAAAAATTCACTTTAATTTAATATTTGTTTTTCACTGCAATCTATATACAATAGAGCTTTGTAATTTGTCTGGTTTATGCCTTATATATATATTTTTTGTTTGGTCTAATGCAAATCAATTCATAAGAGACAGACTGAACTATTTGGCTGTGGGTTTGGGTGCATTATCATCTTGAACAAAGGCAGTAAGAACCTCCTCATTGAGAATGTCTAGATATATGTTGGCGGTAAACTGACCATTGATGGTAATGATAGGACTAGCTGAATAAACCAGGATATAGCCACCTAAACCATCATGGATCTGCTTCCATGTTTGATGGTTGGAAGTAGGCTTCCTTTGGGCTCCTCCATACATAAACACAGCCATTTATGGGAAATAATGTAAATGATTACTCGTTAGACCATACTACATTCTTCCAGTGATCAAGTGACCATGTTTTATGACCGTGACACCATTTCTTTTGAAATTTGCCATTGGTTTCTATTACCAGCGGTTCCAGAATAGCTGCCTTTCCATGAATGTTTGCTTTGTGAAGTTCTCAGCCCATTGCTTATCAAAACAGTGTTGTGCAGATGAATATTGAGTTTTTCTGTCACTTAAGCTGCATTAGTTTTGTGTTGTTTGGTCACAATCTTTGTTAGAGTTCAACAACCCCTGTCAGTTAACTTTAGTTTTCATCCACTTTTGTTCTTCACCGATGAGATCTTACCATGTTTTGCGAGTCATGCTGGAACCACAAGTCTGTCTGTACAAATCAAGTTGCATCAGAACAAAGAAATGTGCATGAATTATAAACTGCACAAACTAGAGGGTGTACAGAAATGATTGTAACTCCCCCACCCCATTTAGAAGAAACTAGAAGGAACAAAAAAATGTGAAAGAGCATTAAATTTTTAATAACAAACATTTATTTTAATATGAGGCACTGTCCCCATTTACAGCTCTCATGACCATTAATCCATAGGGATATGATCCCCAAAGTTTCACAGGAAATACATCCGCAACCAAAAGTTTTCAGACACCTGTAATTTTTCTTACACCTTGGGTATGACTATGAATATGTTGGTTTAAGTTTGCATGCATGTGCTCAATACATCTGGGGAGCAAGATAAAAGTACAACCTTCCTTATAACTTTTAGAAAATCTAAAATGGATATGCTATTGGAATAAATGAAATCTTGGTATCAGTATGCTGTAGTGTCATGACTATATATTTACTATTCTTGTATCTATTATTGACCTCCCTATAATCTATGTTTTTTATCCTTTGTTAAATTTCTACTAATTTACCTTTTACATGTTTCCTTTTATATGAATAGAATGTTTAAATTTTCATAAGAATTTAAATCTTTTAGACAAAATTTAATATAGTACCATGATTTTATACTTTCTGTTCTAGTATCTATTGTTGATCCATTTATAGTTTGTTTTTTATTCTTTGTTGAATCTTTAATAGATTATTATTACATGCCTTCTCTTATGTGAATAGAATGTTTAAATTTTCAGAAGGATCAAATCTTTTGGACAAAATTTAATATATTATTCCATGATGATATATTTTCTGTTTGTTGATCCATTTATAGTTTATGTTATTCATCCATTTTGAATTTTTAATAGTTTAATTTTTATGTTTTCTCCTACATGAATTGAATGTTTAAATTTTTAGAATTTATTTTTTTTTTAGTTAAAATTTAATATATTGTGTTATGACTTTATATATATACCTATTTATCCCTTACTGAATCTTTAATAGTTTATTTTTATACTATGTTATATCTTTTAATGTTTTTTTAAAATTCATATGCCTCCATTTTATTGATTTTAATTTCATAGTTAAATTTTTTTATATTTTCTAGATATCAATATTTTATTGAGAATTATTGTGCAAATTGCCCATCTTTGAAATTGGCCGCAGGATAGTCCATTTGGGCTTTGCAGCATCTTTTTTCAGCCCTATTCATTCATTCAGTATGCTGTATATTACAGTCGAGATGTCTCCCCTTAAAACATATGTTAATATGGTATTCCATGTCAAAAAGATCTGGTAATGATATGATAATGGCGAAAGCACGTAACTACACCGTGGCTAAGAGTCTGATAAACATGCTGCACAAAGAGGGTCTCATCTGTCAACAAACACCCACAGAGTTGGCAGATCACATCCATGTGTTGCACAAGTGTTGAAGAGAATTCAATTTTATTTTAATTTAATAGGGTCACTCTCGGCGACTACCTACAAGGGCATAAGCTGACGTAAAAAGGCTAGCCCATAAATTAAGTTATGCTAAAATACAAAAAACAAAACAAAACACAAAAATAAAATAGTAAAAACAAGGGACAAGCAGGAGCCCCCCCTCCCCTTTCGTCCCTGTACTGGAACAACGTGGTAAGACAGGAAGCGACCTGAAGCCGTCGCAGCATTGGTGACTAGGTCCATGGAAACAGTTGTGGGCAATGGCACGCAACTTTAGTTCCCCTCAGCTGTCGCCCATGCAACCAGAATGGCTGACGCAATTCCTGCTATGTAGTCAGTATGAACAAGAGAAAAGCACTGGTCATTTCAACCAGCCCTCCCTGACTTTTTGGCATGCTTAGTCCCATCAATTCAAACACAGGTCCAAGAACCCAGCACAAAAAATCTTTACATCCGCGCCATTACAAATACCTCAAACTAGGGGTGCAGAGATTCCAATGCCCAGAGAGCACTGAGGTCATTTTGTAAGTAATTAGAGATCACGATCAGGTGCCCGAACCAGGCCTGCCAGAGTCGCAATGACTGCAAGCAGAGGGGATACGGCGTAGAAACCGACTCCATCTTCGGACTTAGAGCCAACTGTGGTGTGAACTGTAAAGGATCCGGCGTGACACGAAGTGTGGTCCAAAAAGGGCATAAGTCGCCGAAAAACACGACAGCCTAGAACTAGGCTACTTTAAAAAAATATATGAAAACATAACGATATAAATTGGAAAACTTAACAATCAGGAAGCAATCTCCGGCAGCGGGGGAGGTCCCCCTCACCCCGGTGCTAAGGGTAAACAGGAGGAGAGGAGCCTCCGCAGCTCCTCCCAGTTGGCCCGGAGTCCACGGCAATTCAATTGAAGGAATGTGCCCTACACGCAGATAAAACCCTCACGGGAATGGCCGTAAGCTTCCCGGAGGCAGAACCCCGGGCGATGAAAGAGCTGTCGCCGTCGAGGACTTATTGGGGGAGGTTGGGCTCGCCATGCAGGTCTTTTCCTCCCTCCCCCTCGAAACCTTAGGCGGGCGTTGCGGCTTCGGAGGCGGGGGATCCCTCTTTTCAAGGATCCACCGTCTCCCAGCCACCCAGGCCACCACTAGGCGTGGGAGAAGGAGCCCAAACTCCTTTGTTGCTGTACTCCTTTCAGGGGGCAGCTTTAGGAAGATCCCCCACAAGGCATCACAGATCCAATTTGAGGTACCTTCAGTCAGGGTCAAGTCTCTGGCCGGTGAAATGACCTCCATTGGGAAAGAAAGGGGCAGGCATACCAACCCCCTGCAAGGTACATATGCATGACTGCAGAATGGTAGGGGGTACGTCCTGACGAGCCCTGCCAACCCTTACTCCTCTAGGGAAGTTGGCAGTCAATTTTGGGCCGCCTGCCTGCTCTCTTGGCAGTCCCCTGTGATAGGAAAGGGAAGACTGCTTCTCTTCCTAAGATAGAGTCGCCGAAGGGGGGAAACTCTCGAACCCTCCAAAAAAGCAGAGGGAGAAGCGCCCTCTCCACTAGAAAAAGTTTGGAGTGACTGTGAGAAAGCACAGAGGGATGGGGGATGCACCGATTTTTCTGATTGTCTGTTTTACCTCATCCTTCCCGAAACTTGGGGAGGATGAGGCTGCGCTTGGGCAACCGCAAGGGTTGCCCACTATTACCTTTTGTTGTCGCCATAATCATAGTAAAAAAAAAAAGGTAATAAAATGTATGGAAAATAGATACCTTGAGCTCCCAATGCCAAGGGAAATTAAGAGAAAAGTCCCCATAGGTTCAGAAAATTCCAGAATGTGATCATTTACACATACACAGGTCAGCTAAGATGGGCCTTGACAACCCGGCCCACTATTCAGGCAAAATTGTCCTGGAGCTTTAACCATAAAGGATGGTGTTGGGGTAAGCAGAGTCAATGGCGCAGTACACCTTGTATACCCAATACTTGCCGTAGCCAGCGGGGGGCTTTCGGCCCTCGCAGCGGGTAGGGACCTCACGGTATTTACTGCCACTTGACTAAGGACCCATAAGAGGATGAAAATATGGCAAGTGGCCAGGACATTTGTAGATGGAAGAGCAAGTTTGGAAGGGGGGATGGGAGTATAAGAGAATTAGAGATAGGCGGCTCCATTAATGAATAGGGTGGGTGATTACCTATTACTTCATACCCTAGCGCAAGGTGATCCCAGGCCGGCATGCAATTCAGCAAGGCACCATGGCTACTGGACCAAACTGTCCATGTGGGATTAGGCCTTCAGGTTCAAAGTGCGGGTAGAAAAGGTTGAGGGAATAGCCATAATAAATAATAATAAAATAATATAATACAAAATAAATAATCATACTAAATGATAAAAAATGATTAATAACTATACTACTAAAGTAATAATAAGAATACTACTAATAAATAAAGATAAAGTAGCGCTGAGAGAGAGCGAGAGGGATGCGCACCAACAGCTTCCCCAGGCCCCATCAGAGTTCACATCAACCCACCCAGTGACAGACGGGGCCTCCCTAATTTACATTCAGGCTGGGAGGATGTGCAGCTCCTCTGAGTACCAAATGTAACAGGCTACACCGGGTACCCCCTGTGTTAGAGGGGAGGGGGGCCCTCAACACATAACTTTGGGGGGAGGGGGGGACTCTCTCCACTAGAACCTTGTAGGGCCCTTGAGACAGCACAGAGGAAGGGGGGAGCTACTTAGAAGAGGCGGAACTACTAAAGTGCGGCTCTAAAAGAGATAAAGGGTAAACCTCTTTATCGGCCGTAGGTAGTGAGAGGGACGCCCTTCCACCAAGATTGAGTTGGGATGTAGTCGTTCATGGGTGGTATGTAGTGCCCCTTCCCACGAAGGCTCTACTTTGAATCCAACAAGTGATCAGCCTGGCCAATACCACTGGGCCGAGCAGGTCGGAGCGGCGGATCTGGCTTAGTGACAGGCTTCGGAGAGGTGAGGGGTCACCACCCGTTTCATCCAGAGTAGATCTTGTTCGTTGTCCGAAAAAGGAGCCGTCATAGAAGAGAGATCTATAGGCAGGGGAAGCGGGGGTGCATGAATGGGACAGTCATAGTGGATAAGGTGCATAAAAGGAATGGAGGCGTGAAACAAGAGTGGAAGAACACTCAGCGACCCAGAAGTTCGTTGCAAGCACTCAGGCCGGAAGGATGTGCAGTCCCCTCCAGGGACAATGAATACCAAACTATATTGGGTGAAGATGAGGAGAGTTTGTACAGAAAGGTAGAAAGTAGAATAGCTGCTTGTGGGAGGATGAGAGGCTAAGCTGAGGCTTAACGGGGCGCTGAGTCCCGTCAGCACAGCAGCCATGCCACTTACAAGGTACTTGCTCGAGAAGTGTTGGGTACTGATATGGGGGTAAGCACCAAAGCAAGGCTTGTGATGGAAAATGGGAAAGGATAAGGGAGAGTAAAGGGGATGGGCATGCAGGATAACTAGGTGCAGCAGAAGGGGAGAGTCGTGGTAGTGCAAGATGTGGTAGATGAAGAAAGGCCAGTGGACTGGAGATGAAAAACCTAGGGTGCACGAAGGAAAACTTTAATTTACTCCTATTATAGTCCTCTTAAAGTAGGGTGTGGAAGTGCTGATTCTCAACACTTGAAAGGTGACTGTGGTACAAAGTGCGACGCGATACATGCAATGGCAACAGACATGGCTAAGTTTATTGCAATGGTTCTCTCTCGGGAGGAGCCTCAGGAACAGTGGCACTTTTAGAATGACAACTTGTTATACCTGAAGCAGGTGGAGAGGGGGATTGAGTTAGGGGCTTCCCCACCAAAAAAATCCTTTGCCATTCTCGCTTTATCAACTGATGGGAGGTAACAATTGGAAAGGCAAAGGCACCGAGTGTTCTGAAAGAGACTGGAGAGACTCTTCCACCTCAAAATAATAAATTGGAAGGCATTTTACCACTGATCTGCACTCATTTAAGATTCTTTTTCTTTCTCAGTGTGAACCTAGTTTAATGCTGGATCCAAACCATGGGGGATCTACAGCATAATGTAGTCGCCAAGTTCCAAAGTATCTCCTCTTTAGAGTAATTGCTTGGGTGATGTACCTTCCATATATTTTCTCATAGCCTAACCTTATGACACTCTTCTCATTCACAATGTGATTACACACACTGTACTACCATGGTATCAGCAATCGAGATCCAACCTTATTTTTGCTCTTGGTCATCTCTGACCCATGTAAACATCACAGAGAGAATTCTTACTCCCATTCATAATTGCAGATCATCATTAGCATGCATCAATGCCAGTACCAGCATGACTGGACAAGGTACATGACAGTGCCACCTATTACTGTCATTGAGTATTGCATTTGCAGGAACAAAACATACAGGTGCGGTCTTCCAGGTCAACAGCACCTAAATAGGCTTAATTACCTTTTATGACACACTAGGAAAATGCTATGAATATTTTTCCTGCCCCATATACAGATGAGAGAAGGAGTACAGCACAATCACAGCTTTACCTCACAAAAAGTTGTTTACCAGCAACAAGAGCAAGCTTCTCTTGATGGTCCATCTCTAAGCATCTCTTTACGTCTTCATAATTTTGTTCACAAATACCTTCAAAGAAAACATATAACAAATTGCATTTAAACAAGCTATCAATTCCATGTGACAGCAGGAGGCAAAATATGTGCAGGTAATGGGCACATGAAAATTAACTGTTTTCCTTTACCCAACCCAAAAATAAGAGGCGAGCATGCATTTTTACTTACCTAAACCATTCTCAAAACACGCTAAGAGTAGATTTGTAGCATCAAGGCAACCTTGCAGGGAAGCTTGAGTGAGCCAGAATATTGCTTGATGACAGTTCTCTTCATAGTTTATATCTATAAAAAGAAGTAATGCATGGTTGCGGTTCCAGAAACAAAGGATGGAAAAAAGTGTATTAGATGGAATGGAAAACTACATTTAGCATTCCAATAAGGCAGTTACAGAACCTGCGAACCAAATTAGGACAATCCATCCACACATCCAATCAGTATATCCACCCATCACAAGCACTCAGTCTAGCTACAGTTTGCACCCACAACATCCAGATAAAATAAGCCAAAACAAAGGTCATATCGAACAAACACAAACTAAACTCAACACAGCATTCAACACATACAAATACTGCACTGACATAACAAAGAGATCTATGCTCTCATTGATTCTTTTTTTTAAGGAGCACATCTGGCGACTGCTTACTTGGGCATAAGTCGCCATACTCGACACAGCCTACTACGAGGCTATATTAAAAAAAATAACAGAAAACAAATAATATGTAAACAACAAATAACAAGGATAAAAAGGACAAAGGCTAAAAAAAAAGGCAAGAAGGAAACGCGGCGGCGGGGTTGCCCCCTCCCTCCGGCACAGGAACAGGCGACCTAAAAATTAAAGTCGTATAGTTCACAAGTCTGTGTGCACGAATCCGTCCTGAGTAGAAGGGACAAGCGGTAGCGACCCCGCTCGTCCCGGAACTGGAACAGGTAACGTGCGCGAAGATCGCCCAGACTGGGACATTCAACAAGAAGGTGCCGAACAGTTGGGGACAACTCAGTCGTCGCAAGAAGGCGCAGGCGAGTGTTTCATCAAATGGTGGTGCGTCCCGCGAGTGTGCCCAATTCGGAGAGAACAGAAAGCAATCTGAAGCCGTTGCGGAATTGGGGGGCTAGGTCCATGGGAACAGTCGCGGCGCAATGGCACGCAACTTTAACTTCCCCTCGACCGTCTCTCTTCTTTGCAAAGCTGCCCTGATTCCTGCCATGTAGTCTGTGTTGTTGTTTTTTTTTTGTTTTTTTTGTTTGTTTTTTTTAAAAGAGCTCATCTGGCGACTGCCTACTTGGGCATTAGTCGCCGTATTAAAACTGGCCTAGTTCTAGGCTACTTTAAAATGAAATTAAAGAGAAAAAAAAAAACAACACCCCAAAAGGGGGAAAGGAAGCAAGCTGGTGCGTCGGGGAGAGGTCCCCCCGGCGCAGGAGCGTGCAACTAAAGAAAAAAAAAAAAAAACAAATGCAAAAAAACAACAAAAAACAAACAAACAAACCTTGCTTAAATAATAGGGAGAAGGCCGGCCTCCCCCAAGAAGTCAACAAGTCCACAAGTCAGTGTGCACGAATCTGTCCCAAGCACAAGGGACAGGCGGTAGCGACCCCGCCCATCCCGGTACTGGGACAGGTATCGTGCGCGAAGATCACCCAGACTGGGACATTCGACAAGAATGTGCCGAACAGTCTGGGGGACGACGCAGTCGTTGCAATAGGGCGCAGGCGAGCGCTCCATCAGATAGCGATGCGTCACACGAGTGTGTCCGATTCGGAGACGACAGAAAGCAACCTGAAGCCGCCGCGGCATTGGGGGATAGGTCCATGGGAACAGTCGCGGCGCAATGGCACGCAACTTTAAGTTCCCTTCGACCGTCTCCCATCTTCTTTGCCAAGCAGTCCGAAGAGCTGCCCGTATTCCTGCCATGTAGTCGGTGTGAGGAAGAGCGAAACGCTGGTCCGGTCGCAGAGTCCTCGCGGACTCTTTGGCGCCCTCATTCCCCGAAATTCCTACATGTCCAGGAACCCAGCAGAAGATAATCTCGAGATCTGCCCGGCTCGCCAAAACCGTGGCGTCACGGATATCGCGAACCAGGGGATGCGGAGATTCCAGTGCCCCGAGAGCACTCAGGGCGCTTTGTGAGTCGCTATAGATCACAATCCGGTCTCCGAACCGGGCACGTCGCGTAATCTCCCGTACCGAGTGGTGTATTGCCACCAGCTCGGCCGTGAAGACAGACGCAGCGCCTGGTAGAGCCCCGCTGACTTCAAACAGAGGGGATACGGCGTGGAAGCCGACCCCCTCTTGGGACTTGGAGCCATCCGTATACACTGGCACGGTACCAGCGTGACACGATGTGTGCTCCAAAAAGGTCGAACGCAATACTCCCGGCGCAGTACAAGCTTTGGGAGCAGAGGCGTGGCGACAAATAGCCAAATGTGGTACCCTCCAGGGTGGCGTCCTGGGCAGAACCAGGGGCGCCACCGGCCCGAGAGCTATATCTACCTCTCGAAGGAGTTTCCTGGCCCTAAACCCAAAGGGCTTAGGGTATGACTGGCGTCTCTCGGCGGCATAGGCACCATCGAGATCAGCTGCGGATGCAGTGAGAGCTGTTGGCGACTGAGGGAGGCGCCGGGCTCGCGCGTACAGGCGAGTGATGCACTGCACGCGGCGCAGAGCGAGTGGCATCTCCCCAGCATCGACCAACAGGCTCTCAATGGGGGAAGTGCGGAAGGCACCGGTCGCAAGGCGAAGGCCGGTGTGGTGGATCGAATCCACCGTACGCAATAAACGCTCGGCTGCGGATGCATAAAACTCGCATCCGTAGTCGAGCTTCGAGCGAACAAAGGATCGATAAAAAAGTAAGGCGGTAGCCCTATCAGCGCCCCAAGCGCTGAACGTCACGGAACGGAGAATGTCCATGGCGCGGGTACAAGAGACCCTAAGGCTGCGAATATGAGCCTCCCAGGTGAGGCGTCGGTCGAATACAAGACCAAGGAAACGGTGCGACTAAACCACATCCAGGCGCACCCCATTAAGAAACAAATCTGGGTCGGGGTGAAGCCGTGGATGGCGGCAGAAGTGCACCACCTTAGTCTTGGCCAAAGAAAACCGAAACCTGTGCGCTTCGGCATAGCGAGAGACGCGGTTCAATGCCTGTTGGAGTCGACGCTCCAGAGTTGGCATCTGGGCCGCGCCAAAAGAGATCGAAAGGTCGTCCACGTAGAGCGTAGCGAGAACATCTTCCGGCAGCACCGAGGTGATGCCGTTGATGCTCAAGGCAAAGAGTGTGACACTGAGGACACTTCCCTGCGGGACACCCTCTTCCTGCTCCTTTGGGCCGGAGAGGGCTCCCCCCACCCGTACGCGGAATCGACGATCTCGCAAAAATTCAGATATAAAAATTGGGAGGCGTCCCCTCGCCCCCATCGTGTGGAGAGTCTCCATGATACCGTATCGCCATGCGGTATCATAGGCCTTCTCCAGATCAAAAAACACCGTGGCGTAGTGCTGTCTACGAAGGAAAGCCTCGCAGACGGCACTTTCCAGTCGGAGCAGAGCATCCGACGTGGAGTGGAACTTACGGAAGCCGCACTGTGCAGAAGACAGATGGCCTCCGCTGTCCAGGAAATAGGCTAATCTAACATTTACCAATTTCTCCATCAACTTGCACACGCAAGAGGTTAGAGAGATTGGGCGGAAACCGGTCGGAGTAGAGTGATCTCTCCCCGGCTTGCGAAAGGCGAGCACAGTAGCGATTCGCCAGGAGTCTGGGAGAAGACCTTCCACCCAGATCCTGTTGAACAAATCTAACAGAAAGGCCATGCCTCGCTCACCCAGGTGTCGAAGCATGGCGTACGGGACATCGTCCGGACCATGGGCGGTGTCCGCGCACGAAGCGAGAGCGGAACGCAACTCACTCACAGTAAACTTGTCGTTGAAGGGTTCTCCGCCTCTGGAGGTAAAGTCCAGCCGGCGGCCTTCCGCGACATCACGACGTGCATTGAATGCTGGCGGAGCAGCATCACGGCTAGAGAATGCGGAAAAAGCGGTCGCTAAGGATTCCGCCACGGACGCGGGGTCCGAGATTGCGGTCCCATTCTCCTGGAGAACGGGAGGGGGGTCCTGCGAGAACTTGCCCCGAATCCTTTTGACTCGCTTCCACACCTCAGCTAAAGGGGTCTTCCCGTTAAGTGAAGACACGTATGCCCGCCAAGAAGAGCGGCGGGCGTGCTTCGAAATATACCGGAACCTAGCCCTAGCCCGACGAAATTCAGCGACAGTGAAATCGTTCGGGCGGCGCTTATAGCGCATGTAGGCATAACGCTTCTGTTTGAGGGCCGTCTCACACTCGGCCGACCACCATGGGAGTGGTCGGCGTGCAAAACGGCCAGACGTCCTAGGAATAGTAGTCAGGCCTACGGCGATGAGGTTGCCGGAGAAGAACTCAACGGCCTCATCTACCGACCTAAACTCCTCGACTGAGATAGAGAATTCAGTCATTTCCTGAAATGCAGGCCACCGCGCCCGCGCCAAGCACCACCGAGGTGGTCTCTCAGGCGGCAGTTGCCCTGAAAATGATATTTGAATGGGAAAGTGATCACTACCATGGAGGTCATCGACCACCCCCCAATCAAAATCAGGCTGTGCATCCGAAGAGCACAAAGATAGGTCAAGGCAAGAAAATGAAGCGGTTCTCGGACAGTGATGCGTAAACTCATCCACGTTTAGGACACCCATCTCAAGCTCTTCGATCAGATCGGCAAGGACTTGTCCCCTGGGATTTATGGAGTAATCTCCCCAGAGAGGATGCCTGCCGTTCAGATCTCCAAGCAAGAGATAGGGCCTCGGCAACCGTGCCACGACGCGGCGGAAGTCCCCCGCGTCGAAGTCAGCTGACGGTGGAATGTACGCAGAAATGATAGTATACCTCCTATCCAGGTGCAGCTGCACAGCCACTGCCTGAAAGGAGGTATCTAAAGAGAAAGGAAGAACGGAGACATCATGCCGGGTGTAAACCGCGCATCCCCCAGCCCGGCCATCCCGCGGTGGTGGGGTCGCAAGACCCTTATACCCCGGGAGGGCAGGCAGCGGGCACGCGCCTAGCATGGTCTCCTGCAAAAAAATAGCTAACGGGGAACGGGACGAGACGAGCCTCCGCAGCTCCTCCCAGTTGGCCCGGAGTCCACGGCAATTCCATTGAAGGAATATGCCCTCCAGGCCTAGCTCGGAGGAGACGCGGGGGCCCTCCTCGAATTGAAGACCCTCACGGGAATGGCCGTACGCTTCCCGGGGGCAGAACCCCGGGCGCTGTTGGCCGGACAAAGCGCTGTCGCCTTCGAGGACTTATTGGGGGAGGTTGGGCTCGCCATGCGAGTCTTTTCCTCCCTCCGCCTCGAAACCTTAGGCGGGCGTTGCGGCTTGGGAGGCGGGGGGCCCTCTTTTCGAGAAACCACCGTCTCCGAGCCACTCGCTCCACCTCGGGGCGTGGGCGAAGGGGCCGAAGCTCCTTTGTTGCTGTCCTCCTTTCGGGGAACAGCTTTAGGAACCCCGGAAGATGGCCTAGCGACCATCTTCAGGGGTGTTGCCTCCTGTGAGTCTAACGACTCTGTGGAGGCGCGTGGCCGTTTCGCCTTACGGGAAACGGTCACGCTGGGGGAAGAGGGGGGAGCCCTGGTATTAGCCGGGGCTGGGTGTGAACCCTTTTTGCCACCAGCTCTACCAGGGGAGCGCCCGGGTGTAGTAGAGCCCGCAGAAGGGCTCCGAATGGGCGCGGAAACAACCGTGCTCGTTGGCCTGGATGGGCCAGGAGCAGAGGGTGCTTTTCTAACTATTGAGGCATATGACGTCCCAGGCAGAGCCGGGCGCGCCAGGACCAAGTCCTTAGCCTCGCGGAATGAGAGTCGATCCTGGGCCTGAACGGCCAGGATTTCTTTCTCAAGGAGATATGCACCACATTGCTTCGAAGAAGCAGGGTGCGGCTCTCCGCAATTGACACACTTGGCCACACACGATTTGGACTTATCGTGTGCGACCTTGGAGCAATTTACACAGACTTCGGGTGACCCCGATTTTGCACGTCTACATGATCGATTCGTGTGGCCGAAGCGGTGACAGTAATAGCACCGCCGCGGCAGTGGCACGAATGCCTTCACGCGGTAGCGGTACCAACCGGCACGCACCGACTCAGGGAGCTTGTCACAGTCGAACGTGACGAAGAGTGTAGGGGTGGGTCTCGAGGCCCCTCCCTGTTTTCTCATCACACGTTCGACCTTGACCGCCCCATGGTCGGCCAGCTCTAGGGTGATGTCTTCTATGGAGTAGTCAACGAGTTCCCTCGCATAAACTACTCCTTTTACAAAGTTCATGGTAGAGTGCGGCGTCACACTCACCGGGGTGCCATGAAGTGTGCGAAGAGCACTTATCTTGGCCGCCTCGGCGGGATTCGCCGCATTCGCCAGAAGGCTCCCGTCCGAGAAACGGGTTACCTTCGGCTCTCTACCAATTGCACTAGCTAATCCTCTCCTCTGATGGATCATGTTGCCCTTGGACAACATGGTGCCATCAGTGGAGCGAATAACGAGGAAGCGTTTGAAGCCAGCGGGCTCGAAAACGCCAGGTAACCTCTGAATGAGGGGCCCCGATGTCATCGAGGCTCCGCCCTGTGCACTCTTGGTCTTAGTCAGGGGCTCCGCACACGAGGGGGTAGAGGGGCCGGATGTGCCGATCTTGGCTTGGTCGCCTACCAAAGTGGCAGCAGACCCATCCGTCCCCGCAGCCCCCGCGGATGGAGAGGAGCCCCGAGTCTTTTTCGTCTTTCTTGTCTTTTTCTTCTTTTTAGGAGAGGAGGGCGGGGAATGAACCCGCTTCTCACCCCCGCCGGTAGAAGCCCCCAGGCCAGATGGACCGGCCTCAGCCAGGTCCTTCTCTGAAATGGAGAAGGTCCCGGTGGGCGCAGGGGATTCATCCGGAGGAGATCTCTCCCCTCCTTGTCCTGCCTGAGAATCCGCAGCCGTTTGATGAGGACCTTGCATAGGGGCGGATTCGGGTTCGGTGCTTGGCGCCAAGCCCGGATTCCCCCCCATGGAAGGCCCTACCGTCTGAGGCTGGTTTTCCTCAAGGACCATGTCTATCACAGGAGGGGCCTCCAGTTGGCCATCCCCTCCCAGGACATCGCAGGTCCCCTTGGCAGCGTCATAAGTCTTTAGTGGGGAGGCACAGCCCTTGACCCCGGCAAGGTTTAATATTTTTGCCAGCAGGTCTTTTGAGGGAAGCGACCGAAGGGGCCTGGCTTCCCTCTCCCCCCTAAGGGGGTTTGCCCTACCGAGCCGCTTGTACGAGGGGCGGTCGGCAATGGGCTGCCTGCTGGCTTTCTTGGCAGTCCCCTTAGAAAGCATAGGAGGGACTGCCGCTGGAGATAGGGAGGTGCCCGAAAGCACCTCCAGAGAAGGGGGTGAGGGGGAGTCCCCTACACCCGTAGGCGTAGGAGAGGAGTAAGCCTCCTCTCCGGTTAAAGAGGTATGGAGGGTCCCCTGCGCAAGCACAGGGGGGGGGACCTCCATCTTTTCTGTGGAGCTGCACGAGGGCGGCTCCGTTGTTGTTATAGGGGGAATTAAGGGGAGATGTTTTTTTGTTTCATCATTGGGCATGGTGACCCTCTTTGTTTTACGGGACGCAATCGCTCACCACCTTTTGCAGTAGCCCGCACTGCAAGAGGTGCTTACAGGCCCGACAGAGCCAGGCGCCGCCATTTGGGACCACCCCTCCCGCCTGGTGGCCTGGCAGTCCTTCGGCATGGCGGCTCCACCTTGAACACGGCGTAAAACGGATAGATTTTGAAGACGAGAGGAAAAGGGATGTGAGGAAGGTATGGGTGGGGATGAAGCAGGTTGTTAAAAGCCAACCACCCCAGACCGGAGCTCAGGGGTTAGGGGACATTGTCCCCTCCCCCCCCAGCCCCGATCCGGGACGATTGGCTGAGAAGAAGGTCAGCTTCTACCCTGTGAAATTAGAGGCTGACCAGAGAAAGTTGTGGGAGAGGTTGTATGAAAAGCGACGAGGTAGGATAGGAATACAGGCTATCTGAAGGAAGGAAGAGAGGCTAAGCTGGGGCCGGACGGGGCGCTGGATCCCGTCAGCATGGCGGCCAGGATGGCAAATCGCCGCGCCCCTTACGGGGTGTAGTCTGTGTGAGGAAGAGCCAAGCGATGGTTTGGTCGCCCAGTCCTCGCAGACTCTTTAGCGCCCTCATTTCCCACATGTCCAGGAACCCAGCAGAAGATAATCTCGACATCCACCCGGCTCGCTGCCACCATGGCGTTCAAGTATACCGTGAATGAGGGGATGTTGAGATTCCAATGCCCAGAGATTATTCAAGGCGCTGTCTGAGTCGCTAAAGATCATAATCTGGTCTCCGAACCGGACACGACGCTTAATCTCACGTACCGAGCGATATATTGCAAACAGCTCGGCCGTGAAGATAAACGCAGCGCCTAGTAGAGAGAGCTCCGCTGAATTCAAACAGAGGGGATACGGCGTGGAAACCGACTCTCTCCTGGTACTTGGAGCCATCTGTATACTGTGGTACGGTTCCATCGTGACACAAATTGTGCTTTGGGAGCAGAGCGTGGTAACCAATAGACAAAGGTGGTAGCCTCTAGGGTGGTGTCCTGAGCAAAATCAGAGGCGCCACCGGCCGTAGAGCTACACCGATCAGTCAAAAGAGAGTTTCCTAGCCTTAAACCCAAAGGGCTTAGAGTATGGAGCCGGTGGCAGTGGTGCTCTCTTGCTCCTCCATGTCGCCGTTATGCGACATATTGTCGGCGTCTTGGTCTTTGTTTGATGGGGGTTGTGGAGGCAGCATGTACTGCCTCCAGCTCCTGTCTCTCCGCTGCCAAGATGACTTTAGCCAGTGGTGACGACTCCACCAAGTTCAACAACTCTGAGGAGGAGAGACGTCTCTTCTGGTGGGAGAATTTTGTAGACAGGTCCCTCTTTCTTTGGCTTGGGCTCTGGAGCCTGGACCGAGTCGACAGGTGGTGACTCAGTTAAGTTGGCATGTGTCAACTCGGCCTCATTTTCTAGGGCACCAAATCTGTTCCTCACTGCCGCCGCAACAGATGCACCTTCTGAGGGCGGGACTGTAGCATTTTGTTTTGGGAGAGCAGCTTTTATTTCTATGGCAGGGCGGCTAGCTACAGTGAAGGGGGTCTTCACTCCTCCCTCCATCCCCTGCCAAAACATCAGCTCTCTCCTAGCGCTCTCCAGGCTGATTTTCTGTGAGTTGGCCAGATGTAGGACCCCCTACTCTAATTTATAAGTTTTGCATTGCCTGGAGTTCACAGGATGATTTTCCCTGCAGTGGAAGCAGTAGGCCACTTCACTGCATTCCCACCGTGGCATGGTTATCTAGGGGAGAGCAGTTGCTGCATCATGGTGCATCTTTACAGTGCTTCCTCCTGTGCCCAAAATTGAAGCACCAGTAGCATAGGAGGGGCCTTTCTCAGAAAGGTTTCACCTCCATTGATTGAGGGCCAATCTTGATCCTGATGGGTGCGAAATATCGAAGAAAACCAAGATCAGGGTTTTTTTATCCCTTCATATTTGTGACAATTCTCACATTGTCAGGGAACATCTCAACTATCTCCTCTTTGAAGTTGAGAGTCATAGCTGTATATCCACCCCTTACTGAAGTTAAAGGTATTATGAAGCTTAATGGTTTCAAACCTGCCATCAAATGGACATGGAAGATTGGAGAGCATTTTCGCCTGGATTACATCTTTGGCATGTATGAGGACTCCCTTCCCATACTTTTTTAGATGGCCTTTAGGGATGAGTCTTTATCTCTCTCTCCAGATACCGGACAGCTCAGATAAAATTGCCCTTGCCTTCTTTGTAGTAAGCAACAAATCAGTATGGAGACATACTTTTCATGGCCTTGTTGCCTTCTCTGCCAGATGCTCTTCAAATATTACTAGATTTAGATCTTACGAGTCAGAGAAAAGTTCATGAGGTTGCATGTTCAAGGGTTGCCTTAGTGGCCTCCTTTGTCATAAAGACCATATAACTTCAGTTGGTGGTATCATTATTCTTATAGATGATTCTGATTCTCATTACAGTAACAAACTCCTTCATGATAGTGTGTATTGCATTGTATGTGAGGCTATGTAAGATATCAGTCATCATAAGTGTGTCTCCATTTTGTGATGATGTAGAGGACCCAGCAGGTGTCCTGCTACAAACTTTGCCATTCTGGATTTCTGAAGCAGTAGGAGGTGCTCCCATCTGCTTCTCTTCAGCAGCACAACAGCCAGTACATGATGTCTCGAGGGGGCCTGGTAGACCACCTCCAGAGGACCAGAAGTTTTTTTTTTTACACCCATATGCGTGTTAATTTCCTGTTTGGCCCCAGGAGCCAAGAGGCACCACCTACTGGGTCGATGGGGCACCTCGTTCCTAAGGATACTGCTTGTTTTAAAAAAGCAGGCCCTGTGACCTGTGCAGTATGGGTAGCCCTCTTTTACAATGATGAGTGGAGTAGGAAGCTTGCCCCCCCCCCTCCCCCTAGCATAGCTCATCAGATCATCGAGACACACAATCCCCCACTACCAGATAAAGGCGGTTCCAGTTAGAGGGGGCAAAAGGGAACTAATCATGGTTGCTTTGGAGACATCTGACACATTCACCAGAAGGTTCCTGTTGGAGAAACAGAACACCTTTGGCTCTTTACCAATTGAGCTAACTAATGCTCTTTTCTGATGGATCATGCTGCACCTTCGTCAACATGTTGCCATCAGTGGCCTGAATAACTAGAAAGCGTTTGAAGCCAGCAAACTGGAAAATGATAGGCAGTCTCTCAATGAGGGGCCCCCCAACATAATCAAGGCTCAGAGCACTTGTGACTTTGGTCTTGGTCTAAGACCCCCCCACCTGGGGGCACCTCGGGGCTGGACCTGCCGACCGTGGCCTGGTTGCTTGCCAAAATGGCAGCAGACCTGTCCTTTCCCCAGAGCCCCTGTAAAGTGAGAGAAACCTTTAGTCCTCTTCTCCCCACCGCAGCAAGGAGCCCCTAGACCAGATGAATTGGCTTCACCAAGATACTTCTCTGAAATGAAGATCTTAGCTGTCAGAGGGGCACCAGCCAGGGGAGGAAGTCCCTCCTCTCCTTGTGAGTCATCAGGGGGCCCAAGCCATGCGAGGAGAATTTTGCACAGCCTCCTCCACAAGCCTGTGTGCACAAATCTGTCTGTCCTTGAGTACAAGGGAAAAGCAGTAACGACCCTGCTCATCCCAATACCAGGCCAGGTAATGTGTGCCAAGATCCCCCAGACTGGGACATTCAACAAGAATGAGCTGAATAGTCTGGGAGATAACTCAATCATTGCAATAATGTGTAGCAGAGCGCTCCATCAAAAGGCAATGCATCCTGTGAGTATGCCGATTTGAAGACCAAAGAAAGTGAACCGAAGCTGCTGAGGCATTTTGGGGTTAGGTCCACAGTAAGTTGCGGCCTGATAGCATGCAACTATAAGTTCCCATGGATCATTTCCCATCTTCTCTGCAAAGCACCCTAGAGGGAGGACCTGATTCCTGCCATGCAGTTAGGGTGAGGAAAGGGCTGGTCTAGTTACCCAGTCTTCAGTAACATTTAAGCACCCTCATTTCTTGCAATGCCACCTGTCCAGGAACTCAAAAGAAGATAATATCAACATCCACCCCACTCCCGGCAACAGTGGCAGCATGGATACCTTGAAGTATGTAATTTGTAGATTCCAATACCCCAAAAGCACTCAGGGCAATTTTTTGAGTCATTATAGATCACAATCTGATCTCTGAACTGGGTAGAATGTGTTAGCTCCTATACTAAGCGGTATAATGCAACCAGCTTAGCCGTGCAAAAGATGCAACACCTGGTAGAGTTTCACTGAGTTCAACAGAGGGGATACAGCGTGTAAGCAAACTTCATCCTGGGACCTGGATCATCTGAGTACACTAGCACAGAAAAAAGATCAAATGCAATACTCCCAACACTGTGGAAGCTTCGATAGCTGAGGAGTGGTGACAAATAGTCAAAAGTGGTACCCTGGCAACACCAGAGGCGCCACTGGTCCAAGTTACACTGAGCTCTCAAAGTTTCCTAGCCTTAAACCAAAAGGACTTAGGGTATGGCAGCTATATCCTATGTCCATGCATACCAACTATCCAATCTCAGATGTTTGGACCTTCCAGCAGCGCCACCTGTGTGTGTGTTGATGTGTGATTTTCATGCCTGAACAGCAAACACACTGACCTGAAGTTGCACAGGGGATGTCACTCCCCAAGGGCTGCAGCTCCCTATTAAGCAGCCAGAGAAGTAGGTGTGTCAGAGTAGATCCCTTTCTAAGTCGTATTACTCAATGGCAAGATGGAGAGTATCTGAAGATCAATCACATTACAGACACAGAGATTGGACCTGAGATTTTTAGTTGGCCCAGCAACCAACAAGGCAGTAAAGCAAAACCTTATAAGCAGTAACTTAGGTGCAAGGAATGGGTTATTTGGGTAAAGACACACTTCCCATTATTAAGGTCCCAATGCCTAGGATCCCTCAAGCCTGCTCTCTTGCAACCTGCAGTCACTAAAGGGCAGTGTTTATAGAAGTTCCAAAGCCTCTCTTCTGACAAGGCATGAGGTAGCCAGTAAGACCCTTAAACAATAATTGCGAGCACTCGGGCCAAGAGGACATGCCATTCCACCAGGTACCACATGTAGCAGTCTACACAAGGTACCCCCACCCACCTTGCTGGCCAGAAGTGAGTATAAAGAAGAGATCTGAAAGCAAACTGGTGAATGTAGATAGTGTGAAAATAGTCCTTTGCAGGCTATTTTAGTGTGAAAAAGTAAATCAGTAGGTAAGATTCTGGATTTAAATCTCTAACTGAAATTTACATACAAATAAATATCTTAGAAGTGAATTCTGAAAAAAAGACATAAAAACAACAATTGTTTAAACTTTAGTGCTAACCTTCTTTATGCTCCAAAAGGGCTTTAGCCATAGCAAACTGTGATTCTGGGCATCCATCCTCTGCCAGTTGACTTCTTAGTCTCTTGAGAAGTGAGCGAGGTTCACCTGTTGTAGCATTAAAAGGTTCACCTGTTGTAGCATTAAAAGGTTCACCTGATGTACCATTAAAAGGTTCATCTGCTGTACAATTAAAAGGTAGGGTATTTTCAAAAGGTAATATTACAAACACAACCTATTTTTATTCATTAATGAAAAAGTAGAATTGATGCATGTATTACTAAATTATCCCTATAGTGGGAGAGTAAGAACAACACAATGTTGTCAGCTATGCATCATATAAGGTGATTGTGATGATACACATGAAAGAATGGCTTTCACATCCATACAATCATTCATCACTCAGCACAAAAGTGATGAATGCATTGAGTGAACATGACTGAGCTGGGTAGTACCCATAACAGGTATATGAGAAAAGAAAAGGGGCTTCCTATGTTGCACCCTCTGTCTTTCACTCATGGATGACATCTCTCATCCTGAAAATGAGATACTCAAACTGGATAATGAAACTAATATAAAGATCAGCATGACAATCACTAGTGAGCATAAGGGCAGGGGTATTTATTAATACCCCTCATTTATTTACGCTTTTCTTTTTTTCTGTTTCCTAGTTTTTTAGTTTGGCGCACTTCGCCTTTTAAATATAAACACTTTTCTTATTTTGTTGTTTTCCTTCATTTTTTTTTAGTTTGGGGCACTTCACCTCTTTTATTTATGCTTTTGGTTTGGTTTTTTCCTTCATTTATTATTTTAGTAAAATTTTGACAGAGAAATCATTCAGGCAGCAGTAGTCCGGCATAGACTTAACTGGGGCCAGCAACTTATTCTTTTTGATTAATATTATAGTAAATGAATAGAATGAGCTTCTACAGATGGTGGTTAAGAGTATTTCATTGACTTAGTTTAAATGTAGACTAGACAAGTATTTGAATGATTTCTAAAATGATTTGTGTTAATTTGACCTATCCATTTGGGATAGATATAAAATTGCATAAACCATTGCCCCGAAAAGTACAAATGGCTTACTTATGGTATGAATTTTCATCGTACAAACAGCCTCCAATAATAAAAATAATATCACCATAGAAACAGCCTCCAATCAAATAATTAATATAGAGGAACAAATGACAATTTTTTGTGAACCACAATACAAGTCACTAAGCCTTACTTAGTATGTGGTTCAATGAAAATGGTTGTTCAAAGCTATATAGCTAGCTATTAATCATTATCAATTCACAGTGTTGTTGCTACCAATAAATAATTATTACAAATTTTGATCATCATGGGCACAGATAATATAGAATTTAACTATGAAATGGATAAGCATTGGCTGAACTCAGTAGAGGATGAAAAAGCTTTAGTAGTAACAAATAGGTCACTGAGGTTTTCTAAGCAGTGTATTGAGGCAAAAAATAAAGCAAATTGAGTGTTGGGATTCATTAAGAGAAATGTTAGTTACAAAAGTAAGGAATATGTAGATAGACGACTGAGGGTATTAAATACCTATGTTCTCATTTGAAAAGTATGTGAAAGGGGATTTGCTTGAGCTTTTTTTTCAAATTTGTTCTGGGATGGATTAGTTGGATTTTAGTAAGTTCTTTGAGTTGGAGGGTAGTAATAGAACTAGAGGTTAACACTTGAAAACTAGAAAACAGGGGTGCCGGTTGGATGTTAGAAAATATTTTTTCACAAATAGAGTGGTAGATTTCTGGAATGATTTACCACAGGAAGTAATAGAGAGAAGAAATCTAAATGTTTTCAAGTCCAGGTTGAATGAGTATATGGAGAAAGAAGGCTATTATGTTTTTTTTCAGATTTCTCTTGGGATATAATTGTACATATTTTAATATTGACATTATTGTACATTGTAGTTGCATGGTAGAGCATTTCATGAGCCTTAAATGGTAATAACTTTTGAGTGATGTTATGGAAACTATTTTTTGGATGTAGTTCATGGAGGGTTGTTGGGGTTGGGATTGACTCAGATGTCCTTAGATAGGCCCTCGTGGCTTTTGTAATCCATGAATGTTATGTTATGGATGGTGGGTGGTTCACACACCAAGCAATAACAGTTCAAACAGACTCCAATACCTTCGATGACAACCTATGCTTTGCAATATTTTTTTTCTTCAATGTTATTAGTTTATATTTATTATTTATTATATTATAGGTATTGGTTTTATATATTAATAATATTCATTTAATGTTAAAATAATTTAATTTTAAGATGGATCTGGAAACTTATTATTAGGTTTTTAGCACTTTGGAACAAATGAAACAAGTCTCGTTAAATGAGTTTTGGGAATGAATATTTGATGTATGAACAATCTAGAACGAATTAAATTCATTCTATAGGGGTCTAATGCATCACAATGTATTTGCATTATACTAAGATGGTTTATTATAATAATTTGACCTATTCATATGAAATAGATATAAAGTTGTATAGATTATCTATGTATATGCAAATATATATGCGTATATAAGGGATTGGACATGAGAGGGAGAAGCTTGGTGAGCCCTGGAAACCATTTTCCTATTTGTTCCCTTTTTTTCTTATCTGCAGATATAAATATGACAGGGAATTTTGATCCCTAAAAAAACTAATATTGTACCTAATATATATTGATGTGTTCAACTCACCTTGAACACTCCATTGTTTTCTTGAGCTTTTTCTGGGAAAGGAAAATAGAGGAGAGTGTTGTTCAGGTGATCCTAATGAATCTGATTCTTCTTGAGAGCCATTTCTTGTTGAAGAAGTTATAGCAACCATTTCAGAGGTTTCTGGAGTCAAGCTAATATTAGGTTAACTGTGCCAATATTTACACATGCCTTCAAAGAATCTTCTAAAAAAAAATTTGGCAAATCTAAAATTATCTTAGCTGTAAAATAAATTAAATAAAACATGAAAATTACAATATCACGAGGGGCGGTCAATAAGTTTTGCAATTCGGATATAAGGAAACAAGATATGAGGAAAAGTGTTTTATTATTTTTCAATGCACTTACGCCACTTGTCCCTGAGGCTTTGAATTCCCGACAACCAGAAATCTCTCGACTACTGTTCAATCCACTCCTGGACGGCGAGCTGGACATCTTCATCGTCCCCAAATTGTGCCGTCCACGCAGTGCAGCCTTAAACTGGCAGAATAAAAAGTAGTTGCTAGGGGCCAGATCTGGAGTGTAGGGGAGATGGTTGAGCTTCGAATCCGCACTTGCGCAACTCTGGCCTTGTGAACTTTGACAATGTTGAAGTCGATCATGGGGCGTGAGGTTTCTAGGGACCCAACGGGCAGAGAGAGACTCTGGTCATGGCCAAATTGTTGTGGATGATGTTGATAACACTTCCATGTGATATTCCAAGTTCTCGCTCGATTTTCGAGGATCATCCTCTCCACACGGGCCACATTGTCCTCAATGTTCACATCTGATGGGCATCCTGGATGTGGGTCATCTTCAAGGGACTCACGACCCTTCAGCTTTCATTAGTGGTTTCCAGCTTCATACCAACAGACAGTCATTCTAGCATTTCCTTACTCTTCAGAATTTACCTGAAAATGCAGTGAGGCCCAAGGTTCAAGACCTAGCAGAAGAAACAGTTGAATCTATCATCCCCTTCTGGTAGATGGCTAGGATCAAGACAATGGCCAAATACAACTTAATGAAGCTCTTCATGAAATGACATTCAGAGAAACATTGTGCTCCGGTGAAAAGCAAAGAAAGAGCAAGTAACCCTGGAGAGAAAGAGGTGCATTTGTACTAGAATTAGACAGCCCATTCAATATAGGAGCTCCAAGTATAATCCAGAAAATGTATAACAGTAGATGGTTAGGAAAGGTCATATGTCTGGCCATGACACAAGATCCTTGCAGCAAGTAGTAAGGAATGAAAGACTGCAGCATAAACAAGGTAAAACTAATTACTTTGAACATCACAAAAAGTTTCACGCTTTACTCCATTGCGATATTTAGCAGATAGTTGTTCATGTGAATGACATTACCTGGGATGACTAAACTGACAATGCTGCTAACACAAGACATGGATTTACTATCAATCTCATCCTGGATCTTCTTACCATCAAGACACTGTGACTAGTGTGACTGACATTTCCAAGGAAGGTCATGGAATGTGATGTCATCTGCAATACAGCTGATCATCTTTGTTTGTGATGGTTTTTGCCACCTTCAAAGCTGGAGGGGATGATCTAGATAACTTCATCATCTCAGCATCAACAACATGTCACAACAGAATGTTGTTAAAGTATAAGAATATCAGTAAGTTAAATGTGCAAGCTTTATGAAAAATCCCGATTGCATGCTGAAAAAAACCCATTACACTGGGATGAAAAGTTGGTCAAACATGTCTTGGGCAGTGAACCAGGAAGTACCTCAGAGACTTTAGCTGTGCTAGTGTCTGGTCCACCTTCATACACTGAAGCAAAGTTATTAAGAGTATGTGTCATTGACAATTCTTCTGGCATAGCTCAGGCTGAGGCTTCAATGAATTCATTGGAGACATGGAAACTTACAGATAATGTTACTGCCCTTGTTTTTGAGACTGCTAGAGAAAATGCTGAACAAAAAGTTGTTTTACCTGGCCTGTCACATCACATCCTGCAAATCCTAGTAGGAGCAGTTTGGGAAGGTGAAGGGGCCAGATAATCTCTGGTTTGGCAATCTGAAGGATGTTTGGATGGACTTGTCCAAGACATGCTAATTGCAAAAAGGCTTCCAAGAGCTGACTACAGAGAAATGTCAACTGACAGTCATGTTTTGGGAGAAATGCCTCCTTGATGTATTCCCTGGAGTTTACCAGGTGCCATTCATTAGGCCAGAAACCTATAATCCATGAAAATGATGATGTTTGCAGATCAACTTGAGTATGATGATATTGTATCAAAGCTGCAAAGACAACACTTTTCTTGTGTGGTTCTACACTGATGTATGAATGATCTCTGTCTGCTGCAGAGGCTTTTGTGAATGATCTAAGTCTAATCAAGGAAATGATGAAATACAAGAAAACTGACCCAGAGCTTGCTGATGCAGTGGATTGAGTGACTCAATGAAGCACAACATTGCTGCCGAGTTACATACCACTGAAAAGCCATATGGCTTCAAAGAGGAAAACATCTATTCCAGTCACAGATAAGACCACTCTGGTTGATCTCAGTGGCCTAGAATCACATCTCCTGCTTGACAAACTGAACATTGGATCTGAGCATGTTCTGGAACCTGTAAAATCTTGACCACAGGAAGAGGATACAGAAAAGTATAGAACTATGCTAAGAATCTATAAAAAGTGAATGACATTGCTGAATGTGGTCTCAAGATGAATGGCTTTACAAATGTGATAATAACAGATGTAAATCAAAGGGACTATCTCCTTCAAGCTGTTAAGTTCAACAGACGCCACTTTGACAGCTTCAAGAAAAACTCTCAACACCTGTGTAAATGTAATTATGAAATTAATCATCATATAATTATTATAATTGGTGCCTGTCTATTATGACAAACCAGTTAGCTAGCACTTCAACTGCTAAAGGCTATATCATGCTGAATTGTGTCAGGACATATTGGAGCATGTCCATCGGGTACTTTATGATGTAGTAAGTACATTACACAGTGAGTGAAAGTGGCACGTAGTCTGCAAATAAATATGTGGCAAGCAGGCCACACACAATGTAAAATAGGCACATAGGCCAAACTAGTCTTACATTTAAAATGAAATGTATGGTACGAAGACCACAAATATAGATGATGCATGATGGAAACATGCATGTGTCAGAGGTCAGGGAGAAATGCCCGTTGCAGTTAAAAATGAGAGAACTGCGGAGACAGTAGCTTCATAGTCCTGAAGGACCTAGCAAATATTCAGAGGCTTACCAATTCCGCTGGTGCCAAAATGGGCTACCCACTCATCGGCATACTCCAGGCACTCAACTGTGAGAGGAACAATACATCCATCGCAGAAAGGAGGTGGTTCGCCATCAAGCAAGAACTTGCATGTTAGGAGTGTGTCCAATGATCGCCTTAGCCATATGATCAGCCAACTCGTTACCACAAATCCCTGCATGGCTTGGCACCCAACAAAAAATAACAAATTGACCACATGACGCAAAAGGTTCAGCCAGCGGTGGATCTGTGTCACTATGGGATGAACAGAAAACTGGTCACATATACTGGTCACAGCACTCTGGGAGTCGGAATAGACAACAAACAAATTGGCGAGTAGTATACTGTGTCAGAGAGGGCAATGCAAAGAGGAGAGCCAACAACTCTGCTGTATACACCAAGGCCGATGCAGTTTCCGCGATATAGTTCTGTTCGGGAGAACTGCAGCACAGTCAACTGCATCGCAATTCTTCAATCCATCAGTATGCACTGCAGTGGTCTCACGATGTAGCGGGCTGAAAATCTACCATCCTCTAACCCCAATCGATCTAACCCGCTTCCTACACTAATTCGGACATGAGAAATCGAGGGATAAATGAAACGGATTGTATGTATAGTCCTTTATTTACAAGAAAAATATGGGGTAAATATTTACAAGAGATCTCATTACTTATGTACATAAAAAAAAAAAATGATATTGATAAATTTACAATTACAATATATACAAGATCAAAATAAACAGTCCTATAACCAAACAAAGTTTTATCTAAACAGTCCAAGAGGTAATCAATCAGTTAAGCAAACAAAATAAAAAATATTTACAAAAGTACTTACAACCAAACCATGAGACAAAGAAGGGTTTGCTGTTCCTCGGGGAAGAGTCTTACCAGCTACCACTAGTTTGGGCACAATAATTTCGCCTAGGTCTTATCAAAAGAAGCTGGCGCCTCCGAGCTCGTACAATATTATATTGCAATCTGGTTGCGTATTGAGGCTATATAAAGAAAGCAAAACCTCCTGTCCAACCAATCATTAACCAGTGAAAGATGATGGCAATTTCAATTATATTACTTCTTAATCTTATAATGTCAGCCCCTCTTTACAAAGGAAAGTAATAATAGAGTGGTGGCGCAAAATAACAACTATATAATTAGCTGAGGAAGAGAAAAAAAACATTTTATAATACAACATGAAATCAATTATATATATATATATATATATATATATATATATATATATATATATATATATAAGAAAAAAAAACCTAAAACATTCCCATTCAGATATGCATTCTTACAGAGGGAGGGAGAGGGTATTGGGAAAGAGGTGGGAGAATGGCCCTTCACACACACTCACATTTGCTCCACTACAACAGTGGGTGTTCGCATGGTCAATAAAAAGTGATCCTATATCCGCCGGGATATCAGAAGAAACCTCCAACATCACACCTGGACATAAACTTCTCAGGCGTAACAGATAAAGTGGAACAGAGTAAGAACTCTACTTCATCACAAGTAGATCAAGCACCGTGAGGCTCTCAGGAAGTTGATGACACCTGTATCCAAATGATTTATGGATGCATGGGTGAGCAGCATAGATGTGATCAAAGCTTCAATTCATATTTGCACAGTACACTGGGGTATCCGGCATAGCAAGTAAATAACTGTACAACTGGAGATAAAGCTTGCCTGGTTTATCACTGAGAAATGATTCCCCGCTCCCTGCATACACTCACCACCGGTGTGGTCCAAAATGCCCCAGTTGCCAGATGAATAACCTGATGGTGGACGGTATCTAGCATCTTGAGAGACAATGTCGCTGATGAATAGATTTGGCAACCATAATTGAGTTGGGACGACACAATGGATCGATAAATCTGCAAAAGTGTCACTCATTCTGCACCCCACAAGAGACGCATCAGCACTTCAAAAGGTTCAGGCTTTTTATGCATCTGGTTCACAGAGACTGGATGTGAGGTAGCCACATGAGTTTCAAGTCAAATGTCATTCCCAGGAATTTTGTTTCCGGAACCTGCAGAATTTGGGTGGACCCATCCATCACCAGGTTTAAGCTGGGAAATGTGTCTTGGATATGTGTAAAGCGCATCACTACCATCTTTAATGGCAAAAAGGTGAAGCTGTGTGTATTTGTTCACCGAACTACTTTGTTGATGGCAAGTTGTACCCTTCTCTCAGCAGCAGGAAGACTTGAAGAGCGAGTGAATATGGCGAAGTCATCAACGTACAATGAACTCTCCACATATTGTGGTATGCAGGATGGGAGGCCATTGATGGCTATGGCAAACAGAGTATTAGTCGCCATACTCAACATTGCCTAAAATTAGAAATCTTTAATGGAAGATGCTAAAAAAAGAAATAAAAAACCATCAATAAAAATAAAACAAAGAAAAAAAAGGTAATAAGCAGGAAGCAAGGTCTGGCATCGGGGAGAGGTCTGCCTCTTCCCAGCGCAGGAAAATGTGACCTACTAAAATAAGAAAAAACAACAACAAAAAACAACAACTATATAAATAAAGAGGAAAAGGCCAGCCTCCTCCAAAAAGTCTAAAAGTCAACAGGTCGGTGTGCATGAACTCGTCCCGAGTACAAGCGACACGCAGTAGCAACCCTGCCCATCCCGGTACCGGGACAGGTAACATGCTCAGAGATTGTCCAGACTGGGACATTCAACAAGAAGGTGCCAAACAGTCTGGGGGACATTGCAGTCATCACAGTAGGGCGCAGGCAAGCGCTCCATCAAATGGCGGTGCAACCCGTGAGTGTGCCCAATTTGGAGATGACAGAAAGCAACCTGAAGCCGTCGCGGCATTGGGGAGAGGTCCATGGAAACAGCTGCGGCGCAATGGCATGCAACTTTACATTCCCTTTGACCATCTCACATCTTCTTTGCCAAGCAGAACGAAGAGCTGCCCGTATTCCTGCCATGTAGTCAGTGTGAGGAAGAGTGAATTGCTGGTCCGGTCGCAGATTCCTCGCAGACTCTTTGGGGCCCTCATCGGCGGGCTCATTCCCCGCAATTCCTACATGTCCAGGAACCCAGCAAAAGATAATCTCAAAATCTGGCCGATATCGCAAACCAGGGGAGATTCCAATGCGCCGAGAGCACTCAGGATGCTTTGTGAGTCGCTATACATCACAATCCAATCTCCAAACTGGGCCGGTCGCGTAGTTTCCCGTACCGAGTGGTGTATTGCCACCAGCTTCAAACAGAGGGGATACCGCGTGGAAGCCGACCCCTCTTCGGACTTGGAGCCATCCGTATACACTGGCACAGTTCCAGCATGACACGAGGTGTACTCCAAAAAGGTCGAACGCAATACTCTCCGCACTGTACAAGCTTTGGGAGCAGAGGTGTGGCGACAAATAGCCAAATGTGGTACCCTCCAGGGTGGTGTCCTGGGCAGAAAGAGGAGCGCCACCAACCCAAGAGCTATACCTAGCTCCCGAAGGAGCTTCCTGGCCCTAAACCCAAAGGGCTTAGGGTATGCCTGGCGTTTCTCGGCGGCATAGGCACAGTTGAAATCAGCTGTGGATGTAGTGAGAGCTGTTGGCGATTGAGGGAGGCGCCAGGCTCACGCGTAAAGGCGAATAATGCACTGTACACGGCGTAGAGTGAGTGGCATCTCCCAGCATGGACTGGTAGGCTCTCAATGGAGAAAGTGCGGAAGGCACCGGTCGCCAGGCCAAGCCGGTGTGGAGTCCACCTTCGGCAATACACGCTCGGCTGCGGATGCATAAAACTTGCATCCGTAGTCGAGCTTCAAACGAACATATGATCGATAAAAATGTAAGGCAGTAACCCTATCAGCGCCCCAAGTCTGCGAATATGAGCCTATCAGGTGAGGCGTCGGTCAAATACAAGACCGAGGAAACGGTGCGATTCAACCACATCCAGACACACCCCATTAAGAAACAAATCTGGGTCAGGATGTAGCCGTGGATGGCGGCGGAAGTGCACCACCTTAGTCTTGGCCAAGGAAAACCGAAACCTGTGCGCTTCAGCATAGCGAGACGCCCGGTTCAATGCCTGTTGAAGTCGACACTCCAGAGTTAGCATCTGGACGACGCCAAAAGAGATCAAAAGGTCATCCACGTAGAACGTAGCGAGAACATCTTGCGGCAGCACCAAGGTGATGCCGTTAATGCTCAGGGCAAAGTCTATGACACTGAGGAACACCTCCTTGCTCCATTGGGTCAGAGGGTGCTCCCCCCCACTGGGAGGCGTCCCCTCGCACCCATCGTGTAGAGAGTATCCATGATACCGTATCACCATGCAGTATCATAGGCCTTCTCCAGATCGAAAACCACCGTGGCGTAGTGCTGTGTACGAAGGAAGGCCTCGCAGAGGGCATTTTCCAGTCGGAGCAGAGCATCCGACGTGGAGTGGAACTTGCGGAACCCGCACTGTGCACAAAACAGATGGCTTCCGCTGTCCAGGAAAAAGGCTAATCTAACATTTACCAATTTCTCCATCAACTTGCACATGCAAGAGGTTAGAGAGATTGGGCGTAAACCAGCCGGTTAGTGATCTCTCCCCAGTTTGCGAAAGGCGAGCACAGTAGCGATTCGCCAGGAATCTGGGAGGAGACCCTCCACCCAGATCCTGTTGAACAAATCTAACAAAAAGGCCATGTCTCGCTCACCCAGGTGTCGAAGCATGGCGTACGGGACATCGTCCGGACCATGGGCGGTGTCCGCGCACGAAGCAAGAGCGGAACGCAACGCGGCCTTCCACGACATCACAACATGCATTCAATGCTGGAGGAGCATCCCGGCTAGAGAATGCGGAGAAAGCGGTCGCAAAGGATTCCGCCACGGACGCGGGGTCCGAGAAGACAAGTATGCCCGCCAAGAAGAGCAGCGGGGGTACTTCGAAATATACCAGAACCTAGCCCTAGTCTGACGAAATTCAACGACTGAAATCATTCGGGCAGCGCTTATAGCGCATGTAAGTATAACGCTTCTGTTCGAGGGCCATCTTACACTCTCGGGCAACCACCACAGGAGTGGTCTGCATGCAAAATGGCCAGACATTCTGGGAGTAGTAGTCAGGCCCGGGGTGATGAGGTTACCGGAGAGGAACTCAATGGCCTCATCTACCAACCTAAACTCCATGACTGAGACAGAGAATTCAGTCATTTCCTGAAATGCAGGCCCCTGCACCAAGCACTCCCGAGGTGGGCTCCAAGTGGCAATTGCCCTACAAATTATATTTGAATGGGAAAGTGATCACTACCATAGAGGTCATCGACCCCCCTCCAATCAAAATCAGGCTGTGCATCCAAAGAGCACAAGGATAGATCAAGGCAAGATAATACTGCGATTCTCTGGCAGTGATGCGTAAACTAATCCACATTTAGGACACTCATCTCAAGCACTTTGATCAGATCGGCAAGGACTTGTCCCCTGGGATTTATTGAGTAATCCCTCCAGAGACAATGTCTGCCATTCAGATCTCCAATCAAGAGAAAGGGCCTCGGCAACCGTGCCATGATGCGGCGTAAGTCCCCCGCGGCGAAGTCATCTGATGGTGGAATGTACGCAGAAATTATTATATACCTCCCTCCTATCCAGGTGAAGCTGCACAGCCACTGCCTGAAAGGAGGTATCTAAAGTAAAGGGAAGAATGGAGAAATCATGCCAGGTGTTAACCGTGCATCCCCCAGCCCGGCCATCTTGTGGTGGTGGTGGGGTCGCAAAACCCTTATACCCTGGGAGGGTGGGCAAGGGGCACGCACCTAGCATGGTCTCCTGCAGAAAAATAGCTAACAGGGAACTTGATGAGACGAGCCTCCGCAGCTCCTCCCAGTTGGCTCAGAGTCCATGGCAATTCCATTGAAGTAATATGCCCTCCAGGCCTAGCTCGGAGGGGACGCGGGGTCCCTCTTCGAACAGAAGACCCTAATGGGAATGTCCAAACGCTTCCCGGAGGCAGAAGCCCGGGTGCTGTTGCCTTCGAGGACTTATTGAGGGAGGTTGGGCTCACCATGCAAGTCTTTTCCTCCCTCTTCCTCAAAACCTTATGCAGGCATTGCGGCTTCTGAGGCGGGGGGCTCTCTTTTTGAGGATCCTGTTTTGCCTTACGGGAAACAGTCATGCTGGGGGAAGGGGGAAGTGCCCTGGTTTTAGCCGGAGCTGGGTGTGAACCCTTTGTGCTGCCAGCTTTACCAGGAAAGCACCCGGGTTGAGTAGAACTCACAGAAGGGCTCTTAATGGGCGGGGAAACAACCGTGCTCGTTGACCTGGATGGGCCAGGATCTGAGGGTGTCTTTCTAACTATTGAGGCATAAGACGTCCCAGGCACAGCTTGGCGCGCCAGGGCCAAGTCCTTGGCTTCGTGAAATCAGAGTCGATCCTGGGCCTGAACGGCCAGGATTTCTTTCTCAAGGAGATCCGCCACATTCGCCAGAAGGCTGCCATCCAAGAAACGGGTCACCTTCAGCTCTCTACCAATTACACAATGGAGCATGTTGCCCTTGGCCAACATTCTTCCATCAGTGGAACGAATAACGAGGAAGCGTTTGAAGCCAGCGGGCTCGAAAATGCCAGGTAACCGCTGAATGAGGGGCCCCAATGTTATCGAGGCTCCGCCCTGCGCACTGTGGTGCCGATCTTGGCTTGGTCGCTTACTAAAGTGGCAGCAGACCCATCCATCCACGCAGCCCCCGTGGATGGAGAGGAGCCCCTAGTCTTCTTAGTCCTTTTCTTATTTCTTTTCCTTTTTAGGAAAGGAGGGCAGGAAATGAACCCACTTCTCCCTGGGCCAGCAGGAGCCCCCTCCCCTCCTTGTACTGGTTCAGAAACCCTAGCCGTTTGAGGAGGACTTTGCATAGGGGCAGATTCAAGTTCAGTGCTTGGCGTTGAGCCCAGATTCCCCCCCATGGAAGGCCCTACCATCTGAGGTTGGGTTGCCTCAAGGACCATGTCTATCTCAAGGAGGGCCTCCAGTTGGCCATCCCCCCCCCCCTCAGGACATCGCAAGACCCGTTGGCAGCATTGTCACTAGTCACATGTGGGAAGGCACAGGCCTTGATCCCGGCAAGGTAAAATATTTTTGCCAGCAGGTCCTTTGAGGGAAGCGACCGAAGGCGCCTGGCTTCCCTCTCCCACCTAAGGGGGTTTGCTTCACTGGGGAACGGTTGGCTATGAGCTGCCTGCTGGCTTTCTTGGCAGTCCCTTTGGAAAGAAAAGGGGGACCTGCCGCTGGAGAAAGGAAGATGCCCGAAAGCACCCACAGAGAAGGGGGTAAGAGGGAGTCCCCTACACCCATAGGTGAAGGAGAGGAGCAAGCCTCCTCTCCGGTTAGAGAAATATGGAGGGTCCCCTGCATAAGCACAGGGAGGGGGGGACCTCCATTTTTTCTGTGGAGCTGCCTGAGGGCGACTCCATCGATGGAACAGGGGGATTTAAAGGGATTGGGGGGGGGGACTCACCATTGGGCATGGTGACCCTCTTTTAATTACGGGATGCAATAGCTCATCACCCCTCACAGTAGCCCGCTCTGCAAGGGGTGCATACAGGCCTGGCAGAGCCAGGTGCCACCATTTATGGCCACCCCTCCTGCCTGGTGACCTGGCAGCCCCTCAGTATGGTGGCTCCACCTTGGGCACAGCATAAAATTGATAGTGTGTGAAGAGAAAAGGAAAAGGGATGTGAGGGAGGTATGGGTGGGGATGAAGCAAGTTGTTAAAAAATTACCATCCCAAACCGGAATTCAGGGGTTAGGGAACATTGTCCCCTACCCCTTCCGCCCCGATCTAGGATGGTTGGCTGAGAAGGTCAGCATCTACCCTGTGAAATTAGAGGCTCACCAGAGAAGATTGCGGGAGAGATTGTATGAAAAGCGAGGAAACCAGGGGGAAATACAAGTGTTTTGAAGGAAGGAGAAGAGGCTAAGCTGGGGTCAGACGGGGTGCTGAATCCTGTCAGCATGGTGGCCAGAATGGCAAATCACCACGCCCCTTATGGGGCCATGACATCACAGGTCATGTCAGTTTTGTCCATGTTCTTTGGGGGAGCATAGGCCTTCACCCCAGCTAGATTTAATATTTTTGCTAGCAGGTCTTTAGAGGGAAGTGGCCGATGGGGACCTTTCTTCCCTCTCCCCCCTAAGGGGGTTTGCCCTACCGAGCCGCTTCAACTGTGAGCGGCCAGTTATGGGCTGCCTGCTGGCTTTCCTGACAGTCCCCTGTGAAAGCAAAGGCGGGACTGCTAGATTTGAGATGGAGTCATGTGGTGACTCCAAGGAAGGGGGTGAGGGGGAGTCCCCTACATCCATAGGGACTGGAGAGGAGTAAGGGTCATTCCATATGAAATCAACCAATTTGGGGGGAAATTTTAAGTCACCATCACCGATTTTGATGAAAATTTGTATACAGGTTGAATTTGATGAGAGAAAAACAATGAGACACTTCCCAGCCCTCAATTTTCAATAGCTCAAAAGTTATAACCTGTCAAAGTTGAGAAAAATTGTCAAATTTCTTGATACCAGCATTTGAAAAAAAATTATTTCTTCCTTATTATAGCACATAAAACAATGAATTATGTATTTTTTTTAAGCTTAAGGGTTGCTCTAAACATTTTTAACAGCAAAATTAATTTTTTATAAAAAAGTTTTTTTGGCCTTAAAGGTCAACTTTTGACCTTTAAAAAATATATTGGTATCAATAAATTTTTGTGTAATTTTTTTTATAAATATATATGCCTTTAGACTACAATATAAGATAAATTTCATTCTGGGTTTTTCATTATATCAGGAGTTATGATCAATTTTGTAACCATTGGTATGCCAATTTTTACCTATTTTTATGTTATAAATTTTACCTATTAGGTGTTACTTTATAAACTATGAAAGCTAATTTGAAAATTTTTCTTTTTTTTCAGAAAGTTTAATATTTAGATAAAAAAGTAATTAATAATTTACATTACCAATTATTTGTATTTTAACAAATTATTATGGATGAGAAGAGAAAGCATTTTTTAAATATTAAGTATTGCTGCGATCCTTACAAAGGTCACAAAAAATTAATAAAGAAAAATCTGAGACTAATTTCAGAAGACTTAATAAGAGAATATCCAAAATTAAAAATTTTTAAGGACCGAAAAATCTGTGATAACTGCAGAAAAAAGATAGCTGATGATAGTTCTTCATCTCAAAATATGAATCCAAGCCTTTCAGAAGAAAGAATGGAAATTGAGCCAATTACTGAACAGGAAGAATCACAAGAAGCATTAACTGAATTAAATAAATCATTAAATAGCTATTGGAAAGTCACAAGTCAAGAAATTTAAAATGGATGTAGTAAAAACATATAGTTCAGATAAAATGAAAATAAAATTCAAAAATCCATTTCAAGTAAACTCAGAACTGTAGGCTCTGCAACAAAATATCCATTACCCTTGGATCAAGACCCAGAGTCTTCTAGAACAGAATCAAGTAAAGATGGTGAAGAAATGATAAATCAACTGAAGGAGAAATTTCAAACTACTAGTAAAAGGTCTGAGCAGCTGCAAATCTTAACTGTTTTGCCAAAAAGCTGGAGCTTATCCAAAATTATATCTGAATTTAATGTTACTAATTACATGGCCAGACAAGCTAAAAAACTAGCAATGGAAGAAGGAATAATGTCATTGCCAATCAGAAACAATTAAAGTAGTAGAAGACTTTTATAAAAATGAAGAAGTAAGCAGAATTATGCCAGGGAAAAAAGATTTCAAGAGTGTTAGAAAAGATGGACAGAAAACTCATGAACAAAAATACTTAATTTGGGGAAATTTAAAAGAAATTTATCATTTATTTAAAACAAAATACCCAGACACTAAGATTGGCTTTTCAAAATTTGCTGAGCTGAGACCCAACGAGTGTGTATTAGCTGGTGGTGCAGGAACTCACAGTGTGTGTGTTTGCACACATCATCAAAATGTTAAACTGATGATTATTGGTACAAGGCTACCACAGTTGACAAAAGACAGTGACCTGCATTTAGATGATTACAAAACATGTCTATCATTCATTACATGTGACCCTCCAACTTATGAGTGCTATTTTGATGAATGCTCAGAATGTTTTTCTAAAATAGACGAACTAAAACTATATGTTACTAAAATTTTGGATAACAATATGATTGATGAGGTAAATTAAAAGCAGTGGCTCTCAACTGATCGCTCAACTTTAGAGCTTGTTTCAAGAACAACTGAAGAATTTATAGACACTTTTACCTTAAGTCTTCTCAATTTAAAAAAACATGATTTCATAGCAAAAAAGCAGGCACAATTTTGTTCAACTAAAAAATAAGAACTGAAAGATGGTGAAATCTTAGTAGTATGCGATTTTTCTGAAAATTACTTATTCCTTCTTCAGGATGCAGGACAAGGGTACCACTGGAATAACTTCCAAGCTACATTACATCCCTTTCTTTCCTACTACAAAGAAGCTGGGGAAACACAACACATAAGTTTTGTTGTGATTTCAAACTGCTTGAAGCATGACACTGTTGCAGTCCATTTATTTAAAAATAACTTATTGAATTTTTTAAAAAAGAACTCAAATTCCCAATAACAAAAATTATATATTTTTCTGATGGAGCTGCATCACAATATAAAAATTTTAAAAACTTTATTAATTTATGTCACCATAAATCAGATTTTGGATTGGAAGCAGAATGGCATTTCTTTGCTATATCTCATGGAAAAGGACCATGCGATGGTGTAGGGGGCACAGTAAAAAGACTAGCAGCAAAAGCTAGCCTGCAAAGAGCATATAATGATCAGATAATGACTCTTCAACAGCTCTTTGATTTTGCTGAAAGACACATTAAGGGAATCAAATTTTCATGTCCCAAATAGTGAATACATTGAAGAAAAAAATTATTTGCAAGAAAGATTTGACCAGGCCTCTGCAATAATTGGTACCCAAAAATTACACAGTTTTGAGCCAGTTAATGAAAATGAACTAAGAGTGAAAACAATATCATCTGCATCAGAATTCAAGAAAGTGAAAATATCCTATACAGAGGCAATATTATTGGAGGATGTAAAAGGATTTGTCACTGCTAAGTATGATGACAAATGGTACTTAGGGTGTGTATTGGATACCAATGTTGAGAAAATGACTGTTAAAATAACATTCCTAGAACCAGAAGGACCATCAAATTCATTTAAATATCCAAGAAAACCAGATGTATTAGTATTGCCATTAGATGACATATTGAGCATTGTTGAGCCTGTAACAGCAACAGGAAGAACTTATAAACTATCTAAAAATGAACAATTAAAATCAACAGAAATAATGCAGAAAAAAATTGATTCCTAAATTATTATAAAAAGAATAAATTCATTTTGGGAGGTTGGGTGGGACCTGTGGCTTTTTTGCTGAGCTATCAGGAGTGGCCCCTTAGGCGATGGGGATACCAGCAGTTATGCAGGTATCTTAACTGTTGGTAGTGGCTCTGCCACCATTGACCATAGCAAATTATAAATTAAATACATAGGTAGGTAGCTTTAAAAATAGTTATAATTTTAAATAAAAAATTACTGAAAGTTCATTTTTTCTTGTAGGTAGGATTTAACACATATCTATAGAATTAATGATTCTAATACACGAGTATATATTAAAAGCATTGAAATATAATACTTAGGCATCTAATAATTGATAACTAACTCTGTGAATATGACATAACTCTGTTATAATGAAAAACCCAGAATGAAATTTATCTTATATTGTAGTCTAAAGGCATATATATTTTTAAAAAAATTACACAAAAATTTATTGATACCAATATATTTTTTTTTAAAGGTCAAAAAATTTTTTTACCAAAAATTAATTTTGTTGTTAAAAATGTTTAGAGAAACCCTTAAGCTTAAAAAAAATACATAATTCATTGTTTTATGTGCTATAATAAGAGAGAAATAATTTTTTATCAATGCTGGTATCAAGAAATTTGACAATTTTTCTCAACTTTGACAGGTTATAACTTTTGAGCTATTGAAAATTGAGGGCTGGGAAGTGTCTCATTGTTTTTCTCTCATCAAAATCAACCTGTATACCAATTTTCATCAAAATCGGTGATGGTGACTAAATGTCCCTTGTTGAATTCGGATGGAATGACCCGTAAGCCTCCTTCCAAGGTGAAGAGTTATGGAGGGTCCCCTGGGAAACCACAGGCGGGGGTACCTGCATTTTATCTGTGGAGCTGCCTGAGGCCAGATCTGTTGTTCTTAATAGGAAAATGGGGAGAGATTTTTTGTTTTTGTAAGTTTTCATTCATGGGCATGGTGACCCTATTTTTCTTACGAGAAGCAAACGCTCATCATCTCTGCAAGAGGTGCATACGGGCCTGGCAGAGCCAGGTGCCGCCATTTAAGCCACCCCTCCCGCCTGGTGACCTGGCAGTCCTTCAGCATAGCGGCTCCACCTTGGGCACCGCATTAAAAAAATAGATGAAGTGAAAAGGAAAGGGGATGTGAGGAACGTATGGTCGGGGATGAAGTAGGTTGTTAAAAACCCACCATTCCAAACCGGAGCTCAGGGGTTAGGTAACATTGTCACCTACCCCCTCAGCCCTGATCCAGGATAGTTGGCTGAGAAGGTCAGATCTACCCTGTGAAATTAGAGCCTGACCAGAGAAAGATGTAGGATAGGTTGTATGAAAAGCGAGGAAACAAGTATTCTGAAGGAAGGAGAACGACAGAAAGCAACCTGAAGCCGCCACGGCATTGGGGGATAGGTCCATGGGAACAGTCGCGGCGCAATGGCACGCAACTTTAAGTTCCCTTCGACCGTCTCCCATCTTCTTTGCCAAGCAGTCCGAAGAGCTGCCCGTATTCCTGCAATGTAGTCGGTGTGAGGAAGAGCGAACCGCTGGCCCGGTCGCAGAGTCCTCATGGACTCTTTGGCACGCTTATTCCCTGCAATTCCTACATGTCCAGGAACCCAGCAGAAGATAATCTCGACATCCACCTGGCTCACCAAAACCGTGGCATCACGGATATCGCGAACCAGGGGATGTGGAGATTCCAACGCCCCGAGAGCCCTCAGGGCGCTTTGTGAGTCATTATAGATCACAATCCGGTTAGGGGTGAGGTATGATATCAGACAACTCAAACGCGCATAAATATTTAGAAAGGGGTGAACGATAATATTTACACAAAATAATTTTTGGTAAATATGTAGATTAGCGGCCCAGTCGGAAAAAAAATTTGTGTGTAAATATTATCGTTCACTCGTGTCGGAATATTCCTGCGCGTTTGAGTCCTTTTCGAATTAATATTCTATAAGCAATTAGGATTATATACTGGGGGGCTGTGCCCCCCAGACCCCCCAAAATTTAATGAAACTCAGGATCATCGTAGTGTAGTCCCCCCATTGTGTTTACCCCCACACGAGCCGTCAACTTAAATGTACTCCAAAAATGTGAAACATTTTGGAACACGGACAAAATAGGGTAAATATGTAGATTATCGGCCCGGCCGATCCCGGCCGATAAACCGTAGTTTTTTCGTACGTGTTCCAAAATGTTTCACGTTTTTGGAGTACATTTAAGGGGACGGCTCGTGTTGGGGTAAGCACAAGGGGGGGACCACACTACGATGATCCTGAGTTTCATTAAATTTGGGGGGTCTGGGGGGCACAGCCCCCCAGTATATAATCCTAATTGTTATAATGTTCTGACATTTACATAAGAACATAAGAACATAAGAAAAGAAGGAGACTGCAAAAGACCATTCATGGCCTACACTTGGCAGCTCCTGTTCCATTCAACACACAAAAGATTTCTTACCAGAGAAAAGTCATCAACATTGTCACCCTTAACAGGAGTTCGTCAGATCTAATCTACAATATACATAAAATGCATCCAGAGGATTATGTCCATTCATGCAACCGCAAAATATAATCTTCCCACTCCTTAGAAAAATATATACATATGTACATAAAAAAAAGTCAGTCCCATCTAGCAGCTTCATCCATATATTTATCTAATCTATTCTTAAAACTACCCAGAGAGGAGGCTTCTATCACATGCCTAGTGAGCCTATTCCATTCATCTACCACACGATTTGTAAACCAATTCCTCCCAATCTCCTTCCTAAACCTATACTTATCAAGCTTAAACCCATTGCTACGTGTCCTGTCATGTTCACTAAGTATAAGAACCTTACCCAGATCCCCTTTATTATATCCTTTTACCCATTTGAAGACTTCAATCAATTCCCCTCTGACTCTTCTCCTTTCCAATGTATGTAGATTTAGTTTTCTGAGCCTTTCACCATAAGGTAAGTTCCTTAGCCCACCAATCATCTTTGTCATCCTTCTCTGCACAGACTCAAGCAAATCAATATCCTTCCTATAATATGGTGACCAAAATTGTACTGCATAGTCTAGATGAGGCCTAACTAGCGCCAGATACAGTTTTAGAATGACTTCAGCACTCTTATTGCTTACACTCCTCCTGATGAATCCCAATATCCTATTAGCTTTATTCTTAGCATTTAGACATTGCTTTCTAGGACGAAGGTCTGAACTTACCAAAATACCCAAGTCTCTCTCACAATCAGTCCTCCCTAAAATTCTGCCATTTAATTTATAACTATTCAATGGATTATTTCTACCTATACTAAGTACACTACATTTGTCTATGTTAAACTTCATTTGCCATTTCTCGGCCCAATTGGACAGAATGGTCAATTCCTCCTGCATTACAACAGCATCAGAATCAGCCCTAATGGCCCTACCTAGCTTAGTATCATCAGCAAATTTACTCAGGTCACTACTTATACCTATGTCAAGATCATTAATATAAATTAAGAATAGCAAGGGACCCAAAACAGATCCTTGAGGAACTCCACTGCTAACACACCCCCACTCAGATTTAACTCCATCTATACTAACTCTTTGCTGTCTGTCACCAAGCCATGACTGAATCCACCTAAATATACTGCCATCGATCCCGTGTGCTTTAACTTTGCTCAGAAGTCGTAAGTGTGGCACTCGATCAAAAGCCTTACTAAAGTCCAAGTATAAAATATCATAGTTTTCATCATTATCTGCTGCTTCATACACCTTACTATAAAAAGACAGCAAATTAGTCAGACAGGATTTACCCTTACTAAAGCCATGCTGTGATTCTTTTATCAACTTATGCTTATCCAAGTGATCTCTAATATTCCTTGCTATAATAGATTCCATCATTTTCCCTACCACTGATGTCAAACTTACTGGTCTGTAATTAGACATATTTGTTTTATCCCCTTTCTTAAATATAGGTATCACATTGGCTTTCTTCCATGCCACTGGCACAATGCCACTCTCCAATGATTTTCTAAAGATGCATGCTAGGGGCTCACTTAACACATCCTTACATTCTTTCAAAATTCTAGGAAAGAGCTCATCAGGACCGGGTGCTTTACTAATTTTGATTTTATCAATTTCCTTTGTCACTATCTCCTTTGTGATCAATATATCCTTTAATTTCTCTTCATCATTACCCCGAAAGATCATTGACACCTCAGGTATATTTAGAGTATCCTCCTGTGTAAATACTGAGAGAAAAAAGTCATTTAGCATTCCAGCCATTGAGTCCCTATCACTCACTAATTCTCCATTGGAATCTATAAGTGGGCCTATTTTATCTCTAACCTTAGTTTTGTATAATTGATAAAAACTTTTAGGATCTTCCTTTGCCCTATTTGCCACTTTAATTTCATAATTTCTCCTTGCTACTCTAACTAACTTTTTAACATCTCTTGCTAGTTCATTATATCTCTGCCTTAAGTGATCCTCTCCATTTTTTATTTTCCTATAAATGCCCTTTTTAATGCCAATATAATGCTTAATTTTATCTGTCATCCATCTTGGGTCATTATTTTTAGTCCTAATCTCCTTATAAGGAATGTTAATCATCTGACATGTAATTAATTGCTCAATTATTCTTTCATACTCCTCTTCAATTGTAATCTCTTCCTCCTGGTGATTATTGTCTCCACTAACTGATATCATTGAATCTATTCCTGAATTGATTTCATTGCCTGGTTTCTGTACAACTGCCTCCAGGTAAGTCCTGAGCCCATTATAATTTGCTCTTCTAAAGTCAGGAATTTTAACATTGTTCATGCTACTATCAATACCATTCCATTTCATCTTGAATCTAATTTCACAATGGTCACTATTACCCAAATTTCCTCCAATCTCAGTATCCTTAATAACTTCTTCCCTATTTGTCAGAACTAAATCCAGTATATTATTACCTCTAGTGGGTTCGTTAATAATCTGCCTCAGAAAATTATCTTGGACAACATTCAAAAATTCCTCAGCCTCCTGATCACCCACAAGAGCTTCCCAGTCTATATTTCTGTAATTAAAATCGCCCATTATACACACATGCTTACTTCTACATGCCCGTTCAATCTCCTGCCACAGAAGATTTGAAGCTTCCTTACTAAGATTTGGTGGTCTGTATAATAATCCTAAGACAAGCTTGTTTTTACCTTCCTTTACATTTAGCCATAATGACTCTGTGTTATCATCTAATTTAATTGTACTGTTTACACAACACTGGAGATTATCTTTAATATAAATAATAACCCCTCCTCCTCTCTTCCTATTCCTATCTGTATGGAACATGTTAAAGCCCTCAATCTCAACCTCAGGTTTAAAGTGATTACCTGCCAAATCAAGCCATGACTCTGTTATCGCAATTATATCAAAATTCTCTTCACTTGCTAACGCTCTTAAGAGATCTATCTTATTCCTTATACTCCGACCATTTGTGTAGTATATTTTTAAGGTTTTTTTATTATTCCCATCTTCATTGCATTGTGCTTTTTTATTCCTAGTTATCTGCTCATTCACTTGTGCATTAGTCCCCCTATAATGCATCAGTATGCCCTCTCCCCTAGCTATTCCTCTATCACTGCATCCCTTCCATTTCCTACACCTGCCCTCTATTCCTGTTATTCCCTTACCTCTAACAGCTTCTAGTTTCCCACCCGTAAGGACCTAATCACACTATCCAGCTCCCCCCATAGAACCTCAACACCTGCCCGACTAAGATGGAGCCCATCCATCGCATACAACCTCCTATTCCCGTAAAACCCTCCCCAGACATCTACAAACACCAATCCTAACTCCTCACACAGTCCTTTCACAAATTCATTCAAACCAATTGCACGCGACAACCATTCTACCCCCACATCCAATCTCGGAAGCACACCAGAAACAACACCTTTTACCCTGCTTTTACTCATCCTTTCAACTAACCTTTTATACTGCTCACGTAACTCACATGTACCCACCTTCTTTACATCATTCACTCCCACATGCGTAATCACAACTGCATCCCTCTCACACCCAGAAACCAGCCTATCATACCTATCACAAACATCACTTACACCAGCACCCGGCAGACAAACTCTCATTCCCTTCCACTTGCTATCACTCAACTTCCTATCTAAATACCTAATCTGAGAGTCACCCATCACTAGCACCTCAGTCATTCTCCTATTCTGTCTTGGCCTAACATTACCCTCCCTCCTGCTCTCAGTCACGCTACCACCCATCCTGCTTTCATCCACAATCACACCAGGCAAATCACTTTCACACTCTTCCTCTCTCAGGACATTGAATCTGTTAGTCAACCTAACAGGTTCTATGTCCCTCTCATTCACACACCTAACCTGTCCTAACTTATCTATCCTATCCATTTTCACCCACCATTCATCATCACTCACAACTTCCACACTGTTCCCAGTCCTAGCCCTATCTTCCACCCTCTTAGCACTAATCTCACCCTTCAATCACACACTTGCATCTCTTCTCACCTCAAACACCAAATCATTCAACCTCTTACATTCCCCACTCAACCTCCTAACCTCCCCTTCCAGAAAACACACACGGCATTCAGTTACATTCACTCTCCTTTCAACTCCACATGCATCACACACCACATACACACTACTTTCAAACGGCATGCTCTCACCATCTATACAAAAAGCCATACTCTCAGAAATTTACTAATGAAAAAGTTAACACTCACCCAAAAAAAAATTCTTGCTCAGGATTGCTGCCAGTTATCTTCCCCAAAAGTATTAATCACTAATGTATTTATTATACAGTGATTGATGTATCAAATAAATACAAGAAAAATTATACACCCAAATCAGTATTATATCCCAATCTTACAATGAGAATCAGGAGCTCCTGTAAGACAACCTTCCAGAACAAAGCCAGACAGAGGGGAATGCTTTAACTACATCATGTCAGCGTCTTTAATCGTTTTGCAAATTATAATAGGGGGTGGGGGGTGGGGGTATGACGTCAGAAATGCTTAATTTCAATTTTTTTCATACTTAATAGCTTTTTATTATCCCCATTCGGAGTCATTTTTATTTTTCAATATATTTTTCCCCATTTTACTCTTTTTATTACCTTCTTTTATACAATTAAATGTAATTAGCTAGATCATTTCAAGGAACTACTTGTTTTTTAGCAGTTTGGGTGTCAAACATTCCCCTTTTACGCAGTTTGGAAATTCTCAATCGCACGTCTTCTCCGCAGTTTCAAAATGCAATCGAATTGTCAAGTTTGTCCGTCGTCTATTGCGGAATTATTAAGCCTAGTTTCTGCTAGAGATAAATTAAACAACTTTTTGGAAGTGCATAATTTAGTGCGAACTAAAAGTGAATGCGAAATCTGTGGCCGGCAATTAGAGGTGACCCCAGAATATTGAACGCGTCTGGCGAGATGCGAGAGGTTCAATTCCCAAATACGGGAGAAAAACCGCTCAATTCGACGCCTATCTTGCAACCGCCATCTTCTGCAAGCGCTTCCCGTTGACCAAAACGGGAATTAAAGAACGATTCCACGCCTTCCTCATCGCTATTTCTGAAGTGTACCCCCCGAAATAAAGTAAGTTAACAGCGCTTATCGTTCTTTATTTTTGGATAAGAAAGATGGCGTCAGCTAGATTTCAAATACGACGCAGGCGCGCAAAATAAATAGGCTTCCCTCTCCGCTATTTCGGAATGATAACCAATGCAATTAAGTACGGGAAACAAAGTGTTTCGGGTTTTTTTTCAGGCATTTTGGTAAATAAAATGGCCTACGTAAACAGCATTTTTGGTGGGTTTAATTTCGAGATTTCCCCCCCCCCAAAAAAATGGCGGCAACTAGCATTCGAACATGTTTACCCAAAATAGTACGTCCCATCGTTTACGCCGATAATCTACATATTTACCTAATTTTTCCGGCCAGGCCACTTGTCTACATGTTTACCTTACCCTCTTTTATTCAGCTCCACCTCCTCTGACACCTCATAGCCCTCTTTAACTAGTATACCTACTCCATTATATCCATCCTCCTCTTGAGCCCTAACTTGCCCCCTTATATGTCCCTGACCACTATTAGTAACTAGTTTCCCGCCTGCAAAGACCCAACGACACTATCTAACTTCTGCCACAACACAACCCCAGCCTCACCCGATAGCCGTGCAGGTCCAGCCACGGGCCTCCCACCCACCTCTCTTCTCTTCTCCAGTCCTCCATGCTATGTCAATGTTGGGTTTATTGCTGGTTCCCAAGCCGGTGTGGGTTTCTTCTCCAAGGTCCCCAAGCCTTCAAGATGGTTTCTATTCACAGCTAAATCACCAATTCTTCTTTCACTTTCGATTAAATTCGAATTCAAAGGGAGGGTTATTAATGTCGTTAGGCTTTTAGTTTTTCTACCGTGTTACTTGATTTCAGACATAAGTTGCAACACCGAGCACTATTTAAATCAATCATATTTTCTTTAAAATTGATTAATATCCAATGTCCATATCATATTTTAATTCAGAAAAAAAAAATCAGTTCAAAATGATATATAAAAATACTATAATGTGATTAAAATTCGCAATGTGTAATTTGGTAATTTGGTAAATTGAGGGCCAGAGAGTGCCAGGGTGAGCACTATGGGCCCTGGAGATGGTCAAAGCCTGGAAGTTTCTGTGCGCTAGGGCTTAGGAAAGGAGTAGAGTTCTTAATTGCTGGCCAACTCAGCAGTCTGCAAAGAAATGGGCCTTGTTGGCACAGGCTGGAGGGGGTGGATTATATTCTGTGCAACTGTCCTATTTTGGTCAGAAAGTACTGGAATCTGTTTGAAATGGCTTGGCGGATAGGGATAGGGTGACCAATTCCATTGAGGATGACTGGGATTGTTAGCTGCATTACTCCAATTTCTCTAAGTTTTTCATGGAGTAGAACCCGGTGGGAGTGGTGATGCGGGCATTCTAGTAGGAAGTGCTGTATGGTTTCAGGATGGTTGGGGCACCAGGGGCAGTCTGGGGAAGGAGAGAGACCCAGGCGGAAAAGATGCGCAGAGAGCCCGGAATGTCCGATTCTCAGTCGGACAAGGGCTGAGTCAAGGCGACGATTTGTTGATCTAGACCAGGGCATTGGACCGAATTCCTCATATAAGATGGATCTGGATGATCCCTGGAGCTGTTGCCGGAGTTCATCTTCCCATGCGGCTCTGGTCTGCGCCTTCCAAAGGGAGGATCGTGTGGCTGGGGAAATGGGAAGTGTTCTGGATATTGGGGTGGAATGGGCTTGGTTTGCTGCGCCGTCCGCTTCTTCATTTCCAGTGATACCCGAGTGGGCCGGAATCCATTGCAGCTTCACGTCCCATAAAGGGTGGCTGGTAAACTCGAGGAGCAATTCCTGAATGTCATAGCAGAGTTGTGGGTGGGTGTGGGGTGAGGAGGCGAGGAGAAGCTGGAGTGAGGACATTGAGTCCGTGTAAATGATGACTTTTCTGGTGGAGATTCGCAATGTGTCTTCCAAGATTGAAACAGGAACAGGAGTATCTTGGGCTTCTACTTTTTTATCAGTACTCCGTATCATTATTTACTTATTTTCCATTATTGTTGGTTCATACTTATACATCCAATCTATTTTCAATTAGACTTTCTCTTTTTTTTCCACATTTTCATTAATATTTCGTTTCCCTTCTCTGTGTTTTTCTCTTTAAACAGAAATTTACCTATTACATTTTCTTTATCTTCCTGCATAGGTTTTTGCAGATATACTGAATTTGATCTTTCTTCTTGCAGATTCCAACAAGAAGTGGATTATGTCTTTCTTCTCTGCGTTGCAGAGTTCACACTTTACTTACCCACCTTCATCTCTTTTTCTGTCCTCTGGAGTAAGTGTATTTGTTCTGGCTCTAAATCATAGTGATGACGTTTCACTGTTATCACAATATTCTATTTAATTTATATGATCTTTCCATTTGTTGTAAATCCTAATGCTGACTTTGCTTTGCTTTTCTTCTTCCCACCATCTTTCCTCTAATTCATACATCAAACTATCGATTTCTTTCTTACTCATTCTTTCTATTTGTGTTGTTTTTGCGATTGAGCTTAGTTGTTTTCTGGTGCCTTTGATCCATTTGTAGTTCTCTATCTTCATTTCATCTTTTATTGCCTTTAAGATTTAATTACCTCTTTCTTTGATGCTTTGCAGCTATTGCAATTTATTCTTTATGATTCGGGGCTCTATCAAAGATGACCCAATTTCACCCCAGAGTATGCATATTGGTGCATACCTTGGAGCTCCTAGGATTTTGCGGTAGACCCCATTTTCTATTGTTTCTAGTTTTAGAATATCTGTTTTAGTAATATGTGTGACTCCTGTTGCATATAGTATTGGCACAACCAGATTTTCCAAAATGTCTTCCCAATAAACATTCTGTTTACAAATCTTATGATAGCTGAGTCAAGTGGCGGTTCTTCCTATGGGCGGTATGGGCGGCACTTGTGAGGGGGCAGCATTGCCGCCACATCAGAAACGTTTTTTATCATTAAAATATGTCTTTCAAGATTGCCCTTTAATCAGCGATCTTGCAACTTTCATTTTCTAATTGTCTCAAATTTTCATTCACGTTGCAATTAATCCCATTTTTAAAGGAGGTGAGTTTTGAACCGTCTAATTAATTAATTAATTAGATTTGGGGGGTGTTTTTGAATTGAATGTATTTGTGCCATTGGGAACCGATATTGGGCGATATTTGCAGAAAGACCTGTATTTTAGGCTATGCTCGCTAAACTAAGGGAAGCCCATATTATATATATATATATATATATATATATATATATATATATATATATATATATATATATATATATATATATATATATAAAGGGTCTTTCAATTGAGTCGCTCGATTTTGAAATGTAAATAAAACAAGTTGTGTGTGATATATGCACTAAATTTAGGAATATGCCGTCGTTCAAATGTCCGCCGTGGCTTTGCTTGGTGAAACGTATTCGGGAGGTCCAATTTTCGATGACTTGGTCGCATAAATCTGGCTGAATCTGCTGGATGGTGTTCGTTATTTGACTTTGAGGGCATCAACTGTTTGCGGATTATTCGCATAGACCTGCGATTTAAGGTATCTCCCAAGAAAGTAGTCTAATGGGTTTAAATCGCATGATCTCGGTGGCCAGTTAACGTCGCCGCCGCGCGAGATGACCCTGCCCTAAAATCACTGGTGCAAAATGTCTATCGTGGCGTGCGCAGTGTGACACGTAATGCCGTCCTGTTGGAACCACATATCGTCAGTATCTATATCAGGCATATAATCCACTTGAGGTCACAAGAAGTTGCTTATCATCGATCTGTAGGTTTCACCGTTGACGGTTATGGCAATCCCATATTTATTCTTAAAAAAAATACGGACCGATGATTCCGTTAGACGAAAATCCGCACCAAACAGTTACTTTGTTATGATGCAATTGGTGCTAGTGTATCTCATGTGGATTGTTTTCGTCCAAAATCCGACAATTTAGCATGTTCACAAATCTAGTCATCGAAAAATTGGCCTCGTCCCTGAAGATGATAGAAATCACGTAATGCGCGGAACGTTTGTCGAACAGAGCACTGATTTTGATAATAACATTTGATGATTTGCACACGCTGTTCAACGCTATAACCTTTCATAGTGACTTGCCAAGTACTATTGAACAGTTTACAGTGAGGTTGCCAGATGTCGCTTTAACAAAAGGGCCACTATCGCCTGATAAAGCTCGAGCGTCCGTGTTGAAAGACCCTATATTTATATATATATATATATATATATATATATATATATATATATATATATATATATATATATATATATATATATATATATATATATATATATATATATATAAAACTCATATAGTATGAATAGTATTGTATCATATGTTATTTATTACCGAGAACAATTCTTAACACTAAACCATCAAGGCCTGAGAAACGCAAATGGATAAGAAAAGGTCTAAGGTATCAGGTGCTCAATGTAGAAAAACGAGGAAAGAAGAAGCGGAGAAACGAGCAAAAGATGAAGGTATAGCACTTTACCAGTACTTTTTACTGCTATTTTGTGATCATACATCTTTATGGGATATTTGAAGTGAACTGATGTATTTAGCCTAAACCCTAATTTGCCTAGTTTCCTAGGAACTTGTGCTCAATAAGTTAAATTATTGTTTTGGCAAACTCACGCATAAGTCACTTATGTTTTTTTTCCTGATTGCAGGGGCCCTTTTGAAATATTTTGAAACCTCTGCCACTAGCTTGGATGGCAAGGTGTCTACTTTTGCCGCCACACAAGCCTCTACAGAAATGGTTTTGGAGCCTTGGACCGGCTGGGCACGAATCTACTTCCACAAATGCAGTCAGATCCAGAGGATGAAGACCCATTCGCTTCCACTGCTTCCCATCAGGACTCTTTAGGTGAGTTACTTATTTATTTATTTATCTTTTTTTTGCACATAGGATGGTAAATAATAATTTAAAATAATAAATGATATATTTCAAATATAGAGCAGTAATTTTTTTGTTAGTGTATGTGTGTGTATGTGCGTGTGTGTGAACAATTCTGTAAACAGTTATAAATTATGTTATTATCACTGATTCACTGGGGTTACCAGATGATTGTGGTGTCTCACCAGTCACAACCATTATTCCATAACACCACCACCATAACACATGTTGTGAATATTGTGTTGTCTAACTTAGATGTGCATACTAATTTATATTTCTCTTGCTCTATCCATTAGAACTGCCTGGAGCTGAATTGTCTACCAAGGATGAGCCTCTGTCCACTGACCCTGCTAATTGACCTTCAGTTCTGACAGACAGATTTAGGACACAATTGACTTCCAGAGGACCAACTCAAGTATCATCTGACTTTGTATTTCCTAAAAACGACAGTGATGGAAGAAGTTGCCACCATCATTATTTTAGGAAGTCGTTGATTAGTGGTGAGAATATAACCAGAAGTTGGCTTGTCAATTCATCAAAAAACAATGGCCTCTTCTGTTTCTGTTGCACATTATTTTGCAAGAGAAAGATACATTTAACAAGAAAGAGCTGGCAGTGAGGATGAAAAGAGGGGAGACCATTGACAAGCAGGAGATAACACTTCAGGAGGCTGAGATATCAAGATGGAAAGCAGTGCTAACACGTCTTCTAGCTATTGTGCATTCTCTGGCAGTTAGGAATTTAGCACTAGGGGGACACACAGAAAAGTTATTCTCACTATCAAATGGCAATTTTTTTTTTTTTAAAGAAGTTTAGCTTATGGGACAATTTGACCCTATAATGCAAGAGCACATTAACCGTGTCCAACAAGGGACCTCCAGTTACACCAGCTACTTTGGCTACAACATATTATAGCAATGCCTCTGGGCATTCCTATAATAAAATCCTCCTGGGAAACTTAAATATGGATATACATCCATTATTATGTAAAATTCATTATGCATTACTTTAACTTGTCAATTTAATCATTTAATTATTTTACTTTAACTGTTAAATTAATCATTCAACTATTTTACTTTAACTTTGTTCATTTAATCTTTCAATTAATGTACTTCAACTTTTGTAAATTAAATCATTTCATGTTAAACTTAATAATTAATTAATTCATTTATTTTCATGTCAATTCAATTAACGTATACTGTTCCAAACAACATCTCTTAATTTCACACACAAACAAACCAACAGACGTTCCCAGCTCAATCAAAAGAGCACGCTCCCTGCCCACTCGACTTGATGCTTTCTTCGTATGAAGGTCGGTAATCATTCCTTCTACAATTATTCATTTACCTCCAAGCAAATCATACTGAGTTAATTCCACTCTGACCTTCTTTGAAAACGACCATACGAGAGTAAGTACTAATTATATTTACTTCTCATTGCAGCTCCAATTCAGTCCATTATAGATACTACATAGATACTACATTATTTACTCTACATCAAAGATACTCTAAATTACTACACTATATCAAAGATTATCTAAATTATTTACTAAATTATTATTTACTCTATTATTCACTCTATATTGTTTCACTATATTATTCACCACATTTACTTAACCTACTTATCTGATTGTACATTCGTTGATTTTGTGAATATATTTATATTTGTGTAATTGTCTTTCTTAACGCCCAAGTTATTATTCCAAAATATATTTCGCTGTCGCCTTTAGGCCTAAAGCTAACGGCAGACATCTTCGATCAAACAAAATTTATGGTTATGGTTTTTGAAATGCTATCTAGGCTGATTTATTAACCGAAGATAAATCACATTGATAACCATATACTATAATACAAAACGAGCTAATTGATTTGTTGAGCAGCAAGACCATTTCAGCAATGGTGGCTGACATCAAACAATCTAAGTTCTTCTGAATAATTCTAGATTGCACTCCAGATATCAGCCACACTGAACAGTTGTCATATTTGATTCGGGCAGTATCACTTGAGGGGAAGCTCCATATCATGGAACATTTCATGGGGTTCTTAGAGGCGGAAGAGTCCACTGGTCAGCATTTGGCATCTATGATTTTGAAGAGACTGGAGGAGTTAGAAATTCTTTTCGTGGACTGGAAAGGACAATCATACGACAATGGGGTCAACATGAAGGAAAAAAAACGAGGGTGTTCAATCCAGGCTACTTTAAATGAATCCCAGAGCTCGGCTTGTTCCATGTGGGGGCCATTCTCTGAATTTTCTCGTGGCCGATGCTGCCAAGGGATCTATTGATGCCACAAGTTAGTTCGGCATCTTGCAGAAGCTTTATAACTTGTTTTCAGGCTCCACACAACGATGGGCCATTTTGAAAAAAAAACATGTGAATATCACCTTGAAGATGTGGTCTGACACAAGATGGGAGAACAAGAGCAAGAGTGTGGAACCTCTAAGATATCAAGTAGCTGGAGTGAGAGATGCACTGATCGAGGTAAGAGATCACACCAAAGATTCTGTAATTAAGGTTGAGGCCTAATCTCTAGCAGAGGAAGTTGGATCATACCGCTTCGCCATCTGTTCAGTTGTGTGGTACGACCTGTTGTGCCAAATTCAGTATGTGAGCAACAGATGCAATCTCGTAACATGCAAGTTGATGTTGCAGAAAATCTCGTAAATAAGACAGAGAGAGCTGTCTATGATTACAGGGCAACAGTTTTTGTGGCTGCACAGATGGCAGCCAAAGATATCTGTGAACAAATGCGTGTGGAGGCTGTGTTAAAACAGAAACGGCTGAGGTCTACAAAGCGGCAATTCTTCTATGAAGCATGAGATGAGCCCTTATATTATGCTTTGAAGAAGTTGTAGGTGAATTCTTCAATGCAGTCGTTGATGCTGCAATGTCAGCCATTCAGGAAAGCTTTTCCACCTTGGAAAATGTGGGAGAGAAGTTTGCGGTGCTGACTAATTTCCATAATCTCACATTTGAGGAGCTGACTAAACAATGTTAGAACCTTAGCGCTACACTACAGTTTAAGGGTCATTCTGACTTGAATGGTAGAGAGCTTGTACAGGAGCTAAAAAATTGCCAGACATGCCATTAAAAACTATGTCCTTGCTTGAGCAATTAACATTTAGCCACGAAAGGGAGCTCTCTAAAATATATCCAAATTTGTGGACTGCTCTCAGGATTGGTATTACCCCTCCAGTCACTGTTGCTGAAGCAGAGAGGAGCTTTTCGAAATTGAAGCTCATCAAATCCTACCTAAGATCAATTATGTCACAGGAACGCCTCACTGGTCTGGCCGCCATCAGCATAAATCACACAGTTGCTGAGAAAATTTCATATGATGAGCTAGATCATGATTTTGCAGCTAGGAAAGTGAGAAAAGTCAGGATTTAGATGGTGGTTGTGCCGTGGTGCAGTATATTTTATTTATTATCTTCTACCAACTTTCTTATACTTTTATGATAAAACAATTATATAATTTACATTACAATATTGTTTCTGTAGTTTATGTTAGTTGTGCAATTTCATTTGTATTATTCCTATTTTTGGTATCATAACTACGAGTATATTCTTATGTTTGTGTTTTATTTAAGTGATGAAGAGTTTGTAAAATTCATAAATGACATTTTTTAAAATTCTGAAGTAACAATAAATAGTTCAATAAAAAGTTTTCTTGTGAAAGTTATGGCAGCCCTAAACTTCTTATGTACACTATGGAGGGACGGGGGCGTAGGTGAGGTTCGCCCAGGGGGCCATGTAGGCTAGGGCCGCCACTGACTGAGTATGTCATATTTAGTAGTCCCTGTGCTTTTTTATAATATTTGTTGGTGTATATTGAACATGTTTCTTTTATTTTATATTGTTACCCAAGGTAATTTATAGTATATGATATTCATATTCTTTCTATGTCTGTTGGTACCTCTTTCATGTTTATATTAAAATGTTACTCTTGTCTTTGTTTAACTCTAATCCACATTGTTTGCTTGCCTCCACCAGCTCCTTGATATTTTGTTCCGCATCTTGTATATTATGTTCCATGATTACTCCGTCGTCTGCGAACAAAAAGATGGTATGTTAAATTTATTATTTGTGATCCTTTATCATTTCTCTGCAATTTATACATTATAAAATACGTTATTAATTTGAAAAGGACTGACGATCCTGTGCATCCTTATCGAATTCCATTTGTAATCCTGATTTCTTCTTGACTTCATCTTTAAGGTACACTTCAGTCATATCATCACTGTATATCCTAGTTATAATGTCTATCAAACTTGATTCTATCCTGTATTATTTCATAACTTTAATTAATTCATGTGTTTTGATGGAGTTGAATGCCTTTGTATAATCGATGCTCTTTACTATTAATATCTTTTTCTCTCTATGTGAATTTTCTATGCAGTATTGAATTATAAACATGTTATCTTCTATTGTTCTGTTCTTGGTAAAACCGGCTTGTACGTCATTTACTAAATTGTTCTGAATTAAGTGCTCCTCTATATGCTCCTTTACTATTGACATGAATATTTTATGTGTTATCTGTCAGGGCTATTGGTCTAAGATCTTTTGCTGTTGGTTTTGAAACTTTTGGGATCATTATCGTTTTTGACTTACTCCAGCTTTCCGGCTTTTGATCTTGTAACATTTCATTATTTATGTATTTTGTTAATGTTATAGGCTGTTAAGTGGTTATTGCGTCAATACACTAGATAGCTCAGGTCACAATAAACGACCCAAACCTATATTTTTGTTATTCAAGGGAATGAAAATTGCTATGCGAAGTCTGAATACCAACAGACGAAATTTCCTTAGGCCTAAATAGGCGACGTCGTGGGAATACGTGAATTAAGAACAAAGAGTTAGGAAAAATATATATTATGGAATGAATAGATATGATTAAAAAGTGAAATTATACAGTTTATGATTGGTTTGAATTTTACGCGGGTGAATTAACTTTGCATGAGTTAATGAGAATTAGAGTACACATATGATGATTGATCATTAGATTGACAAATATTAATTAGATTATAGTTGAATGTTAAATATTATAAATGTATGATAAATTTTTATATGGATTGATAAATAGATTATATAGTTAAATGGATTGGGTCAATATTAAATAAATGGGGTAAATATTAATTAGATTGGGTAAATAGCTTACAAATTGGATCATCGTTAAATGGTATGTTAAATAGATTATATTGTATAAATAGATTACAATTTGGTAAATGTTAAATGGTGGTAATTATTAATTGGGTAAATAGATTGATAACACTGGTCTGCGTTGTTTTCAAGGTCAAATATATAATACCTGATTTTAGTTCAGTTTTTTACACTGAATCTGAAAATCATGCCCATTTTACCCAATCAGGTCAGGTTTTTGAAATATGAGCACATACCAAAAACTCCTATATTTCCAAATATTTGTTGTGAATGAAATCCATAATAGAAAATATTGGACCGATTTATTGACAGAAGGTTTACAGAATATTTTTAATAGATAGCATGAATAGTACAATGCACAAAATAAGCTACTCATGGATGAATGGTCTCTTCAGTGACCTCTGATTGTGCCGAACAGACACCACATCCCTCTTAAGGCACCAACAGTAGTCAGCCAGAAAGTTCACATCCCATTGGCCTTGATAGCGTTCCTCCATGACACGGATGTCTTCGTGAAAACGCTCACCCTGTTCTTCACTGAAGTCTCCGGAATTTTCTGGAAAATAGTCCAGATGGGACCGAAGAAAGTGCATTTTCACGGACATACGCGCACCAAGTTTGCAGAAGTTCTCCACTAAGTCATCAACCATCTTCTGGTACTGAGGACTTCTGTGGTTACCAAGAAGTTTGCAATGACTAACTTAAGGAACAGCTAGGCAGAGAGTTTAGTAGGATTTATTGAATCATCAAAACTATAGTCTTTTATGAGTTCTCTTATCTGAGGACCATCAAATATACCTGCCTTAAGCTTCTCCATGCTGATTCGTTTGAACTTGTGGTGGAGGAAGACAAATCCTCCACCTTTCATGGCAGTGCTTTCACAAAGTTCTTCATTAGGCCGAGTTTGATGTGTAGGGGTGGAAGTAACACCTTGCTCGGTTCAACCAGAGGGTGGGATAGAACATTGTGTGACCCGAGTTCTAATCCTTGTCTTGATGGCCACTTGTGTCTTGGAAAATGCTGGTCGTCAGCCCGACTATCCTACAAACACAAAAAGCATGGATACTTTGCATACCTACCCAGAAGCCCTAGGATGGGTCCAGCAACTGTAAGATCTCCACAACTCAACCATTTATGTTCCTGGTAATTGAGAGCAGACAAGAGACGTTCCATGCTGTTGTGGGATTCTTTCATTTCAGCCAAGTGTCCAACAGGGATTGATGGAGCCATTATTTCCGTTATTCAGAAGAACTACCTTGAGACTTCTGTTAGACGAGTCAATAAAAAGTCTCTAATTCATGGCAACATACTTCATACCTATTAATTTAATCAGTTCAGCAATATTGTTACAGTAGATTAGAGAAAACGCTTCATCGAACATAAAGAATTTTCTGAATTCACTCTCGCGTTCCAGATACCAATACAACGTTGTTCATGGGGACAAGTAGATGTTTCTCTCAAAGACGAGAACACAGCAGCTGGGCAGACTCCTTAGATAGGTTCAGGTCCCGTGTCAAATAGTTGAGTTAGACTTGGGTCAATGGCAACGATCGGTCGTCCTCTTCTGGCTCGTATGCACCACACTCATCTGTATCAGTCATGTCAGTAGATTCGGAATCAGAACTACATTCCATGATGACATCCGGCTCAGGAACAGGAACATCTGGTCCATGGAGGATTGGCTTTATAGCAGAAGGAAAATCAGGGATTGAACATGGTGCTTGAGGTAGCGATTGAAACACATATACGCTTGGATAATAGCGCCATTTGGGAAAAATATGCTGTAATAAAAATCGAGTATGTCTTAGAAACCAGACCTGGCCAAAGAAAATAAATGATATTTTGGAATTCAGCACGCAAAAAGGATCCTAAATTTTTCAAAACTTTGAAAAAGTTTTGAAAGGCAGGCAAGTGTGATTTATATAAGGTAATTGGTAATTTGCTTGGCAATTATTAAATAGATTATTGGTGTGATAAATAGAATATGGATTAAATTGGATACATAAATAGATTATAATTTGGATACATAAATAGATTAAATATATTATAACGGAGTCGGAAGGGTCTGTAAATGAGAGAAGAAACACGCATTAAAACGAGATTCTTTCGGAACATATTAAACTAAAAATTACTATTCAAATATTACAGACCTGTTTACTGAAGCAGCCGAGGAACACAAATGAACATCATTTATTTTATTTGAAGACTCTTGCGAGAGCGGGAGTAACAATCTAACGAATTAAGTCAGGGCTACCAACCCTTCTTGAAATAATATATATATATATATATATAGTTATGATTAAATATTTCCACTTGTAGGGATATAGACCGCTACAATACTGCCCCACCGAGAAAAAAAAGAGCTCGCACAACATAAAATCTTAGTCTATATAGCGGCGAGGCCTCCTTACAACGCGCCCAGAACGGTTTATAGTGCCAATTGGCTGACTCGTATTGCGGGTCAGGTGGCAATTAGTAGTGCCACTCGATTGATACGGGAGATTGTCGCGAACGAGGACCGGAGCGTCTGGTGACAATTATTTTAGACCTCCCGCAAAGGCGACTGTCGGGAGCTTCGTGTTGGTCGCTTAATGTTCTCCAGCTGCTGTCGAGTGGTCCTGCAACAAAAAGTGAGGCGGCAGCAGTTGGAAAGAAGAATTGGGGGTTGTAGAGATGGTTAGCGAGTAAAGAGGTGGGGGAAAAGTTTCACTTTGATTTGAAAGAGCCGGAGAAAGGTTCGGAAGTGGAGTTAGTTAGTTAGAAAGTGTCGAAGGAATAGTTGGGTGCGGAAGGTAGTCTGGGATAACCACTGGACATATATTAGTGGAAGAGGAAGGTAGTGGTTGTTCCAGATGAACGGCCTCTATGAAAGCGGGTTTAAGCCGATCGATTGAAAGTTGCAAGGATGTGCGAGTGGAATCGTACTTTTTTATGCTTAGTAGGTCTGTCCTTAGAAGGAGGCAGACAGAGGCTTGGGAACACCCGCAAAAGTGCTGAAAGTGCAGGGGGGGGGGGAGTTGCAGGGAGACGAACAGAGATGAGAGAGCTGATCGAAGGAAAGACAGAACCAGCCACTGTTAGTGTCGTGGTTCTGTCGATAAGCTTGTGGCAACGAGAATCGACGAGAATATCGTACGCAGAAAGGAAATCGAGGCCTAAAATGGAATGTCGACGTCGGCAATGATGTACGACCATGGGAAAACACGACGTAACCCAGGAGAGAGCTCGAGGATACGCCGCACATAAGTCCTTATGTCGGATGAATTGGCAGGTATAAAGACAAGATCAGAAGAGGTGCAAGCTTTCTCGACTGAAGAGGCTGGAATGACACTGCATTGAGCACCAGTGTCAACCAGGAAGGAGAAACCAGAGAGTGGGTCATGAATGCTAAAGGGAGAATCGACCTGATGAAGGGATGAGGTTGCAGAGGTGACAGACCCACGTATCACTTGCGAATCCAGTTTAAAGTTCCCCGTGCTGAAGGTGAAATTTGGGTAAGGGAACCCATAGAGTTTTGTAGGATTTGAGGTGGGGAAGTTAGGGTAGGTTGAGATGAAAATTGAGCATTTTGATGGTACGAGCATGGGCTTGAGCATTTTTCTGCTCTTGCACCAAATTTGAGGTTCTAAAAGCAAAATCCTGAAGGTTAAAATATAGTAGTATTAGCAGCACGACCAGAATGAGGGTTAAAGTTGTGGGCATGAGATCATGCCCGGTAAAAACTGCAAGGCTGAACACAGCGGACAGCGTTGCTCCCATAATTAGAGTGGTACTAGCAGCTACCCTGAGAGTTGTCAGGATGGGGGGAATTAGACGAAGGTTGAAAATTAACCTGCCTTGCCTCACCTCTTATGATTGAGTTCCCTCGTTGGTTCTGACTTTTTAGGGAGGATGAACGACGTCTGACTCCTCCGTCATGCTCACGATGTTGTTCTCGGTGAAGACCCGTTCGCACCTTGAGGGGATGAATATCCATTTCAATCCTTTCTAGAACGGATAAAAGACTCGAAACCTGGAACGATTCATCCTGAGGGAGTCCTGGTCGGTTGTAAGGAGCTCCGACTGGTGACTTAACCTGAAAAATGGATACATGTGAATGTTTATTTACATCGTTAAACGACCCATGGCCTGCATTTTCCCAGTTGATGAAAGGATTATTATACAGGTCGTCAGCCGCCTCTGCCATTTTTTCCACGTTCACCGGGGAGGATATTAAAAGAAGGGGCTTAATTAGATCCGGCATCCCACGCATGAATATCTCGGTTATTAGTGGCTCGAGTTGATTGAGCTGTGCTCCTTTGGCATGTACGAGCGCTTTGAGATAGTTAAAAAATGCGTGGGACGCCTGTCCCCCATCTCCTGCGTATCCAGAAGGATCCGCAGGTCCTCTATTTGCGATCTCCCAAATTGCTCCTCGAACGCCTTCTTGAACCTAACCCAAGAATCAGCAATTACCCCATCCAGCAAAATATTCTTAAAAATGGAAAAGATACTTAGGGCTAATTTCTGGGCTACGACGATCATTCTATGGTCCTCAGGAACTGCCTGGTGTTGAAGGATGAGCTCCACCATTTCTCACCAGCTAATGGGATTTTGTGAGTCGAATGTTGACAGCTGAACCATAGAGGGAGTGGGGGGAGAATGCTTGCTTGGTGGGCGAAAGTGTTTGAATAGGTCATCGTTGTTACTGGGGAAGATGCTTACGTGGTGGAACTATGCCCGAAGTTGGGGCGTAGCTTGGTGCTCCGTTATAATCCATTTATAAAATATTAAACGTGTGTGTGTGTGTGTATGCACAAATCCAATTCACCCACTTGAAGGTAAAATAATTGAAAAAAAGGTCAAATTTTGATTACTCTTTGGCCTTATTACTGTATTGATAATTAATTCTATGAAATTGCTAATGGAGAACTTAAGGATTTAAGGAAAACTTAGGATTGAGAAACGAGCAGGTGTCGAAAATGAAAGTCCACGCGAGAAAAAATTGAACTGCGTGGTCCGAAAAAATGACACACGTGACGTTGAAAATTAATTTATTATTATGAATGAATGAATGGATGGATGGGAGATAATTAAACTAGTCTGGGCACCATTTATAGGCTGTTAGGTGGTTATTGCGCCAATACACTAGATAGCTCAGGTCACAATAAACCACCAAACCTATATTTTTGTTATTCAAGGGAATGAAAATTGCTACACGAAGTCTGAATACCAGCGGACGAAATTTCCTTAGGCCTAAATCGAAGACGTCGTGAGAATACGTGAATTAAGAACAAAGAGTTAGGAAAAATATATATTATGGAATGAACAGTTATGATTAAAAAGTGAAATTATACAGTTTATGATTGGATTGAATTTTACGCGGGTGAATTAACTTTGCAAGAGTTAATGAGAATTAGAGTACACATGTGATGATTGATCATTAGATTGACAAATATTAATTAGATTATAGTTGAATGTTAAATATTATAAATGTATGATAAATATTTATATGTATTAATAAATAGATTATATAGTTCATTGGATTGGGTCGATATTAAATAGATGGGGTAAATATTAATTAGATTGGGTAAATAGCTTACAAATTAGATTCTCGTTCAATGGTATGCTAAATAATTATATTGGATAAATAGATTACAATTTGGTAAATGTTAAATGGTGGTAATTATTAATTGGGTAAATAGATTGATAATTTATAAAAGGTAATTGGTAATTTGCTTGGTAATTATTAAATAGATTATTGGTGTGATAAATAGATTATATGAATAAAATTGGATACATAAATTGATTATAATTTGGATATATAAATAAATTATAACGGAGTTGGAAGGGTCTGTAAATGAGAGAAGAATCACGCATTAGGACAAGATTCTTTCGGGACATATTTAACTAAAAATTACTATTCAAATATTACAGACCTGTCTACTAAAGCAGCCGAGGAACACGAATGAACCTCATTTATTTTATTTGAAGACGCTCGCGAGGGTGGGAGTAACAATCTCACGAATTAAGTCAGGGTTACCAACCCTTCTTGAAATAAAAATAATTATAATAATATATATATATATATATATATATATATATATATATATATATATATATATATATATATATATATATATATATATATATATATATTATTTTTTTTTCACTTGTAGGTGGTATAGACCGCTACAATGTTATGAGACACTTCTTGCTTTTTATCATTTCTTTGTATAATTCTATTTTTATGCCATCTGGGCCCGCTTCTTTTTTGCTTTTGATTCATTTTCTTTATGTGTCTTTCCACTTAATTACTGGTCACTGTGTTACATTTTTTTGTATGCACTTGGTGCTCGATTTTGTAGACCATGTTGATATGTTCTTCAAGTGCAGGAAGCACCCTTACAGTTTCTTCTGTTCTAATGGCCATATCAAAGTGTTCCGTAATTACATCTGGAATTTTTCCATATCTTAGTATTACCAAATTTTCATCCTTTTTTAAGATTCTTTCATATTCATCTCACATTTGTTGATTCCACACCTCTGTTATATTATTTTCATTTCCTTGATAAATTCCCTTCCAAAATTGGACTAGTTCTGTTCTCTCTGCTTCCTCATCTAGCTTCTTTCCTTCTGTGTCATATATCTTTACTTACTTGCTTTTGGTTCTTATTCCTTGAAGTTTTTTTTAACATTTTCCAATCTCTATTTCTTTCTTTACTAGTGCTTGTACTTTACATTGTTGATCTTTGTAGAGTTTTGATTTTCTTCCTTGTCTCCTCCTTGGGCTTTCCTTCTCTGTTTATTATATTGTCTTCTCTTTGTTATTTCACTTCTTATTTCCTGTGTAAACCAGGGCTTTCCCTCTATTCGCTTTTCGTTTATACATTCAGTTTTTCTTTTGTATGTCCTCTTGAAAGTTTCATCAGCAGCCTTTATTATTTGGCTATTTAACTGATTTATAGTGTCTATACTATTTTCATTTATTCTTTTTTATATTATTCTTGAAAACATTCATTGATTTAAGCTCTGTTGCATTGTAGGGCACACATGTATTCACCTGAAGGGTAACATGTAAATACCCTACACAACGGAATCCGAGGAAAGGAAGAGAGAGCAAGTCTAGAATGTCGAGGTAAAGGCTCGATTTTCTCCCTGTAATAAAGTAGTAGTCTCTGTATCTAGGCTTAAGTCATACAGGCACCAGAAAGTAAATATTGGGAAACTGAGAATGTCTGGAGGTAATAAAAGGGCGTGTGATAAAAGCATTTCACCATTCTGTAACAAAGATAGCCAGAAGTTAAACAAATGTATGTCAAATAATAAAGCTCCACCTTTTAGAAATATTGGCCAATAACGAGGTACGGCAGTTTAGACGCCATCCAATCAAAATTAAATAAAAGATTAATTTAAGCCAATCAGGAGGCAGGATAATGGAATGAGCAGCCAATCACGTGCGTCAATGTCATTTGTAGGCGAGGCGCGAGGCTGACTTGATGAATGTTTCTCCCCCTTTATAAATGGGGGCTGAGAGATTAAAAAAGAGTCTTTCATTATTACTATCTTAATTGTTACGCGTTCATTAATTCAATAAGTCGATCATTATAATCGTCCGGTCACTCTACCATATTCCCACAACACTTTGTCGTAAAATCGAATTGTGAAATTGTACTCGGAGTACTTCCTATTTTGGTGCAAGGTAAAATAAATAGACGAAGACTCGTTTACATCTATAAGCAGATTATTTTATTCATCCAAGCTGGTACCCTCTTCTCGGATCAATTACAAGGCTACCAAAAGGGATATTTCCGTTGCGCATTCAAATAACTTGTTACCATTGCTAGTGGCAAGCGTTATCCCTATCCTACCAAGCTCACCCTTTTGAGTGGCAACGTTACCACTAACCGGGCAACCAAACCCCCTATTGGTACGAAGGATGACCACTCCAGAGGCAAGCCTCATTAACATACAGGGGGTGGCAACAATAACTGAAAACAAGAAAGTAAAATCACCCCCCCTCCTCCTCCATGGTATAATACTCCTTTTCTATCCATAGTCCCCACTTGAATTTTTATTTATTTCTACTATTTCTAGTTCTATTTGGATCATATTATGGTCCGAGAGATCGCATATTTCTTGTTTTTCATCTATTTTAATTTTCCTAAATAAACAGTACATTTCTTCATTCACTAAGCCGAAGTCAATTGTGCTTTCATGCTCATTTCTTGACCATGTTGTCTTTCCTTCACATTTCTCATCCATATTTAGTAGAGTTAAATTGTAATCATTCATCCATCCAATTATTATTTTTACATTTCTATCCTCTTTTTGATATCCAATTTCCTTTAAGTGTTTATTAAAGTCTCTTATTATTAATGTTGCCTCTCGCTGATTTTCAATGATTATTTCTTCTATCTCTTTTCTAATTCTATCATTTCTTTCTTGATCCTCTTTTCTGTTTATAACTGAAAAGTACACTATAATTATCTAAATTCTTTTGTTTCTGATTTTTCCTTTTAACACAATTACATATATCTCTACTTTTAGTTTCTTGCTTCGTAACATCATAGCTGCATTCTGCGCGGTATAGAACCATTATTCCACCTCCCTTTTTGTCTGTTTCATCTCTCATGCTCTGTATTTTTATAAGTCTCTCATTTACTTCAATTGTATCCACCTTTAATTGAGTTTCTGTTAGTATAATTATATCATCTTTGCTTTTAATTATTTGTTCTATTTCACTTATTTTTGCTTTTGATAAGGCAAATATATTTATGTAGTTCACAGTTATAATACTGATTTCTTTTTCTTCTTGCAACTTTATCGTGTTTTTGAAGATTTCACTTTTTTTACTATTATGCTGATTTCATCTTTATTTTTCACTATAGTTTCTGTTCTATTACTATTCTCCGGAAAGTGCGAGCGCTGGGCATAGACGGAAAAGTAGCTAGCTGGATAGAGAACTGGCTAAGTGGCAGACGGCAACGGGTGGTGGTGAATGGACAGGCTTCTGAGTGGGTGCCCGTTACTAGCGGGGTGCCTCAAGGTTCTGTCATGGGACCACTAATATTCATCATCTACGTCAACGACATGGACGGTGACATGGTTGCCAAGATTTCCAAATTTGCCGACGATACCAAGCTTGGTATGAACGTTGCAAAGGATGGAAATACTGCTCGCCTGCAGAAAGATTTTGGGAAGATTGGCGAGTGGTCGGACACGTGGCAAATGCCTTTTAACGTGAACAAATGCAAAGTGATGCATATCGACCACAGAAACCCCCAATCTCATTTTTATCCTTAAGGGCACTGCTCTTGAATCGAGTGACACTGAGAAGGACTTGGGTGTAACTATCACTAACGACCTCAAGTTCTCGAAACAGTGCATTGATGCAGAGAAGAAAGCCCAAAGGATATTAGGCTACATAAAGCGCAAGTTTGGATACCGTAACAAGGAGATAGTACTTTGTCTGTACAACTCCCTCGTTCGGCCGCACCTGGAGTATGCCGTACAATTTTGGAGTCCTTCGTTTCGAAAGGATATCGCAAGGTTGGAACGCGTACAAGCCAGGGCAACCAAGCTGATTTCCTCTATCCGACATAAAAGTTATGAGGATAGACTAAGGGAACTAAATCTGTTCTCGCTGGAAACCCGTAGACTGCGTGGTCAGCTCATCGAAGTTTTCGAATATACTTCGAGGGTTCGACAATGTTGACTACCGGGATATTTTCACACTCAGTGAGAACAGAACGCGCAATCACGGCTTCGAACTTGAACTGAAGCGTTACAACCGCAATCTTTGTGGAAATTTTTTCACTTACAGTATCTGCGGTAAGTGGAACGCACTTCCAGTGGAAGTTGTCAACAGTGAATCTGTTGACCAGTTCAAGTCAAGACTAGACAAAGTCTTGAAAAGTGGCCGTTTAGGGACGCAAAACAATTGATCAGCCATGTGCCTGTTCGATTGCTAGGCCAAAAGTACCCTCTTTGAATGGACCGTAAGGTATCCTATGGTACTTCCTTTCCTTGTTACTCCTTGTTATATCTACGATATGCTCGATATAGCACATGCGTATATTTTAAAAATAGAGGTATTTATAAAAAAGTGCTAAAAAAATTCGAAGGTGGACAAAAACTCTAAAGTTACCATATAAATATATTAGAGTAGATGGGTAGCAGTCTTTCTTGAATGCAAATTTTGTTGACGACCATGGTGTATTTCGCCTTAGATAATTTCCTTTGGCAATTTTCTATTCTTTTATCTGTCTTTTTTATTCCATCTTGTAGATGGTAAAAATTTGACCATATTAAGTAGTGTATATCTAGTGTATAAAGCAACTTCGTTGGTTCTGTGGTATGAATAATTTCTGCCACAGATTCGCTGCTGGAGGTGCTAGATCATGCCAATCATTCAATATTCTGTTGTCTAAAACTAATAAGGGACTCTCAGAGACGAGCAAATCATTTTCTCGAGCCAAATTGCTTCCGTTGCTTGCTTGGTCCATCATCATTCTACTGATGTCACTATCAGCTTAGCCTCGGATGCGTCATTCATCCATGCCAGAAGGTTCGAATGCCTTATGGTCTTAGCAACAGTCTCAGAACTTCCAACGCTTCACGGATCAGGTTCTGCTAAGTATTTCTTATTCTTTTTCAACATGCCGACCTATTAACATCTTCATCTTTAGATGAACATTTGACTCATATTCGTCAGCTCTTCACTCGATCAAAAGAGTAAGATGTCGTACTCGACACTTCTAAATGTACTTTTGGTGTCTCGCAACTCTTCTTTCTCGGACACCATGTTTGTCTTAGTGGAATTTGCCCTCTTGTGGACAATGTTGCTGTTATTCGGAGTTTTCCTCGACCTTGTTCTCTAAAGCAACTTCGTCGGTTCTGTGGTATGAATAATTTCTGCCACAGATTCGTTGTTGGAGGTGCTATATCATGCCAACCATTCAATATTCTGTTGTCTAAGACTAAAAAGGATTCTCAGAAATGCGAATTACTTTCTCGAACCAAAGAGGCAATTGCTTCCGTTACTTGTTTGGCCAATCATCCTTCTATTGATGCCACTATCAGCGTAGCCTCACCAGAGCAGTTCTGCAGCACAAGGTGCATGCTCCACGGCAATACCTCGTTCTCTTACTGATTCTCAAAAGCAGTACTTTTTCTCGTGAACTGCTCGGTGTTTACCTCGCTGTCTGCAACGTTCGCCAGTATTTGCAAAGACGAACCTTTGCTATCCACACTGACCACAAGCCATTGATCGGTGGGTGCATCCTCTGTACGTCGCATTCTTCACTACATTCTGAAATTGATTCTCGTCATTCGGCTTTCATTCTGCAACCCAAGCATGTCATTGTGTTCCCGGCTCTTCAAACGTCGTACCGAAGGCACTTTCTCACATTTCATCAAGTTAGATGACGAAACTCTCTTGTCTCTCGTCCACTGATTTTGCGGTATTAGTGTTAGTTAGAGACCAGGATATACAGACTCAATCCTCACCTGACTCTACTCAACTTGCCGTTCGATAAATCGAACTCCTAGCCAGTCCATCCAAACATATCCTGGTAGATTTCTTTACCTAACTGCCTTAGTACCAAAGGTCCTCTTTATTACAGTAGCAATAATCTTTCTCATCCTGGTGGCAGAGCTACTCAAAGGCTCATTAATCTTCGCTTAGTGTGGCCAGCTATGAACGCCGATGTTTTTCAATGGACTTGCTCGTGCAAGCATGCCAAGATCCAGCACCACACAGAAACCTCTGGTCCCTTTTCCTCTGCCATCGTTGCGTTTCGGCACCATTCACCTCGATCTGGTTGGTCCTCTACCCATTTCTTAAGGTTGCAATTATCTTTTGACCATAATATATGATTTAACTCGTAGGCCAGAGGCTTGGCCTATTCCAGGCATTCGAGTTTTAACTTTTAATCGCACCTTGATTGTATGCTGGATTTTGCGTTCTGATGTTCCTTCAATAATCATAACCAAACACTGAAGTTAAGTCTAATCACATCAATGACATACGCTTATGCCAGTTATTGGTTCATTTCGTTTGCGTAACACAAACTACACGGAATAAAGTAGTGGTGCTATTGAACGCCTACATCGACAAATCAAGGCTAGCATACGTTCCACCGACCCTAGTATTACGTGGGTGAACACGAAGTCACATATACTGCTGAGGATTCGTTCATCCTAAGCATGACTTGTCTTCCTCTCCTGCAAAGTTTGTTTATGGTTCACACTTTCATCTTTCCTCTCAATTCTTTTCTAATTTCTTCTCTAAGTTATATTTCCTATGCCCACAATTTAGTACGGGGCATAGCTAAAGTCCGACCCCCCCCCCTCCTCCCAAAGCAGGGCCGCTTTAAGGAGCTGCGGGGCCCGTGGCACAAGGAACAGCGGTGCCCCACCCGTATATATATATATATATATATATATATATATATATATATATATATATATATATATATATATATATATATATATATTGTATCTCATCCCCACCCCGATTTTCTTTTGTAGAAAGGGAAAAAATTATCTGACGAATTTCAAAGAACTGCTAGTATGGCTGGGAGGACTCAAATGAAAAGGAAGATTTTATTTTGTACACTTTTTATTTCTTTTTAATGAACATCACCGTGTACTACTATAACATAATGCCAGACTTATTATACTATGCAGTATGCTCTAGTGAAGTTTTCTATATTTTTCTTATATATAGTAATATATAATAATAATATAGAAAAATCAGGAAAATGAATAATTATTTTGTCTCGACCTTCTGTGCCTAAGGCAAAAACTTAATTATTACTAATTTTTACATCCCCACGGGGCCCGTAGCACGTGCTACATGTGCTACTAGGTTAAACCGGTACTGCCCCTAGGATGTTTGCTAATCGTGCTGATTTTGTATCAAAGGAATTGACATCTTGTTCCGATACTTGTGTCATTTGTGACTCAACACGCCCACCGTTACAGCCCTATATGACGGACCATTTCTTGCCTTTGTCCTACAGCGTGCACGAAGCAGAATGCCGTCTCTCTAACTTCAATTTCCAAATGATGCGCCTTCATTTCCTTTGCGTAAAACTTTTTCGTCAGCCGTATGCAGTCAAGAGGACATTCAGCCTCAAGACATTCCTGTCTAGTCAAACGTCAGTTCAGGAAAACGAGCCAAACGGATCACCTTCAGTCGTACCACCTTTGCGCGTGCGAGTGCTTCCCCTCGTCCAAATGGCTCGCTCTAGCCGGCCTCTTTGGCTGAACATCTTATGTATAAGTTTTGTTCATGCCATCTTATTGTATTTTTTTTAAAGCGCGCAACTCATCTCGGCTGGGAGTATTGCAGAGGTTTCTACTCCTTTTCATGCATCATGTAGTCCCTACAAATACAAATTAACAGCTTGGTGGAAAAAATCCAATTTTCATCGCTAGCTTTCTTTCGAAATGCACGTTTACCATTCCTTCCACATGTTTCACATTAACAGACCACTTTAGCAACTAGTATATTACTGTGTTGTTACAATCTATCCATCATAATTTCTGTTCATTGCCATTCTTGCAATCTATTACCATTCATTACTGGATCAATAAACATTTGTCAATCACTTACCACCTAAGTCAAACTTTCACCAAATTGGTATTTAAAAGTCTTAATATCCCACCCTTCCTTAGCTCAGCATAGTCAATTTATCCTAACTTGCCCGTAGTTACCCTTAGTCAAATTACTCAAGTCCATCGAAATTAAGTTATAATTTTATTAGCGACTTAAGTTTCTTAACAATTTTTAATGCTTAAATTAAATCACACGTTCGTAACTAAGCCGATAAATAAGTTAGTAGATTGAAAATGTTTATATATTCTCCGTGTAACTATATCCTCCATGATCATAGGTGGGTGTTATCACGATAATGATATCGGGTTATCGGTTATCCGATATTTTTTCCCCGCGTTATTGATTAATCGGTATCGCCGATACTTTTGGTTCCAAGCTAGCGATAATCGATAATTTCAGTTTTTGGTTCCAGTTTAGCACATGAGCGAGCCGCGCTTGCCTTGGAGGCAGAAATAGGTTGGGCCGAGCTGGGAAAGAAGATCCTCAAAATCTATGAGGAGATGGAGAGCCTCACCAGGTAAGAAACTAAGAAACAGTATATAAATATTCTTACTATTGTATTATAAAATTTCGCTATATATAGTCAATATATAGCACCTTTTCCAATTATTGCCTATTTTCCTTATGCTTCTCTTTCGCTCCGAGTTGCTTAGCGTTGCCAAGCTTTCAATCTGACTTATTAGTATTAAAAGTAAACTAGATTTTCAAAAAAAAATATTGCAATTATTAGCGTTTTATTCATTTAATTTTGATCAATTTCAATATATAATCGATATATCATTAAATTCATTGTTAATTTTCCAATTGCGTTATATAATGTCTAATATCTGATATATATATATATATATATATATATATATATATATATATATATATATATATATTAATTCATTTCTTTTATTTCCTTCATATGAAATTTTATCTTGAAGTGTTAAAAAGTTTCAACCCGCTTTACGTACACACAAACACGATAGGATGGCTTCTGGTTAAAATTGCACATTAATGGTAGGTTTGTTTCTTTTGTCAGATGATGACAGCTTGGCCATTCTGTGTCCTCGACAAGCACTAAAACGTAGGGCAGAGATATTTAGGCAGGGGACAAGGTATTTCATGGGTTCAAGTTGCACTAAGCATCGGGTCGGGGTCTTTTGAGGGCTCCATCCCCTAGGTGTACAGGCAAGAGCCTCGAAAGAGTTATGGATGTCACGCCGATGTACGTGGAAATGCGGTGTTCGCAGTCACCGACATTGCAGGAATATTCATAAACATCGTTGGTCTCCTGTAGTTCATCCATCAGAGTAAGAGGGCTATTCTTCATGATGAGAGGGCTGTCGTTCTTTGCCTTGTAATTCCGTGGCCCGGTTGCAGGGATGACGTTCCGATTTGCGGTAAATTTGAGCGTTTCTTTTTATCCTTTGTGACCTATGGTCATTTTAAATTTGAATTAAAGGTCAATGGTCGTTGCTTATGAATGATTCAACGACCGAAACCGATTACAGGTAAGTTCACCGTTATCAATTCACGAGGAAACTTGACCGTATACATTCCTGCGACAAGTCTCAATGCTTTTCGACGAAAGGACTAGTACGACCAGTCCCACTACAGCCCATGCCCATCATCACTGAACCATTTGCTCGCATTGCCATCGACTTAGTTGGATCACTTTCTCCAGCATCTTCCTACGGGCATAGGTACATCCTCACTCTCATTGGTTTTGATACAGGTTTTTCAGAGGTGTAACCCAAAAGGACATAGTCTGAAGCATTGCTGACAGTTATCTCCAGAGTTGGGATTCTCCAGAGTTGTCGAACCGTGGGAGCCATTTTACATCCAACTTTAAGAATGAACTTCATAAGCTGCTAGGTGTGAAACCGATCTTTACCATTCCTTTCCACCCTAGTAGAAATTGTAGAATCGAGAGGCTACATGCACCCCTGAAAGCTCTCATCTGTATGTTATGTGCCGAAAAGCCTAATTAATGGCATAGGTTTCTTATCCCAACCTTGTTTGCCCTCAGAGAACTTCCAAGCAACTGGAATGTATTTTCGGCCTTTGAACAACTGTATGGTCGTTCAATCAGAGATCCATTCTCCGTTCTGAGAGATCTGTGGGAAGATCGCACCCTCCAGTACGTCATCGAACTTCAGGAGAAGCTGACCGAGTGTTCCCAGATTGCTGCCCAACATGCTGACATTAGCAGTTCCCGGTACAAGGCTTACTTTGATCTCAAGTCATAAGACCCTCAATTTTAGCCGGGTGATGAAGTGCTGGTACAACTACCTAGTGATACCAGTAAACTACTCGGTGCCTAGAATGAACCCTATAAGGTACTGGAGAGGCGTGGTAAGGTTGACTATCTTATTGAGGTTTCTGGGGACCCAGGCTTTAACATGCTAATCTGTTAAGAAAGTATCACCGCAGGGCCCATGTGCAGCAGGTTGGAGTGCTGGACGAAACTTCTACCCTGGAAGAACTTACTACTCCCGGAGAAGAGAAAATGACTGTCTTTGAGGAAGGAGACACTGATTGGCTGCAGCTGCCCTTGACAACGGATGGTAAGCTCAATTCTCCTTCAACTGGCAGCCCTGAGGTTGGAGCATTCAACTAGGACCAACACTCCCAGCTTCAGGAACTTATGAATAAGTACCAAAATGTTCTCTTCAATGAACCCGGATGTACATCTACCATTGTTCATGACATTACTTTAACTACTACTGACAGGCTACAGGCCAAGATACATCCAGACATGAGCCTGTCTTTGAGAAGGAGGTCGAGACTCTCTTCCAGGAAGGGATTATCAGACGATCATCCTCCTCTCATTGTTCACCCATTGTCATGTTAAGGAAGATTGATGGTTCCTACATAATAGCCAATGACTATCGCCAACTTAATTCTGTCACCGTGTTCCATGCCGAACCTACTTGTAGCATAAAGGAAGATATTCACAAGTTCTCGGGCGCAAAGTTTTTCAGTGAACTTGACATCTGCAAGGCTTTCTACCATGTACCTCTTTCCGATAAGGCAAAAGGCTTGACTGCATTTCCTACTCATCTAGGTTTGATGGAGTTCTGCCGTATGACTTTCGGATTGGTTACTAATTGCACCACCTACATCAGCTTGATGAGACTTGTGTTGGCTGACCTAGCTAACGTATGCTTCTACTTTGACAACATCTTCGTGTTATCTGCGTGCTGGGATGAATATCTTGAAGCTCTCAACCGCGTCTTTGTATGACTACGATATCACCACCTGACCGTCAAGCCATGCAAGTGTTGGTTTGGGGCTAACTCCATTCAATACCTCGGCTTCGGTCTGGACGGAACATCCTTACGACCCCAGCATAGAAAGATTGAGGCTATAACGAGCTTACCACCACCCACGAGTAAGAAAATGCTAAGATCATTCCTTGGTCTAGTCTCCTTTTACAAAACATTTATCTCGCGAGCCTCCAACTACACGGGCCTCTTATGTGATCTGCTAAGGAAGTTTAGCCCGGAACCTCTATCCTGGAACGAAGATCTCTTGGAGCGCTTCTGCCATCTGAAAGCCGCCATCTCCTCAGAGCCTGTCTTACAGTTGCCGGATCCCAATGTGACCTTTGTCCTGAGGACTGATGCTTCTCTTCATGGAGTGGGAGATGTTGTCCTCCAGTATCGAGAGGAATGTCCACATCCTGTGGCCTATGCCAGTAGGAAACTCCTTGACCGAGAAAGAGGTACTCCACCATCTAGAGGGAATGTCTTGCAGTTGTTTTTTTCCATCACTAGGTTGGATTTCTATCTTCGTGGTAAGGAATTTGTTTTGGAAGTTGACCACAAGCCTCTTTTGTATTTAGGCCCTTCAGTCCTACAAGTTTAGAGTTGTCCACATTGGTGGAAAGGACAACTTAGGTGCCGACCTCTTGAGTAGGTCTCCTAGTTAATTATTATTGTTGTTTGTTTTCCGGGGTATTCTTTTTTTCTTCTTTCCTTTTTTATGTTTATGTTATGTTGTATTAATGTTTTAATCTACTCCCAGTAGATTCTTGTTCCAGGGGTAGTGTACGGATAACCTACCTCGTGCTTTACGACCCCTTTGTAACTTACGTCGTAACTCCTAGGAAGCGCGATTCGATAACTTACTATATAGTTTACGCCATAGCGACTGGAGCGTGGGTCAACGAACTGAAAGCCTGTTGATTTTCGTCACGTAGGCGCTCATGGTGACGAGTATCAATAGGAACTACCTTACTCTAAGAAGTAGAGCCGATCAGGGGTTCATACAGCGAGGACCTGCTGAAATCTACACCCCTGCCAGCATCTGCCGCTGCATGGATTGCAAGCTCCCGATTTACTCGTCTTTCTCGCTCTCACCAGGAAGTCGGAACACGCTTGGGCTAATATTCTTTTTCATCTTACGCCCCATTCTTAGGGTCTTGTTATCGAGACCTACAGCTATTTATAAAGAACGTAAGACGAGTGTGTGTGTGGGGGGGGGGGGTATATTTCGTTTCTGTACCGGTTGTCCTAAGTAGCAGTGCTTATTTTGTAACGACGTGTTGTCGTTAGTGGTTTAATCCTGTGACATATTTAATGCACCTGTTTGTGCATTGCATTTATTTGATATGTTCACATTGTATTTAATATGATCCTTTTGCGTACTGTATTTATTTAATACATTTGAATCATTGATTTTATTATTATACCCTCGCAGATATCTAAGCAACTTTCTGCGGACCTATTTATTTCTTGTTTTGAGGCCGAGAGTACTTAGTTCTTCGTTTTGCCTATACACTATATAAGAGCTGATTCTATTAGACGCCTATGTATATAATTGTGAGAATTATAAATTATTTTTGCATTATCAATGTCAATTGAATGGTTCTCATTTGACATGTGGAGAAACAAGCTAGAAGATAGGCTTGAACGGTTTATGTCGCATTTGTGTTCCTTCATTCTCTTGGAGAAAGTGCTGCTTTCGCCAATGTATACTTGATTACAAATTTTGCATGGAATATAATAAACACCCTGTTTGTAAATCGGTGGATCTATTTATTGACAGAGTATTTCGGATAGTTTTTTCGTATTGAAAAGCAACATCGATGTTGTTGGCCCGTGCCAGCTTTTTAAAATTAATTAATTGAGGCGAGTATTGGAATGTAATATAATTATTATTACATACATTTTTCTTAGGATTAGCCTATGAGTAAAAGTTTGTTATGGCTTTTTAATGACATAATAAAGCCAAACCAACGTGAAACACGTATGACTAAAGGCCAAAAAACACCATAAGAGGAAATTAAACCATTTATTTTTTAAAGGTTTGTGGTCTCCTGCATCTAATCCAAACAAAAATATCGTGAACCTCTCCATTCCACTTAACACAAGATCAATCGATCATTCTTGGCTTTGGCCTGTCTTTTTCATAGAAATTTAGTGACAATCGATTTAAAAATCTAAAAATAGAGCCGATATTGATAGTGACTTTAGCACTGGTTATTCACTTGGTGCCTTAAATTTCGATCATAACTTTGCTTCTATCCCATTTCGTGTATCATTTGCTTTAAGAGAGCTAAAACAAAACAAGGATATTGTGCTTACAAAATCTGACAAAACTAATCAGATAGTCCTTATGGACAATGATCAGTATTCTGCTAAATTGAATGATTTGCCAAGTTATAGGAGCACTTAAGAAAAACTGAATAATGATCTACTGGCAAACAATTCAAAGTGTATAACCAATCGTTACTGTACATATGTGGTGCACACAATATGTGCACACACAAACCCATGAAGTAGTAATGTGTACACTCCGCCAATGTAAATAAATTTATGTGTGTGAAACGAAACAAAAAGAAACTCAAATGAAACATTATAACTGGTAACAGGATATTTTAGAACTGTTCCAATTTTGATTTCACGAAAAGACCGAGTCGCGGTAAAAAGGTCAACTGGGAATGAAAGTAATTATTCTGTGGTTACAAATGGGAACCTTAAAATGAGTTAACCTGATCGTAACGACATTCGGTGAGCATCAAATTACAACCACAATAATATATTTCTATTTTGTTAATGAAGACGAAAACCAAGCGTTTGACCAAATTGCACCATATATTTTCTCACGAGAGAAAAGGTTTTCAAAAGTATTTTATATGTATATATATATTTGTACGTTTAAAAATGCGTCTAAGTATAACACGAGCAAATTGAGGAGGAGGGAGATCATTCATTCGAGACAATTCATTTGAGAGAAATCATTTCGAGGAGCAGTTTCACATATCGCTCGGGTCATACCAATCAAATCATTTACTCCGCATTAGGAGATAACATTTACGCAACTGATCTTACATCAAGACAGTCTTATTCATTCATCGTACCAAAGCACGAACATTAAGAGAGTTGTATTTAAGCATCATCAAAGATAAGCCCGAGAAATCGATAATCAATCTAATTCGAACTCCTCCTCCATTTGCTATCCAAATCCACTAAATAAATAGAACTGCAGTTTCCATCACCATTTTGCTTGAAGGCAAAATCATATCAGAATTTTTACTCATCGCCCAGCCCAAAATATCCATCATTACTTTTGGAGTCAGGTAATAATTTCTCGGGACGTTATCGTATCACCCAAATCCGGTTTAACGATCAACGTTTCGCAACAATCTTATGGAGAGCGCAATAGCAAAGAGGATCACAAAACGAGGTGGAATAGATATATACCTAGATCCTCCTTTGATCGAAAACCTCCAAACAACCAAGCCTCCCCCCCCCCTCCCCAATACATGTATGGTCTACCGAAAACATATAAAGACGGTAATCCGTTTAGACCGATTATTTCCAGTGTAGGCTCCCACGCGTACAAACATTCTCAGTTATTAGCAAACATCCTATCCAAATTAGTTGGTAGTATCTCCGAAGCTCACATTATCCATTTTGGAGATTTTGTTAATAAAATAATCAGTTGCTAATTTTGATGTTAATAGCCTTTTCACTAAAGTTCCCATTGATGAAGCCCTTGATGTCACTTTTAAAAACTTGCCTTTGTCTAACCTATCATTACCCTTACCTTGTAATAAAATTGTAAAGTTGATTTGTTAGTCTGTTACAGACAATGTGTTTAAAGCTGAAGATTGTTTTTGCAAATTGTTTTTAAACAATATCCACCCCACTATTATATTTAAAGTAAATTGGAAACAAAACAACTCATTGCCATTTCTTGATGTCAAAATATCCAAAGTAAACAACAAAGCATATTGTTAAGTTTACCGGAAACCAACCAAATCTAATGCCTACATTCGCTATTTCTCTTTACACGACGAATCTATAAAAAGATCAGTAGTTTCTTCCTACTTCCTGAGACCATATAGCATATGTGATCCTTGTTTCCTGCAGGATGAAATCAACCTGATCATCCAAACATTCATTGAGCTGCAGTAACCCCTTTGATTCATTGAAAAATGTCATTATGGAACAAAAGCAGTCGTCCAAAATCAGCAGAGATCATCGAAACTGTTATCAACTGCTCATTAAATGTGTCTTGCATTGTCATTACTTTTAAAACAGAAGGACAAATTACATCAATTCATGACCTCCCTTGAACTTCCAGTGTTTAGAAGTCACGAAATCGAATTTCTTGGGGAGTATGTCTCAGTTTTGGCTCCTATTGCAGTGGCAATTGATCGCCTACAGGGAGAACAAAACTGGGTTTTTTTTATAAAGAATCGCTCCTTACCTTGCTCACTGTGGAGAAAAAACTTAAGAGCCTTCAGTCACGTTGTCTGAAATTTTGCTAACCTCTTCTAAGTGCAGTCACTAAGGGCTTTGGAAAACGCTACCAATCTTATTTGACCTTGGCAAATGAAGCCAACATTACAGATTCTATTATTGCATCAACAAGCCATCCATTCTTCAAATTCCGCTGGTTAGATATCAGTATTTCATGGGACAGTTCAATCCACCAGGACTCTGTTAAAAATATTATGATTCAAGTGATTGAGAATTTAGCAGATGGGCCCGAAGCTGAATCATCCAGTGGTGTATCGGACAGTAAGGATCATTTTGGATTTACAAAACCCACTCAAACACGATCAATCGCAAATTTAGAATTGTTCAGTTACCCTCAGGATTCAAATAAAACACTTCAAAGTTTAGATAGATATCCAAACATAAAAAAGCTATTTATTAAATACAACACCACCCTTCCGTCGTCAGTTCCTGTGGAACGGCTCTTTTCTTTAGGAGGATTGACCTTATCTCCAAAACGGACTTCTTTATCTGAAGAAACATTTCGAATCGAATCGAATCGATGTATATAGAAAGAACAGAGAGGGATCACCGTGTAACAGAGACGATCAGGTAGTCGTAGAGGAAAAGGGTACGGAAATAACTTAAAAGGGGATAGAAAGAGTTGATAGGTTGGTGGCTAGACACCGATGCGTGGGGTAGTTGGGTGTGTCTCAGGGTTTTCATGACTGGACGACGGTTAGAGGGTGGTCAGAAAGGAGATCGTGATCGGAACGCGTTATTCATGATGCTCTTAATTTATGCTTAGAACGGTATGGGTTGCGGGATGCGGAGTGGCGCAGTGCCATCGCAACATACAGTTTTGCATGTAGTGCGGTGAATATGGGGTCTCTGTCGAGTTTCCCGAATTGTTTTGTGAGTCTAGTGTGAGCGTATGTGTTGAGGGGTGCTAATTTATTGTTGTCGGTGTAACGGTCTATACCCCCACAAGTGTAAATATTTAATTATAACTGTATATATATATATATATATATATATATATATATATATATATATATATATATATATATACATATGAGGAATTAAACCACATTCTCCGAAGACAATATAATTCAGAACAGTTTCGGTGTTTCTCACACCCTTTTTCAACTGACACTGGCTAGAAAATATAAGAAAAGTGCATACAAGCATAACACAAGGTCAGGTCGTAAAAGATCCCCTCTTTTTCCCCAATCCCCTACTTGTGGCTAATCGGGGGGGGGGGGGGGTAGGCCTAAACATATTGAAGGGCTAACATTTTACTATTTTGTTTATTTGCTTTCTTATTACAGGATTAAATGAAAATTGACCCTCAGATAGATTTAAATTAGGAACTGACGATATCAAGCTCGATTCTATGATTCTTCTCTTAACATAGTTAGCCGATTTAAATACCATTTTACTTCCATTGAAATCGATCGTATGATTCAAGTCTCTAACATGGCAAAATATTCCACTGCTTTCGCTTCCCACTCTAATATCTCTTTTGTGTTCATTCAATCTCTTGTCTAGATTTCTCCCCGTTTCTCCTATATAAGCTTTATGGCAATCATTGCATGGTATTGCATATACTCCTATGTTATGATGTTCTTTGGGTTTCATGGCAATCATCAATTGGTTTAAGGAATTATTATATTTAAAGGCTAGATTAATACCCGCTTTTCCAAATATGTCCTTTAAACTATTTAATTTATTATTAAATGGCAATGTTATACATTTGTTGAAGTCATTAGTGCGGGAAGGCTTATTACCATAGAATGTTTTCCTAGCTACAAAATGGGCAGACGATATGAACCAAACGGGGTAATACAAATTAGAAAAGATGGTCCTGATAATGACAATTTCTTCATCTAAATAGGAAGGATGACATATTTTGTATTTGTCAATCATCATATGTGTACTCTAATTCTTATTAACTCGTGCAAAGTTAATTCAACCGCATAAAATTCAGACCAATCATAGACTATAAGTTCACTTTTTAATCATAACTGTTCATTCCCTAATATTTTTTTTCGTTTCTCCCGACGTTGCCGATTTAGGCCTAAGTAAATTTCGTTTGCAAATTCAGATTTCCCGTTAGCGATTAACTTCATTCCCCTTGTATAACAAAAATATAGGTTTGGGCGTTTATTGTGACCAGAGCTGTCTAGTGTATTGGCGTAATAACCACCTAACAACCTATAGTCGTGTAGTGTGGGCATTCTCGCGTACATGGAAGAGTGGCAAGCGCGCTTCAGAGCAGAATTCTGAATGCCCTGACCCTTCTTCTGCCACGTGACACTCAAAGCTACGAGTGACAGTGGGGCGTACGTGAGAAGAGGTCGCACGAGTGTTTTATATAGGTGTAACTGTAGTTTCTTGTCCGCAGTATTTTGTTTGTGCGTGTGGGTCTTGCTTGTATTGTGCTGATGTATATTGAACCGAAGGGTCTTGTCAAAAGTTTCCCCAAGGATTTTTGTATGTTGTGTGCAGTCGAGCCTTGTTGGATTTAGGTGGTTCCTGTCTGGTGTGTGTGAGAAAATTTGTAGGTTATGCATGTAGTGATCTCTTGCGCCGAAGAGTGTCATCTGTGTCTTCTGAGGATTCGTGGCAATCAGCCATTAATCCTCGTACTCTGTCTTTTAGTATAGTATTATTTGTGCGTGATGCGCGATCTCGTCTGGTCTGCGGCCTCCGTGTAGGACACTGAGAACGGTTGATGGCAGTTCTCGGGTGGGCGTGGAGTGTCGTTTGTGTACATGATGTAAAGTGTGGGTGCCAGTACGCTTCCTTGGATAACGCCTGAGCGTGGTAAGAAAGGTTATGATAGGGTATTGTATTTTATGTGGCATCTCCGTTCAGTGAGGTGGTGCGAGAGGAGCCTTTAGGTGCAGAGAGGTAACTCCGTATTGTTGGCGAGTTTCCAACGGAGTCCCTCGTGCCACACTTTATTAAAGGACTTCTCCTTGCTGATGGAGAGTGTCTTTTGTCGTGCCTGGCATGTTTTTTGTATTATGTGGTGAACGATGGTCACATCCGCCCTAGTGGACCGGCTCCTCCTGAAACAATATTGGTGGGGAGAGAACCAGTCCCTCCCTTCCAGGTAGTCCCGTAGGCAGCAGTTGATCATACTTTCGAGTATTTTTCCCAGGTGCTCTAATAGAGCAATAGGCGTGTAATTGTTTGGGTGTTTGGGTCTTTGTGCATTTTGTGTAGAAGTATGTTGTGAGAGATTTTTGATATTTTGGGGAAGTGGCTTGAGGCTAGTGAGGCGTTGAATAGGTGTGTAAGTGTAGGGTATATGTTTGCGGGAAGGTTGTGTGTTAATGTGGCTGGTAGGCCGGAGGGGACGGGTGCGCGTTCTTGTGTTGTTTTAATGTAGTGTTTTGCTTCCTCGACGGTGATGGGAGTGGTCAGTGTAGATGTGTTGTCGAGAAGCTCCATTCGCATCAGGGGGGCGGGCCTTAGCTCGTGAGCCCGACACCACTCCTGGACTTCGTGGAAGTGCTCTTGCGCGTGTGGTTTGGGTGGGTTGTGTGTGTGTGTGTACTGTGTCCCAGTTGGACCTAAATGCGTCGAAGATGACGTTGGTGTCTGTGAGTGTTTTGTTATTTACTTGGTGGGTGATGGGTTTGGGTGGATCGATGCCTAACATCCTTTTTACACGCCACCAGAAGAAGGAGGGGTCAGTGCAACGAGTGTCGGCCGCGATGCGGACGACCTCTCGCAACTGTCGCTTCCTATCTAGTCGCACGCACTGTAGGATGCGGGCAAGTAGGTGAGTGATGTTGTGTTGTCGTAAGCCTCTGGTGTAGTGATTGTTGTACTGTGTGATGAGTCTCTGAGTGTGTATGGAATATGTGAAGTGTTTTATACATGTGTAGGTTTTGTGTGTAAGTCACGTGATGTGGTTATAGTGTTTATGATTGAGCACCAGTGGTCCTCTAACAGATCTGGATTGGTGTGGGCCAGGTCGAGGTTTTGTGGCGTGTTATCTGTTATGTGTCTCTTAAACTCTTCCCAGTTCGTGTTTTTGAAGTCGAATTGAGGTAGTGTGGGTATGAGTATGGGAGATGTGGATATGATAAGGTATATCGATATGTGGTCAGAGAGTACGTGAGATATAAGTGTAGAAACGTGTAGCGTGGTCGTTGCGGAAGACTACGTCCGGAGACGTGGTCCCTCCGCGAGGACCGAAGAATGTGGAGAAGGTCGGGCCGATGTGCTCGTAGCGATAACGTGACAGGGCACCGGCCAGATACCTTCTTGTATCATTCGTGGTATTAGAAAGGAGTGTTTGGTGGTAAGCGTTGAGGGCCCCCGCAAAGATACTAGGTAGGTTGTGGTTTGATAGAGCACAGAGTGGGACTTCTATGTTTAATTGTAGGCGTGGTGGTCTGTAGTGCGTGGCCACTAGGATGGGGCCGGAGCTTGTCTGTACCTTGCAGGCTAGAAAAGAGCCATCGCCTGTTTGAATGAGGGAGTGGTGTATAGAGCGCTTTATTAGGATTGCTGGTCCTAGGAGCAGCACTTGTAGAGTTAGATATGTGTGTTAGCCTGCAATGCGGAGTCTGTTGTTCGGAGGGTGTAGACTGGTCGAGTTCAAGAGTATTATGTCAGGTCTTTGTGTGTTTAGGACCTAGTTGGCAACAGTATTGTGAATACCGTGCCAACTCCGTATGCTTAATTGCATTATGTTGAGGCGACCTATTGATGTGGGCGGAGTGCGCGTGAGGCTGATTTAGCCCGGACCGTTTCCCTCTCCTTGGTTATTTCCCAGGAGGCATGGAGAGCGAGTACCTTCACGCGTGTCGGCTGTGGTTTATGGGAGTGGAGAGGTTGTCAGTAGTGTTATTGGGTGGGCAGGCCGTGGTAGAGAGAGAGGGTCTTCTGTGGAAGGAGGGTTAGAGATAGTTGGAGAGTAAGTGGTGGTCTTGGAAGGAGGGTTGAATAGAGTAGAGTCTAAGAGGGGGGAGTTAGGAGCTAGTAGATGGGGGCTAAAGATATTAGGGGAGGTGCAACTTATGAGAGGGGGTTGTCGGGAGAGAGAGGAGGTTGGGATGACGAGGAAGGAGGGGTGGAAGGAGGAGAGGAAGGAATAGCAGGGAGGGGGTAAGTCGGCTTTACGCGTGGTTGTGTGTGGCTAGGGGGTTTCGTGGTGGAGTTTTTTTGTTTAATGCGGAGTGCTGTGGAGGGTGTGGTGGGCGTGGGGGAGGTGGCGATTGTGGTATCAGTGGGAGTGGGGTTGGAGTCTTTGAGAGGTGGGTGTGGATGGTAGGAAGGGGGTTGTTAGCAATAGGGGGGGGGGAGTTGAGGTTGCCAAAGGAGGAGTGCTTGGGGTAGGATGGAGTTTAGGTATAGAGGAGTAAGGAGTGGTAGCTGTGGAGGGAGGAGAGGAGGCGGTAGATGGAGAGCTGGGAGCAGTGGGCAAAGGGGCAGGTAAGGAGGGTATGGTGGCGAGAGGGGTAGAGACAGAAGAGCGGGAGGAGGCAGGAGCGTGCAGTGTGTGAGGGGGTGGTAGGTCCAGGGGTCAAGGTGTTCGTGCCCATCGGGGTGGAGAGAAGTGCGGGTCTCCTGTGTGTGCGCTTGTCGTTTAGAGCGAACACCTTCTCAGGAAAGGTGATCTGTTCTAGACCGTGCGAGGCGAACAATGTATTTAGTATGTTTGCCTATAGTCGGGGGTCTGCTCGACATGTCCTTTGCCACCGTTGAGAGCAAGGCGGCCAGGTGTAGATTTGGGTGTGTGGTGTGGGGTAGGGGTGGGTGTCAGGAGTAGTGGGATCTCTGAGTATAGGGTGTTTGGGTGGGGGCGGGTGTCAGAACATGTGAGTTGTTGCTGGGGTAGGGTGTGTCTGGGGTAGGACAAGGGGTGGTGTGGACAGCGTTGCGCCGGCAGCAGCAGCGAATGTTCTTGTGAGGGGAGGAAAGGCGGGGGCGGAGTGTGTGGTTGTGTTGGTGGGTTGTGGACTTCGTATTACCGCTACGGCGTCAGAGCGGGCCTTACTTAGGTAAAGGCATTTAAGGTTGATGGCGACATGGTCGCCGCCGCAGTTTGTGCAGAGGGGTGAAGTGGCTGTGCAGGTGGTGTAGTAGTGGCCCACTACACTACACCTTGAGCAAACCAAGTCTGCTTTGCAAGTTTGTATCTCCTGTCCGGTTTTGTAACACCGGTGGCACTGTGTGGGTTTTATGTTCACCCGTGGCTCGATGTTATGTGGTTCTGTTAGTGTGCCGCAGACCTTGATGTCTTGGTCTAGCAGCAGTGTTTTGTTGTGTTCATCGGACAGTGTAATCACTTCCCTTTGTTTTGTTCGGTTGTAGTAGAAGTATCTGATGACCTCCTCCCCATACTTCTGTCTGAGGTGTGTACGAAGGTCATCGGTGGAGAAATCTACCACTAATGGGGTGGGCTTGAGGACACGTATTTGGTGTTTTTTGTGTACACCGTCAACTAGTTTTGTGTGAAGGTCTTGTGCGGCGAGTGTGTCAGAAGCAAGTTTATGGAACTTGACTGCGTCCTCCTGTGAGTGGAAGACGAGTTTGTGGCTTGTGTGAGTTATATTTGTGATGGGGTGTCATGTGTAGCGGCTAGGCTGAGAGGTGTGTGTTCATTGTTGGTAGTAGGTGTTTTTTTCTATTATGTGTAGGAGTGTGAGTGTGGATGTATTGTTTTGTACCATGATGAGGATCGCTTTTTAAAACTTGCTTTTTTTTCTTTCGAAGGGGTCCCGCACTCCCCCCCCCCCTGATAACGACCCCGTGAAAATGACTCGGATGTGATGATGATTAGTGAGTATGGACCTGGTTGGGCTCCTCAGAGGGTGTGAAAACCTGGTTGACCTTAATGATGACTAAAGCCCGAATCAACTGACTCCATTCGGGGTGCCGCCCCCTATATTGGTTTTTGGGTATTTCCCAGTTACGTCCGACTTCTCACAGAGACGGTGGTATCTCCCTCTGTGGTCTTGGACGGTGCCGAAGGGTAGGGCATAAATCCTCCCCGCGTTGGTAACTGAGTCCCAATCCAGGTTTACTCCTTCCTTTGGGTTTCGCAGCGGGCTAAGCCTCAGACATCCTTTCCCCAAAGTTTGCAATTATGCTCTTTCTAAGTAGAATGGCATAGTTGCAACGGAGCTCTATGTGTAGAATCATATTCACATAGCCAAGTCACGGTGGGGCAGGGATGGGGAGGGTTTAGCACGTCATATCACTATGACGAGCCAGGGAAATAAAAGAATTTTTATCCATGGGGAGCGTGGGGGCTTTTCTGGATAACACAACAGGCAAAGATAAGAAGGTACAATGCTATAATAAACTCATCTATATATGCCTGGTGACAGCCAAAAAGTCCCCTTATTCATAATACAGTCATTTATTAGCCATGTGGTTTACAATGTAGGTTACAAGGAAGTTCTTAAATGACTTTAAAGTATTGTTTTACAACATGCCTCTACGTAAATAAATTATAATTTACCAGAAATACAACTCATATCAATCGAACAATTTGTCAGTTCCCGTTTATTGTCAGGAAAAAATAACAGGAGAGAGAAATAAAAGAGAGAGAGAAGGGGAGAAAGGGGAAGAGGGGGAAGGATGGGAGAGATGGAGGAGATGAAAGAGAGGGGGAGAGGCGAGATAGGGGAGAGGGTGGAGAAAGGGAGTGTTGGGGGTGGGGGGAGACGGGAAGAGAGGGTGAGACGGCGAGAAAGGAGAGAGAGAGATAGCTATTTGGGCAGGTAGAGGTAGCGTTTTGACAAAATTATTGGGACGCCCTTAGGCGGGAAATTTTAACTAGGGATATAATAAACTCAACAAATAATTTTCGGTTGTTACAATATATTAGTACTTGGCATGTAGACCTTTACTATCAATTACGCACTGACATCTTCTGCCACAGGAGCGCACTAACCGAAGTCATTCTTCTGGTGTTACTTTTGTCCACTCCTCTCGTGATATTTCTCAAATTCTTCGGCGGTGCTTGGGCTCTTCACCTTACTACTCTCTCCCAGTTACGTCCGACTTCTCACAGAGACGGTGGTATCTCCCTCTGTGGTCTTGGACGGTGCCGAAGGGTAGGGCATAAATCCTCCCCGCGTTGGTAACTGAGTCCCAATCCAGGTTTACTCCTTCCTTTGGGTTTCGCAGCGGGCTAAGCCTCAGACATCCTTTCCCCAAAGTTTGCAATTATGCTCTTTCTAAGTAGAATGGCATAGTTGCAACGGAGCTCTATGTGTAGAATCATATTCACATAGCCAAGTCACGGTGGGGCAGGGATGGGGAGGGTTTAGCACGTCATATCACTATGACGAGCCAGGGAAATAAAAGAATTTTTATCCATGGGGAGCGTGGGGGCTTTTCTGGATAACACAACAGGCAAAGATAAGAAGGTACAATGCTATAATAAACTCATCTATATATGCCTGGTGACAGCCAAAAAGTCCCCTTATTCATAATACAGTCATTTATTAGCCATGTGGTTTACAATGTAGGTTACAAGGAAGTTCTTAAATGACTTTAAAGTATTGTTTTACAACATGCCTCTACGTAAATAAATTATAATTTACCAGAAATACAACTCATATCAATCGAACAATTTGTCAGTTCCCGTTTATTGTCAGGAAAAAATAACAGGAGAGAGAAATAAAAGAGAGAGAGAAGGGGAGAAAGGGGAAGAGGGGGAAGGATGGGAGAGATGGAGGAGATGAAAGAGAGGGGGAGAGGCGAGATAGGGGAGAGGGTGGAGAAAGGGAGTGTTGGGGGTGGGGGGAGACGGGAAGAGAGGGTGAGACGGCGAGAAAGGAGAGAGAGAGATAGCTATTTGGGCAGGTAGAGGTAGCGTTTTGACAAAATTATTGGGACGCCCTTAGGCGGGAAATTTTAACTAGGGATATAATAAACTCAACAAATAATTTTCGGTTGTTACAATATATTAGTACTTGGCATGTAGACCTTTACTATCAATTACGCACTGACATCTTCTGCCACAGGAGCGCACTAACCGAAGTCATTCTTCTGGTGTTACTTTTGTCCACTCCTCTCGTGATATTTCTCAAATTCTTCGGCGGTGCTTGGGCTCTTCACCTTACTACTCTCTCCCAGTTACGTCCGAATTCTCACAGAGACGGTGGTATCTCCCTCTGTGGTCTTGGACGGTGCCGAAGGGTAGGGCATAAATCCTCCCCGCGTTGGTAACTGAGTCCCAATCCAGGTTTACTCCTTCCTTTGGGTTTCGCAGCGGGCTAAGCCTCAGACATCCTTTCCCCAAAGTTTGCAATTATGCTCTTTCTAAGTAGAATGGCATAGTTGCAACGGAGCTCTATGTGTAGAATCATATTCACATAGCCAAGTCACGGTGGGGCAGGGATGGGGAGGGTTTAGCACGTCATATCACTATGACGAGCCAGGGAAATAAAAGAATTTTTATCCATGGGGAGCGTGGGGGCTTTTCTGGATGTCGTGTATTCCTCTCGAGATGATACCTTCCACGGTATGACTTGCCGAAATCGCACTGTTCTCAGTGAGAAGCGTCGAAGGAAATTTTGCCGGGCCTTTCCTCCTGTATCTGAAAGATAGCAGGGAAACGCAGAGATGTGTGTGAAACATTTCAGCAACTGATATTACTTAAATGTAATGCTGATATAAATAGCTAACTGAAAGTTCATTCTATGGAACTTTCTTTTTTTGTAGTACCTAAGTCCAATTGTCTTTATCGATTTTCATTATATATCATGTATTTGAAATGTATTTAAAAATGTATCTAAATACATTTAATATATTTAGTATTTAAATAGTAAATACATTTTCAAAATACATTTAGTATTTAGTATCTAAATAAATTTTTCTCATGTATTGAATATTTATTATTCAAATACTTTAAATGTATTTAGTGCCCACCTCTGCTTGCCAACATTCTTCCCTCACCATACACTTCTGAAAAGAGAGTCTGGAAAGGTTTAAGAGCTGCAGTGCAAACCTAACCAAGAAGCCGTTGCTGTTGACTTCAAAAAATCATGCATACAAAATGGTCTCCTACCACGATAACACAACAGGCAAAGATAAGAAGGTACAATGCTATAATAAACTCATCTATATATGCCTGGTGACAGCCAAAAAGTCCCCTTATTCATAATACAGTCATTTATTAGCCATGTGGTTTACAATGTAGGTTACAAGGAAGTTCTTAAATGACTTTAAAGTATTGTTTTACAACATGCCTCTACGTAAATAAATTATAATTTACCAGAAATACAACTCATATCAATCGAACAATTTGTCAGTTCCCGTTTATTGTCAGGAAAAAATAACAGGAGAGAGAAATAAAAGAGAGAGAGAAGGGGAGAAAGGGGAAGAGGGGGAAGGATGGGAGAGATGGAGGAGATGAAAGAGAGGGGGAGAGGCGAGATAGGGGAGAGGGTGGAGAAAGGGAGTGTTGGGGGTGGGGGGAGACGGGAAGAGAGGGTGAGACGGCGAGAAAGGAGAGAGAGAGATAGCTATTTGGGCAGGTAGAGGTAGCGTTTTGACAAAATTATTGGGACGCCCTTAGGCGGGAAATTTTAACTAGGGATATAATAAACTCAACAAATAATTTTCGGTTGTTACAATATATTAGTACTTGGCATGTAGACCTTTACTATCAATTACGCACTGACATCTTCTGCCACAGGAGCGCACTAACCGAAGTCATTCTTCTGGTGTTACTTTTGTCCACTCCTCTCGTGATATTTCTCAAATTCTTCGGCGGTGCTTGGGCTCTTCACCTTACTACTCTCTCCTCACGTCTTCCACAAATTCTCCGGGCTCTGAGAAGGTCACTCTATGACATTTACTTTCTCCTAACCAAGGAAATTCTTCACAAACTTTGCCCTGTGGCAAGGTGTATTATCCTGCATAAGAATGGCATGTTGGGAAGAGGCGGCTCTCATATGGGGCCCAGCATGTACTTACAGAAGTTCTTTATACACTTGAGCATTCATTCTGTCCTGCAATCGTACAAGTGGGCCAGTAGCTTCCGCTGAAATTATGCCCCACACCGTAATGATTCCTCCACCAAACTTAACGATGTTCTTCACGCATTTCACGGATAATCTTTTCGCCAAATCTTCGACGGACGAACCTCCTGCAATCTGAACCAAACAAATTGTTCTTCGATTTATCACTCCACTGCACTTTGGATGATTGGTCTTCTGTCCATAGAACGTGCTCCCTGGCGAAGGATAATCTAGCTTCATTATTCTCAAGGCTGCTCAATGTCTTGACTGCTGGTGTGCGAGATTTTAAAGATCTTTCCGCAAGGCGGCGTGATACTGTCTTCCTGCAGACACTAATCCCTATAGTTCCATTTACTTCTCGGGAAATCCTGGCTGCTATCTTGTATCGGTGTTTTTTTTGCGATACGTACGATGGCTTACTTATCGTTCGTTTAGGTTTAACTAGTCCTACCAGTAGAAATTCCACTGATACATGCATGACTGGATTAAGACCCTTAGACGCCCTAAGCACTAAAAATATTTGGTGCCCCAAAACATTTGTAATTCAAAATATAAGCAATAATTCACAGGTCTGCGTTTGAAAAAAAAAATATGTTCCTCAGGATTTCTTTGTGGTTTCTTAATGAATCAAACCTCCTGAGCTCAAAAATAAATGTATTTTTGTTAAATTAGGTCAGATTTTTTCAGTACAACATGCACCATTTTCATTGAGATTACCTCATTTTTCCGGAAAAAAAATTCAAAAACTTTTCTCTATCTGATAATGCATTATTATTGTTATATCAAATAAACAGGAATAAACGTATGCAAACTACGAGTATAATCCTTTTAATAAAACAAAAAATTAAAGCACACAACATAGAGAAAATAATTCTAATTTCCAAGAAAAGACTCCCTTGACGATTTTCGTTTGTGCCTCTCATCTGGTGCATCACGTTTCAAACACCAACAGTAGTCAGCAAGCATGTTTAAGCCCTATTTACTCTGGTACCTGGATTCCATTGTTTTTATGTCCTGGTGGAGTCTTTCCCCCTGTTCTTCACTGTAATCCCCGCAGTAGTCGGGAAAATAATCCAGATAGGACTGTAAAAAGTGTATCTTTATAGACATTCGAGCTCCCAAATATTTGAGCCTTGTTAGGAGCTGATTGACCAGGGCAACATATTCTGGGCTTCTTTTATTGCCTAGAAAATTGTTAATTAGAGCTTTGAAAGCTTTCCAGGCATCTTTTTATATGTCCGTCAATGATGCCTCAAACTGCTGATCTCTCATCAAGTTCCTGATCCGAGGTCCATCAAAAATTCCCGCATGGAGCTTAGCGTCACTGATTTGGGGAAATTTTTGAAGAAGAAATTTAAAAGCTTGGCCTTCTTTAGTAAGGGTTTTGACATAATTTTTCATTAGGCTAAGCTTTATATGCAGTGGAGTAAGCCGTATTTTGTAAAGAGGCACTAAAGGTTCAGCTATCATATTGTTTGATCCAATTCTAAATGCTTCTCATGGAGGCCAAACCTTCTTATCATAGTGCATACTATCTACACGACTGTCCCATAAATATAGGAAACAAGGATGCTTCGTGTAGCCTGTTTGCATCCCAAGTATAAGAGACACTACCTGAAAAGAAATTTAGTATGGTATGTAAATTCAAAGTGTAATATTTATAAAAACAAATTCAAAGTAATATTTCTTAAAACAATAAGAATATGAATATGTACTGAAAATTCCTGTATGCCGATGCATTAAATCATTGTATTGGAACTAATTGGTTATATATACATCTTATTTTGATTTTATTGAGTTATGTTGTATACCTTTTCAATTAGGATAAGTTCTCCATTAACCCAAAAGGATGCATTAACCTATAGGGACACACTTCAGCAAAAAAATATAACTCAAAAATGACTCATGATTTCCAGATTTGCATTCATGTAAAATATAAGTTGACCAAAAGGTATTTACAATTAAAAATGAAAATGTCGATTTCAAAGAGCTTAGAAATGGCAAGTGTAAAATGATCTTACCTTTAAGTCACCACATATCCTCCAATTGTGGGTAGAGTAATTTATTGCATCTAGCAATTTTTTAATATTTTCATAACTTTCAGTAAGTTGGATTGAATGGCCTATAGGAACGAAAGCTATCTTGTTACCAATATTCAGTAACACGCTTTTAAACTTCTATTGGCGGAATCTATGAAAAGTCTCCATTCTAATGGGTTGTAGGGAATTCCAAGGGCCTCAACAAATCCTTTAATATTGGCGCAGTATACTAAAGAACTCGAAGAATGCTGCAAAAAATAGCTTCGAAACTCTTGTTCTCTATTTCTGTAACCCCCAAAAATGTTGTTTCTTTAGCGAGAAGATTACTTTCACGAAGTCAAGAGCCAAGAAGTTGTGCATTCTCCTTTGAAAGCCCCAGATCCCTGGTCAGGTCATTTAACTGAACTTGAGTGAATGGTCTTGCAACCATATCATGGGTGGAAACCTGATAAGACTCAGATGTGTCATAATTTTGATCAACTTGCATATTAATCTCTTCATGAACCTCTATATGTTCAGGAGGAGAAGGTATAGGAATTCCAGGAACATGGGGCAGGGGTTTGATGGTAGAAGGAACGGAACATCCAGATATGCCACACTATGTTTATTCTTCTTATTTATACCTGTGGAAAATATAATTGCATATTACATAAAATAATTGATTTGGAGTTGCAGATAGTACATAAATGCTTAGTAAAAGATATGTTCATGCTGAAGTGAACTATGTTAGTTTTTAATTTTATGCTAAGTCTATGCATAATAAGGACATTTTCAGGAGTCCGTATAATACAGAAAGCTTAGATACTTGATACAATGCTCACCTTTAAGATTTGTCATGCAAAAATAGCAGTCCGTAGTGTGGTCCTTGCCCTCTATCCACACCATGTGTACACCAAAAGAGAGAGGCTTCTGTTCGCCGTGACTTCAGCGTCTTAAAATTATGTAGCATCCCTTGCAGCAGATATGTGGTGCTAAACTTTTATCTTGATCTCCTCGCCTTACTCCAAAATATGCATGATACAAAGATTTAATTACAGGAGAGATTGTACATTGCTGCTCGGAAAAAGTCACTTTGCCGCAAACATAGCAAAATCTATCGGAGCTATTCTTACATTTTCTGTTCATTTTTAACTCAACCACTATTATTATTATTATTATTATTATTATTATTATTATTATTATTATTATAATGCTAAGAAATTTCTAACCTGAAAAAATATAATCTTATTAACATAATTACTTAAAATGTACACAAAATTTACTGCGAATACAGTAGTGCGTAAACTGTTGAAATTTTGATGTAATATAGGACATGTATAAACTATAAAATTATTATCACCCCCTGTATCGCAAAAACTGGACCTGATAGAGAAAAACGGAAACACTATGGAAAACCTAAGGTACTTTTTTGACGCAGACCAGAGTAATAAGCCAAATTAAACGAAATTAAACAAAACTTACAGTAAGAAGGAAAAAAACCCATTTATTTATGTATGGCTCCATTTTATTTATAATTCAATAGTTTTCTCCTACCTTTGTCCTTGCAAAGTCTTTGATCAGATCCTCATAATCAATCTTACGTGACAAAATCTGCTTTTATACATTATAGAGATAAGGCATCCAGCCAGCCTTGTTGCATAGTTGTTATGAGGGGATTTTTAATATTTTTCAACCGACAAAATGAACGCTCATCTGACAAATTTGTGACCAGTAATTTTAAAAATATACGGAATGCAATGTCGAAATTTAGAAAGGCACACTCAATATTGTCTTCTACAATTATTTTAGAAAGTTCAGCATGACTGAATCTTGTTTTTACATTTTATGTTGCCACAAACTTATGGCGCACATATAAATGAAACTGCTGAAGCTCAGCTGAGAAATTACTGTTGAAGTCCTCTGGGTAAGTAAACATCTCAATCAGCTTTTGAGAACACTGAGAATACCTTTCAATGTTAGAGGATGAAGTGACATTATATGGCACATCACTTAGTAAAGAAAATCTATTGGCTATTTCTTACTATATCTCTCCTCTTCTTTTCATCTCAGTCGCAAGTTTGTCTGTCAACAATTATGTAAAAGGTGGTGATACGAAATTTATCTCTGGCATTCAGATATACATAGTTCTAGTGTAACTCCATGATTAAGTACCTTTTCTCTGAAACGTTTGCGAGTTGAAGCTGCCTTGTAATCAACATCTGGAAATATTTCCCTTGCAGTTTTTTCATATTTTTCAAATTCATATCGTGAAGTACACAGTTGGTCAGCTAATAATACATACAGATTTGTACATGTTTTTAAGTTCACATCCTCATTTTTTAGAACTTTGCTTACTCTGCGAAAATTCGACAAAATCTCATTTCAAAAATTTAACATAAAACGAATTCTAGCTCTTGCATCTTATGTGTAATATTATTTGCTTCTCTTCTAGCGTCTTCCTTTTGTGACTGGTCTTCGGCTATATATTCTAATGCTTCTAAAACTTCAAAGGAAAGATTTCAAAATTACTGCTGTTGCCATAGCATGTGCCTTCCATCTTGTATTAGAGAGAGATTTCAAGTCACTTTCATTTTAAGTACGATCTTTAAGAATTTTCCACCGGCTGGTTGAGGCTGAAAAAAGATATAGAGTAATTGTACTGTAAAGAAGAAATTAACAGCCTCTTGACAGCAGTCAACTGCACTTCGGCCAACCAGATTTAATAAATGAGCTGCACAGGGTACATACCACTATAGCAAACTTATTTGTTTCTAAAAATTTGGCTGCATCCCCTTATAACGCCCTGACATGTTAGCAGCATTGCCATAAGACTGACCCCTTACATTTTGACAAATTTAGCCTACAAACTTCTCGTAAGTACTGCAACACCTGGTTTGCCATTTTCTCACCGGTGTGGCTTTCTATTTACCTAAAGGTTAAAAAGTGTTCAATAGGCTATCCATCTTTTAAGTACCTAAGTACAACACTTAACTGATCGCGACAAACTAAAATAACCAGAAGATTTAATTTTGTAAACAATGAACGTATGGACATTTTGCGCCATAGTTGAATAAGTTCCTCGCAGGTGTTTCTTTAAAGGGAATAAGGATTTCCTTTGCCAGAATTTCTATATTTCGTAATGTGGCCTGCTAAAAATGCATCAAACTGGATTATGAGTTGAAGCAGTCCCCCCAAATTCCCATTTTGCAATGATCCAAACCTTTTTTCTGTTCCTCGAAAAGCCAAGCCACCTTCAGCTAACATACAAATAACAGCTACGACACGCCTCAAGACATGTTATCTGTAATCTCAGTCTTTCTAGAAGACTTTGTTTCTCCAACTGTAACTTCAACCCCACCCCTTGTCTGCGAGTTAAATACGTTAGCAATGAGTCTCGGTGAGTAGTGTTTTTCTCATGCTTATCCATTACAATAGTATTTTTCCAGTAGCTGAACCCTTCTCTTGTAACAAAATTTGAGAATTTTTTATGAACTAACAGTTTACAAACAAAACAATAAACTAATCCTGTTGATGGAGAATACAGTAACCACTCTCTCTCTTGTATTTCTCACCATCGGCTTTTGTTCCAATTAAAATATCTATGAACAATACCTTACTGGTTTGCCACTTCCTAAATGCCGGGCAGACATTCTCAAATGACCCATTGTGGTGTTGACAGTTACTGGGTCCACAAGCGATCCAATAGGCCACATCATCAACAGAGAAATCAAGCGACAACCCTGATTTTTTGCTAAATTGCGATTTTCTTCATCTTTTACAGGCAGAATAATTTCACCGCCATCGCCATGATCAACTAAACTTCAAATTTCAGCAATTAGCAGTCGAGGTATCAGTATCAAGAGAATTTACAGGCAAAGTGAGATCAGTTGTGAGACATGTGGTAGACATGTGACGGCTCATATTTTGGTTCGGAAGTGATCAAAGTGGTATTTACCGTATTTGCCGTATTTGTGTCCACTACTGATGACGGATTGGTTTTGACCTGTAATATGTATATCATGTTGTGTAATTTGTGTATAGAAATCAGTCAGCTTTGCAGTCTTGCGCTCTAATTCCCAAATCTTCTCTTGTTTCTTGTTTGATAGTTTTCGTTTTTGTGCACCACTTAACTGAATCCGTTTCATTTTGGTTCTTGGGGTCTGTTAAATATAGAAATAAAAAAATTATTTTGTTTGAATTATTATGCCACAATCAACACAGCTACACATATCATAGGCAGAACAATACGGACAATTTTATTCCCAGCCTACTGCTGAATCTTGTGCTTTAATTAATAAAGACAGATTTTGTTTCAGATTTGTCTTTTCAAGCTCTACAAAGTGTATAAGAAAATAAAGATATCGCTCATCATTTTTGAGGAAAAAACATCAAACAAAAAGTTGTATTTTTTGTCATTTTTTCATAAAATTTAAAAAAAACGCTATAAAATAAAAACTATATGTAATATCTTAATAAAAATAATACATTCCGTAGAACTTGAAAAGTAAAATCGAACGCAATGATTCACATTGCTCTAAAACGAAAAATGACGGAGCCGAAGCCATTTGAAAATAGACCCTAAAAGCCGTTTCGTATTGGAGGGGAGGGGGGAGTATATCGTTTTCTATTGCAAAATAGGGAAATATTCACAAGAACCAAATATATAAAAAAGGGGAACTTCCCTAATGCTGATTTATTTTTCGGAAATTTTGTATTTTTAAGTCGCTAAGGATCCGGAAGTACTGGTCGTAGAGCAATGATTTAAAGTGCATTCGACTCGTATTTTCAAGCTCTACAAAGATATCGACGTGTTTACGATATCATTTATAGTTTCTGAGAAAAAAACATCAAACATAAAAAATCGTTATTTTTTGTCATTTGGGGGTAAAGTTTTACAAAAGTATTATGAAAGAATAATCTTAACGAATTTTATAAAAACCTAAGACAAAATTTAGGTTTTAGACTTGTGTACATAATCCAACTTGCAGACTAAACAAAAAATGAGAAAACCGGATCTTTGGCGATTTTAAAATACTCTTTAAAATGCCGTTTTTTCATGTGTTTTGAAATTATCTCGGTTTTCGTCGGGAAATCGGAACAGTTCTCATATGAACAACCTAGATTCGTATTTCAATTCTCTATAGGAATCCAGAAATTTCATCCCTCTAGCTATAATAATAAGAAAGTTAGCATTTTTACCGAAACCATCCGCTTAAGAGAATATCCACGTTAACAGATCCAAAATATATAAAACGTACTTTCATTTTTATAGATTAAACAGCCAGACGTGAGTGTTCTATTGGAATAATCATTAAGCAAGTTAATGCAAGAATTAAGTAATGAATGCACAAGTCATTAACACCAGTGACAGTTGGCTACTAAACTAAAACTAGTTGTTTCAAAAGCAACTAGACTAGTTCAAAATTTGTTATAACTTCCAATCTGCGAGCACAATGTACTTTATTTTGCAGGATAAACTTGACACATGAGAGAGAACCTATTTTTTTCATTAAATTTTGAAATGGTTATAAATTTAATGAATTTAATAATTTAAATCGTAAATTTGACTATGAAAACTTGAAGCCCTACGCACGTGCTTATCTTACTTATAGGGTTAATCCACCACTGGATACATGAGCCTGTGGTATCGTCATGTGATATATGATGTAGGACACTTTTGAGGCGTTTAACTCTTTCAGCTATGGCTCTGATGGAGAGGTGATCCTCTTGACGTAACTAACAATTAGCTCTTGCATATAAGCAGGTGTAGTGGGTCCCCCTAGACGTGTTTGCTGCTCGCAACTTGACAAAGTAAAGCCTGAAAGTGATAAAAAATCATTAAAGTACGTTACTGCCCTAAAATAGTTGGTTGTTTCAAAAATAGAAGTAATAGAATTACCCTGCTCAGATCATATTGATCACCATATTTTGGTACAAAAATGTTCTTTTGTACGTAACTTGCAGTTTCATTAATACTAACATGCACAATATACATGTACAACTTATAGCCATGCTTAATTTATATCTGTAATCTATCCTGCATTACTTAACATTATTTGGTTTGAAGCTAAGGTAAGGTTTGTGATAGAAACCTAAGTGTTAGAATCATTAACCCTGCTAATAAGTAGTATATATATATATATATATATATATATATATATATATATATATATATATATATATATATATATATATATATATATATATATATATATATATATATATATATGTGTGTGTGTGTGTGTGTGTGTAGCGAGAGGGGTTGATACACTGAAATCTCAAGCGATAAACTTTGAAAGTCGGTGGTCAAAAGGTAATTTTTGTCCAGCTGTAGATTACATGAACGCGCGTGTCATTGCAGTTGTGAAAGCTCATAGAAGGAACAAAAATCGGGGATTGAGTACACACATTTTCTCTTAATAATACAATAAGAGAGTAAACGTGAATACAGTGAATTTGAAAAATAATTAGTTAACTTAAGTAAATAATATGATGAAAGAAATAGTCGAGCAAACCTGCAAATCTTGAGTGAAATGAAGAAAAAAATTATACGCGTTGCATAGCTTGTGCATTTGCAAGTTTACTAAGCTAGTCTGTTCCTTAGATGAGAAGCATGTCGCTTTAGCATTATTCGAATGCTAATAATAAACTGGTGGCGCGTTGTCATAGCACAATGTGAGATGAATAAATTGGTGGCGCGTTGTCATAGCACTATGTGAGATGAATAAATTGATGGCACGTTGCCATACGACTATGTGAGTGCAATAAAAAAATATGTGAGTGTGAATGAATAAATTATAATTAATAAATACTATGTGAAGCGCACAGATAATTTAGCGACCTAGCAAATCGGCTAGAAAGGGGGTTTTGCGACCATATCTGCGGTTTAAGTTGAATTGTCGAATTCGCGTCACTTACTGAAGAGTGGTGTGATTTTTGGTGGGGGAATTGCGCGTCGCGGACGTTGAGTCTAGTTGGTGCTTCGGTGAGAGTTGCGCGTCCCGGACGTTGAGTCGAGTTGGTACTTCAGTGAGAGTTGCGCGTCGCGGACGTTGAGCGTCCTGTTGAGTCGGATTGGTGTTTCGGTGAGAGTTGCGCGTCGCGGCCGTTGATTATCCCGTTGAGTCGAGCTGGTGTTTCGGTGAGATAAATGTGGCTCCTTGATGAAAGGTTGGATGGAGTCAATGGTTGTACTTAGTTAGGTTGAAAGAATTCGATGATGACTCCAGAAATTTGATGCGATGGTTTCGTATGATGATGAGAGTCACTCCGATCGATGATGATAATTTGGGAATTTTGCAGTCACTCTGGTTACTGATGATAAGTTTTGACTTTACTCCGCTCAATGATGATTTTGGAGTCTCCGATCGATGATGATAATTTTTTGCATTTTTTAGTAACTCTGGGCCTCACTACTTGTAGCGAGAGGGCTCTGTTCTTTCTTGTGGATGTCCGACCAAATAAATTCAGTACTTGGATTTTTATAAACAATTTGATGAAAATATAACTTTATTTCTGAATTTGAGGTTCTTATAATGAAGGGCTGGAGTTTGGTGAATCCATCCACTGGAGTGGAACGGATCACAACGATGAAGAAGTGTCCTCGATTGTTTCTAGGATGATCTCAGTTCCTGAGCATAATTTCTCTTGTTTTCGAAGGTGAGCGCGAACATGAGAGAGAGAGAGAGAGAGAGAGAGAGCGCTACAAGGAGCTACAAGGAAAATAAGTACCCTAGAAGACATTACGGTCCATACAAGGAGGGTACTTTTGGCGCAATCCTCGAAGGTGTACGTTTGCAACCTCGAAGATCACTCGCGAGGATCTTAACGGTCATTTCGCAAGACTTTATCTAGTTTTGACTTGAACTGGTCAACAGATTCACTGTTGACAACTTCCGTCGAAAGTGCTTTCCAACTACCACAGATACTGCATGTGAAGAATTTCCCACACAGATCACAGTGGTATCGCTTCAGTTTAAGTTTGTAGCCGTGATTTCCTGTTCTCCCCTCGCTGAGATGGAAAATATCCCCGTAGTCCAGTATGTCGAACTCTCGAATTATTTTAAACACTTCTATAAGCTGACCACGTAGTTTCCGGGTCTCCAGCGAAAACATATCTAATTCCCTTAATCTATCTTCATAACTCATATGCCTGATAGAGGGAATCAGTTTGGTTGCCCTGGCTTGAACGCGTTCCAATCTCTCAATGTCCTTTCTAAACAAAGGACTCCCAAATTGTACGGCATACTCCAGGTGCGGTCGGACGAGGCAGTTGTACAGACACAGTACTATCTCCTTGTTCCGATATCCAAACTGTCACTTTATATAACTTAACATCCTCAATACACTGTTTCGAGAACTTGAGGACACTCGTGATAGTTACACACCAAGTCCTTCCAGTGTCGGTGGATTCAAGAGCAGTGCCCTTTAGGATATAGGGTGATTGAGGATTTCGATGGCCGATATGCATCACTTTGCATTTATTCACGTTGAAAGGCATTGGCCACGTATCCATCCACTCCCCAATCTTCCCAAGATCATATTGCAGGCGGGCAGTATTTCCATCCTTTGCAACGTTCATACCAAGCTTGGTATCGTCGGCAAATTTGGAAATCTTGGCAACCATGTCACCGTCCATGTTTTTGACGTAGATAATGAATAGTAGTGGTCCCAGGAAAGAACCTTGAGGCACCCTGCTAGTAATGGGCACCCACTCAGAAGGCTGTCCATTCACTACCACCCGTTGCTGTCTGCCACTTAGCCAGTTCTCTATCTAAATTGCTACTTTTCCACCTATGCCCAGCGCTCGCACTTTCCGGAGAAGGTGGTGGTGTAGTACCTTATCAAAGGCTTTCTGAAAATCTAAGTACACTACATCCACCGCCTTGTCCCGATCGTGCTCACTGAATACGAAGGGGAAGAATTCCACAAGGTTTGTCAGGTATGACCGTTGCCTTCGGAAGCCGTGCTGAGAACTCCTCAGTAGTAGGTTTGACTCTAAATGCGACGTCATTTTGTCCACCATCATGCTTTCCATGAGTTTACCGACTATCGAAGTCAGACTTATAGGTCGGTAGTTCGAAGGTTGGCTACGGTCTCCTTTCTTGAAGATAGAAGTTACCTCCGCTTCACACCACTGTCTAGGAAAGCATTCGGTCCGGATTGACATGCTGAAGTTTGCGCTCAGGTGTCGTGACACTTAATTGCGCACTTCTTTCAACACTTTAGGTAGAAAACCATCTGGGTCAGGTGACTTATTTGTTATTAGGTCAGTGATCTTCTTTTCTATTTCTCCTTCGGTGAAGACCATATCATCTAGCTTTTCCCCTGAGTAAGAATCCGTTAGCTGGTGAATGGGACCATACTCTTCAGTAAACACTGAAGGAAAGTAGTCGTTTAGGAGGTTAGCATTTTCTGCATCTGAGTGCTTTAATGTCCCCTCATCATGCCTCAAAGGGCAAATCGTTCGACGGATTGGCTTATGGCTGTTTACATATCCAAAGAACTCCTTGGGATTCTCTTTACAAAGTCTCGCCACTCGGAGTTCCTCAGACCGCTTAGCCACCCTTATGTTGGACTTCACTCTCCTGGCTAGCCTCCGGTATTCGTCTAAGTCACCCGAGATCTTCGATTGCCGGTACACATTTCTCTTCTCCCTAAACAGTTGGCCTATTTTTCGATTAAACCACTTTGGTTGAACAGAAGACTGACGGGGACATTTCACAGGGATGAAACGCGATTGATGACTCATGAATGTGGTTTTGAAACTGTTCCACAAGTCTTCAACAGCATCGCACACTTCTAGCCTTGCGTCAGTCAGTCTAGCACGAAAACCTGCAAAGTCTGCTCTTCTCAAATCAAGTTTCCTCGATTTACTAATTGCAGGCCCTGCCTTGGGGACTTTGACTACAAATCTAATTAGTAGTTCGTCACTGCCACCGAGCTCTTCGCCAACAGAGAGGTCCTCAGCGATGTCATCCTCAGAGGTGAAAACCAAGTCAAGGATATTGTCTCCTCTCGTTGGCTCTCTCACCCATTGAGTCAGGAACCCGTTGTTCGCGAACTCCAGGAGTAGTGCGTTCTCGCCACAGGGTTCTCTGGTTTCCCAGTCAGTATGAGTATTGAAGTCGACCATGGTGATACACACTCTGTCTTTTACAAGTTCGCCCAACAGCTGGTACTTCCTCCTGTCCTGTTCTAAGATTTGGGCAGGGGGTCGGTAATGCAGATCAGTATCTTTGCACTTATATCTCCTGTGATATTCATCTGTACAGGTGCAGTCTTTATTTCCCCATTTTTCTTGACGGCGTTCGCGTAGGTCACCTCCTTGGCTTTCTTCTCTTCTTCCCCCCTTTTGATGATGTCTCGGCGCTTTGGGCAGTTTAGGGCCATGGTCCTATGTTTTCCTTTACAATTGAAGCATTCCTTCTTAGTGCTCTCGCACTTATCGAATCGGTCTCCCTTTGTTGCCCATTCACTGCACCACAGTTTGTTCTTGTCCGTGCATGTCGAGTTTTTAGCATCCAAAGCACATTTGTATGCTACTAAATTTCTCTTGTTAGATGTTGTCTCTTGGGATTCTCATATTGAAAACCAAGATCCCGCCCATCGTCGCTTTTCTGGCCATGTCGGTGGTAGAGAACGTTATTTTGAACAGGGGCGTGTGTTCATGGAATTTGATTATATCCCCGACTTTCGCCCATGGGTTGCTCCTCTCAATCTCCTCTTTTAGGTCTTCGGTTTAGTTTTCACCGACCCAACTCTCCACTTTGCGGCAAACGACACTACGGTTCGCTGCCACTCGGGGGGGGGGTCTTTGCTCCGAGTCCGATGCTTTTTAGTGTGGTAGCTCCTCCTTCAGACAGGAGCCGGTCCACATCTTTTGTCTCTGCACAGATGAAAATGAAACCTGATGAATCTTCAATCAGATTCACCATTGCCACCTTGTGCTCGAGGTATAGGGTTTCGCAAAGTTCTCTCTTTTGCAAGGCCTTTTCTCTTTGTATGGTCTTGAGGGGGACAATCTTAGTGAGGGTGTCCATAGTCTTCCACGTCCTTCTACTAAGTCCTTTTGTGATGTCTTCTTTTCTGAAAACAAAGTGTAATTATTGTGTTTGGAGTGAAAAAGGAAGTTATGAGGGGGTAAAAGAGGTAGCGGTTGGTGCAGGTAGGTTGGTGTATGAGTCCCCTAAAAAAATGGTGAAAAAATGCCCCGTCCTTTTTCCAGTTGGTCTCCTGCTCGTTTGCTGCCAGAATGATGGGTGATGGATGGATGGGATGGATCTCGAGTGGGAACCTTAGGAGGGGTGAATTATGGTTGACTTAATGCGGTAACGGTCGAATAAACGTCAGCTAAAGTTTTGCCACCCCCTCTCGGGTACTTGCACCTTAACAGCATCCAAATCCATAGAGACGAGTGTTACTCTCCTCTATGATTCTGGCCCGGTCCCCCGGGCGATGTAGATCTCTCCTCCGTCCGGGACTCGCAGTCAGGCCCCAGTTTCGAGATAATTTCTGACATGCTTCCGTTGTGGGCTAGTCCTCAAACCAGTTTTCACATAAGCCCTTAATTATGACAGACCAAGTGGCCGACATAGTTAAGACGAAATCAATGAATGGCAGACTTCTAAGCAGATTGGCACGCAGGACGATGGACGGGAGCAGTGAGGTCCTTAAGCCTTCAATGAATTATGAATCCTCGATGAAATTATGTATTCTCTCTTTTTGAAGGGTGAAGCGAAATTCACCAAAGGACTTCCAGAATAGGCTCTTTTCTATGTAGGCGGTGTTCTAAGTCCGTTACTAATAAAGTAAAAATGCTTTATTTGTAGGTAGTCAGCATCTGGAATTATTCATTGGATATTGGATATATTAAGATGTGAAAGGAAAGTATATACACACATATAGGATTACAATTGCACTCATATATGCATATATATACTGGGTGTCCCAGAAAAAAGTTAACCGTAATTTGAATTAGTATAACTCAAAAACCTATTGGAGATTTTGGGGTTCTGCAAAGACTGTTTTATTTACCAACTATTTATCTGTCGATTCTAGAAATTTCATTAAATTCCCTTTTACGATATTCATACACTAATGGGTTTAGTGGAGGCTATACAAAATATGTTTGCGCAAGGAAGTAAAAGAATGAAACGAAGCCTAGGAAGGCTAGGCCATCGTGCACTTTCAAGAGAACCTAGGGAGCCTAGGTTGCCTAGGTCTTTGTGCGATTTTCCAAGCATAGCTTAGGCCATTTTACACTGGTTTCTCAGCCACGCTATGGTATGGTCTCGTCATTATTGCTTACTAAGCAAATAAAAGCCTTTCTGTGTAAAAGTTTACTTCCATAGAACCTTTTTAATCATGCAGTTAACAAAAGATCAACGCGTATTCGTAGTCACAAACTTTATTAAGATTGGCAGTATTAGACAAGTACAAGATTCATTTGAACAACGCTTTCCAGGTAGGCACCCACCAAGCAAGCCCACAATTTGGAAAAATGTTCGCAAACACCAACATGAAGGAACATGCTTAAATCTAAATAGAGGTCATTCGGGTCGTATGAGAACCATAAAAACAACAGAAAATATCGAAAATGTTCACATGACACTTCTTCAAAATCCACATGTATCAGTCAGAAAGAATGGGTTACAATTGTCAAAGGTATCATTTAACCGGATTATTAAGCATGACTTAAAATTGAAACCATATTAGATGCACGCAAGACACCAGCTTCTTGAAACTGGTTTTCCTCGTCGTAGACAATTTGTCGAATGGCTTCTCCATAAACCTGCTCGTTTCTTGGAACACATTGTGATTGGTGACGAGGCAGCCTTTTCGGCAATATGCGCCGCTGACTCTCCCCTCCCCCCAGCATTCAACTTTGACACAGGTATTTGTCAGTAGAAAGTGTCTCTGTGGATCGGAATATGCGGGAATGGCTATCTTGTCGGCCCATTGTTTATACGAGAATAACTTGAATGGTGCTGCCTACCTGAGTATGATCAACGAAAGGATCTTCCAGGAACTACGCCAGATTTATGGCAATCAATTCAATAGACTTTGGTGGATTCAGGACGGCGCACCACCTCATAGACAGCTTGCTGTAAGAACAAAACTAAGAGAAACGTTTGACAACCGCATTGTCACGCTAAATCATGCAATCGAATAGCCTTCAGGATCCCCTGACTTAACACCATGCGATTATTTCTTATGGGGATATCTAAAGAATAAAGTGTATTCTACTCCACCACAAAGTCAATAGACTTAAGGAAAATCATGAGTTAATCAGAAAGTTGTTTAATCAATGCGATCAAAGGGAATGCGATGGAAGGGAAAGGTGCCTAGAAAATTAAAAAATGAATTTGTATTACCCATATGAAGAGGTGTTTTTGTTAAAAAGGATTTAAATATATTAGTTAATTTTAAACTTCGAAGTTTCATTATTTTACTTCTAGGCGCAAACATAATTTTCATAGCCCCCACTAAACCCATTAGAGTATCAATATCGAAAAAGGGAATTTAATGAAATTTCCAGAATCGACAAGTAAATATTTGTTAAATTTGCGTAGTTTTCTGGATGCAAAAATCTCTCATAGGTTTGAGTTATACTAATTCAAAGTACGGTTAACTTTTTTTCTGGGATACCTTGTATATATACATATATATATATATATATATATATATATATATATATATATATATATATATATATATATATATATATATATATATATATATATATATATATATATATATATATATAATAGTAGGAGATGGATAGATAGGGATAGATTTCCCTGATGAAATGGAGATCGAAGGGTAGAATATCCCGGTGATATGGAATCGCAGGCGTTTATCTGAGATTGATGCTCTTCTGATTTTTTGGTCTTATATTTATGTTCTTTTGCGTACTCTTTTTTTTGGGCGGGGGGAAGTTGTTCTTAGTTTGTGATGGTATTGCATGTTTGTTTGTGTTGTTCTTGGTTTGTGATGGTATTGCATGTTTGTGTGTTCTCATTTTGTTTCATGTAGATTATGGCAGTTTCTTGTGGCGTTCAAGCCTTTGTAGGTGTTTTCTGTATCTTTTGTATTTCTCTCGTCGTTCGTTTTTGTATTTTTAGTGTTATTCTTATTGTTTTTTTTGTTTAGTTTATTGTTTGTCGTTGTTTCATATGCGTAGGCTTATGTGTAGGTTGGTTCTTCTTGTCTTTCGGTTTGTGCTCTACTTCTGGTGAGGTTTAGCGTTCTTCTGTGTATGTCCTCCAACAGGATGTCAATGTTTCTCCGTCTGATTTCGTCAGTCATGTGTCGTGGGACTTTCTCCCAGATTTTGGGGTTTCTTCTTTTGCAGTTCCAAGTTAATTGGGGTCATCTGGATCATCTGATGTAGGTCCCTCTGCCTCCTTCTTTCTCTCCTCCTAACGTTGGTGATTAAGAGTACTCCTTTATTTTGTACTCTTTGGAGGAGTTGTAATTTTTTTGGAACTAGTGTTGATAGGTATAGGTGGAAGCGCGTTGTAGATCATCTATTTGTTGGTCATGTTCATGTTTTGGAACCTGAAAAGCTTGGTGAACTCAACCTTCGCTTGCGCTGCTGTCTGAGCACCGTGGCTTCCGTATCCATTTTTACCTATCTTTAATCCTAGTACTGTCCCATCAGTGCTGTATGGAATGAGGGCGTCGTCTGTTTCAAAATGGGTTCGTTTCCTACGGAAGAGTGGTATCACCTTAAATTTCTGGGTGTTAGTGGCGATTTTCCACCTTCTTTCGTATCTGTTGACATCGTCGATTTCTCTGGCTGTAATTTGTGACATGAGTTCAGGATATTTGAAGGGGGCAGTGATGATATGAGAGATGTCGTCAGCGAACTGGACGTACAGCGAGTCTTCCCTGACCAAATCGGGTAGGTTGAGGGTGTATATATTATATAGGAAGGGGCTTAGTCTGGTCCCGTGTGGTCGTATATTTGTATATAAGCTATCCCCTCTGTCACGTAGTCACATAAAATTTTCTCTAGTCTTGGGTTTAGTCCTAGTCTTAGTATTTTGTACTGAAGCACAGTCCTCCATACTTTTTAAAATGCCTTCTTAACGTCTCTGAGCATCAGGTCAGCATGACTGTTTTGGCTGGTAATCTTCGCCAGTTTTTATGAGGATTGCTAGCACCTCATCAGTCCATTTTCCTCTTCTATTGTTTATGGAGGTTGTTATCCTCCCTAAATTCTTGGACTCTATAGGCAAGGTCCTTTTCAAAGACCTTGCCCGCCACTTCGAGGAGGAAAATGGGCCTGAAGTTTGTTGGTGTATCCGGCGGTTTTCCGGCTTTTGGAATGATGATCATTTTAGCGATCTTCCATTCGCTTGTAAAATAGCAAACGCTTAGTCACGGATTCATTATATTGATCAACCCCTCTAACGTGTTACGGGGGCGTTCAAGAGGTTAAGTTTGGTCAACTCCGTTTTACCTGGTGCTCTCTGTTTGAAGCTACGTAGCGTCGTTAGGATTTCTTCTTCCGTAATCTTCCGTCATAACCAGTCATCTCTCTGTCAGCAGTTGTATTGTTGAAGGGGTATATCCTGTCTAGTTCTTGTCTTAGTTGGTCGTGAATGTGTTGCTCAAAGTCTAGGTCAAAGTGTTCGTTCTCTTCTGGTGTGATGGTAAATACATTCTTCCAGTTGTCTCTGAACTCTTCTTCCGTTTCTGTTGCGTCCATTTTTGTCCTGTCGTCTTTGTTAAGGAGTAAGTTTTTGTCAGGTGGCATACCATTTAATCTTGATTGTGTATTCCAAGATGTTCGGGCATCCACTTCTTCGTCTAGTTTGTATATGAGGTCATTCCAAAGTGCTGTCTGTTGTTCTGTTATGTGTGTCTTCATTTCAGTCATTAGTGTTCTTAACCGTCTGATTTTAACTCTGTGTGTACCAGTCAGTCTAATTTCTTCAAATATTCTTTTGTATTCGTCCGTTAGGTCATATAGCTCCTGTGTCCACTTTGGTGCTGGTAACGTTTTGTAGGTTGTTTTGGGTACTGTTGCGCGGTACGCCTCTCCATTTCCCCCGTTAACCTTGCCAGTTCCTGGTCGATCTCCTCCAGGGTGGCTTCTTCGAGTGGTTGAGGTCTGTACTTACCGAGAAGGGTACGATACTCTTCCCAGTTCGCTCTGGAGAAGCATTTTATTTCCCTGATGGGTATCTGAATTGGGCTTGGGGATATTTTAATCATGAGGGCGACGTGGTCTCTTGAGATTAGTGAGCCGGGTTGGATATAGTAATTGTAGGGAAATTGTGAGCTGGTCAGGGTGATATCCGGTTTGGTTGCGCCGGTTTCGGTGATATATGTGGGGGAAGTCTGGCCCAATGCGGGCAACAATACCCCTATCAATAAGGTTCTTCAAGTTCTTTCCTTTCTTGTTTAGACATCCGGTGTATCCGGATTCCTGGCCTCTGGCGTTCAGATCTCCCCCAAACAAGACCGTTCTTCAGTGTGCACAAAGTTGGAGAAAATTGTGCATCGGGATATAGTCTCGTCTCGGAGGTTGGTACTATGTGGATACCACCAGGGGTCCCAGGGTGGTTTGGATCTCGATGGCCAGATAGGATTCGTCTAAAGATGGGAATGTTTTGAACTGAATTCCTCTTTTGACTGCGATGGTTGTCTACCGTCTCTGGAATGTCCTCGCTATACCCCCACTTGTAACGGCCTGTGGTCACGCCTTCACTGACTTCCTTGTCTGTCTTTACTTCAGGGAGTGGGGTGCTCTCCGTGTTGAATGTCTTCAGGTGAATTTTACTGCAATGGTAGGTATGTTTGCCCTCCTTTGATGATGAGATAGAACTCATCCTCTGCCGGTTGGTTTACCGTTTAGGACGGCTACCGTGGCGGTGTTCTGTATTCGGTTCATTAGCGGATTTTACCTCTGAATCTGGTTTGGGGGGTTCTATTGTTGAGGGTTCAGGATTTTGGAGGGGGATTTGCCGGAGCGAAAACAGTTTTTACTTGTGTAGTGGCTGGTTGAGGAGGCTGTATCTGGATCCGCAGAACTTCCTCAGAGGGAGGGTTCTCCGGAAACCACATCTCCTCCATTCCATTTTTGACCAGCATCTGGTTTAGTTTTTTTTAATTGAGCCTGGCTTTGTGAGGTTTGCTATGTGTGTATAGCATATGCAGCACATGATCTTTTTTGATTGCTCGCTTTCTACCTTAAGGTAAGAACGCTGAGCCAAAGCCTCGTCGACTGTCGCCTTTGCCACTTTGGCATAGGACATGTTGGTCTTAGCTTCTTCTTCTTCCTTTTCACGTTTTTTTGTCTTTTAATCACCTCCTTCTTTACTGGGCATAACATCGCCATGGCTCCGTGGTCACCGTTACAGTTTACGCATTTTCTCTCACTAGTCTTGCAGTCACGCCAGATGTGGGCAACTTTGCTACATATAGAACAGATAACTTCTGTATGTTGACACGCGTTAGTTGTGTGCTGGTTGTACTTATAGCACGTCTGTAGTTCCGTGAATCTCCCCCCTTTCAATTTGGTCAGGGCACACCATGACGTGAAAGAGAAGGAGACTGAGCTCTTTTGCTTTATGTGCCATACCCGTATCATGGAATATCACCTTAAATAAATGGGTGTAGTCTCTGAATTTGATCACCTTAGAGACATTAGCTCATTGGTGATTTATCTCAACTTCATCGGAAATTTCAACCCCTGAGTGTTGCCCCACCCATGAGTCTAATCTGCGGCAAATGACACTTCTGTGTACCTAAATTTTAAGTGGGATCTTAGGGGTTAAGTTTATTGTATTGAACACTTGGGTTACTTTTGACGAGGCCAAGTAGTATGCGTCCGCTTCCTTCTGGCATATAACCGTATTACCCGAAAGTGTTGTCAATGATTCTGACGAGAGCTATATCTAGCTCCCCATAGACTATCGAAGAGACTTCTCCACGGTCAGGCTTTGACCTTTCGGAGAGAGTCCTAATACTTATACGTAGGATGCCGCTTGTCATTTCATCATTGTCAGCATATTTGGGTGTGAAGGTATAGAGAGAGATCAGAATAGAAGAGAAAAAATGAAGTTTTTAATGTCCAATGCCACTTTACCTTTTTTTATCGTGTCACTGGCACTTTGGATGATATTTTTTGTTCTTCAGTTTAACTTATTGTTTACATTGGAGGAAACTTTTACTTGGAAAAGTTTACCCGAAAAAAACTTCAGGGGACGTTTAGCATTTTTCACTTGACTTGCACGGTCTGAATGCGTAAATTCTAATGGTCTAGAACTCCTTTTAAAGGAAATATTCATGCGGGCAATTCCTGACTATATTAGCCCTTCACTGGCTATTGTGGGAACAGGTAATTTGGATAAAATTGCTAAAATGGCTCAGCAGCTTTTCCTAAGCGAATATTCAACCTGGATACCATCTAGTTCCTTCAACTGCTTCCCCAACCTTTAAGGCCGATATTTGTTCGCAGGTCCACGCCCCAGAGGAGGTTTCGAAATAACGGCCGGAACGTAACCATGTTTTAGGCTCATCTATTGTCAGAACTTGCAACCGCAGTGGAGGGGATAAGAATACTGCTTTGTATTCTACAAGTGCTACAAGGGGACAGGCGCATGTAGCAGCACGACCAACATAAGCTTTACCGGGTGTCTCTTTACGTCCTTCCAACGGCGTAAGCAACGAGAGCACTCCATCAAACGAGGTGAGGCACAGCATACCAATCTTTATACTACTTATTACTCCACTCTTCATCCTACTTTTCATTTTTACTCATGTGATAAATGATAGTATCACTGGAAATTTGATACTAAAGCCGTACGATGTGTATAATAACGTCCAAAAGTTTTGAGATTAATTTACAATTTTTCTTTTTTTCATTCTTTTTTAAAATTTACGTGATAGGAATAATAATTTTAACAGTGAAATTATTGTGTGTTTGAAAAAAGTAAACATTCCAAAAATAATAAGAAAAACAATGCATTCCTTCGCTGAATCTTAAATTCTCCCTGGTCCTGTTCCTGTAGGAAGTGAATTCAATTGAGGACCTGGAGATTTGATAGTTAATCAAAGGGGTAAAATGATGACAAATTTGGGCTAAACGAATGATGTTGTATAATTATAATATATTTTATAATATTTGGGGGTAAAAATAAATGTTTGAATCTTTTTAAAATTCAAAAATTGTTCTATTCAAAGAACATCGTGCAACCATTGTTGCTCTGTACTAAAGTGGCCTGCAATGCAAGGTGATAGTTCTTAGGGGTATTACATCAGTGATCATTAATGACTTTAAAAAGACTGGCTACGTTCTCGTTAAGAAGTCCTCTTAAGGCCAAGATCTTCAAATACACGCGAACATCGCCTCCTGGTAAGGTCCCAGCTCAAGGATCAGGTTGCCTCCAGGGCCAAGCTTGCTCACGATTGGGAAGAAACAGGTGTGAACGCTTAATCGCGTATAGTGAGGCGGAGATCTTTCGACAGAGGTCTCAAGTTGAGAAGGGCTGCGAAGAAGCCTCATTTCACCAAGAAGAATCTTTTGTAGGAAATATAAAGAATGGACTGTTGAAGACTGGCAAAGGGATATTCTCTCATGAAGCTACCTTCCGCTTGTTTGGAGCTCCTTGGAGATCCCTCGTTAGGAGCAAAACAGGTTGGGGTGCTTTCACGAGGCCCTTGTCGTACCCACGGTAAAGTACCCGGAGCAGCTCTCCTTCTCATCTAAATAAATTGTAGCACTAACAATTTTGCCTAAGAGCACTGCCATGAAGTCAAAATAATACCAAAACGTGCTTCATCAGCACCTTTTCCCCCAACAGTTCAAGGCACAATTTGCTGATGATAACTGTATTTTGTAGCATAATAGCGCACCTTGTCACAAAGCAGAAGCACTCAAAAAATACTTGCCTGAAAAAAAGATCGAACTTTTGTGACCTTGTCTGGAGAATACACGAGATTTGAACCCAATAGAGAATTTCTGGTCGATAATAAAACTGGTGGTTGATAAAAAGAATCCATCTAATTGCGGGTGATTATTGGACAAAAATAGAGAACTATCAGTCATGATATCATAACAAATTTGGTCTCAGGATGCCAAAACAAATTGAAGCAGTCCCGAAGAACAATGGACATACATAATTGCAATTATAGACTGCGCGAATCAATTGACTATTTATTAATAAAGTGGTTTAGGCTCTAATTTCGCTCATATTTCACCTTCAAATTATGATACAAACATAACACAACAAAATCAACGTTTGATCAGTTGTAATTTTCATACATGAAAAAAATATAGTAGTATAAAAATTCTTTTACCTATGACTGCACAGACATACAAATTCTACACATCATTTACTTCAACCTCATGATCTTCACCTCATCAAATATCGTCGGACGTATGTTGGTACCATCGCAATAACGGGCATAGCGCTGTGCAAGGTACACTGTCCACATCCATCTTTTTCCTCTTCCACCTCATCACATCACTCTTCTACTCAACCATCCTCTTCTCAATCCACTCAGCCTACTTTAAACTGAAAAGGCAAGTGATGAATGGGCCCAACACCTCTGCTCAACTTCAACTATGTAGGTTGGTGTACCTTTCCGTATTTATGACCCACTTTCTAATCTATCACTCCTGGTAGACATCAATGCTCAATGCATTGTCATTCCAGCCTTTCAAAGTAACAAGGCTTGCTCTTCTTCTCATTTAGTTTTTCGAACAGCCAATAATTTAGACATTAGGACCTATAGAAGGCGAAAACTTCAAGTTTGCCTAGAACTCCAAGGTAGACTGTCCTATTTTGGACCTTGATTTTCTTTTGGGCAATTCTCGTCACCGCACGCTTGTCGTCCGTATGGTATCTTCAATGTTTCTGGTAACTTCTTTCTTCTCAAATTTCTTTCTTGTATGTCCATCTTCCTTCGGGTGAGCCTAACTTCCAGCCTCTTGTGCAGGAGTTTCTTGGCTTGACCCTTCCTCCTTCAAAGGGTAGGCCTGTGAAAGTGTGGTTGACCAGATTGAGACAACAGGAGGACCTGTTTTTTTTTGCTTGTCCTAGACTTCTAGCCACAGATAAACTCTTGGTCATTAAAAATATGTTTGAGTACATGGTGGATGTCGGCATAGCTCGCCCATCACGCTAATATTGGGCCTCTGCATTCCATGTCGTTCCGAAGGCAACACAAGGCGATTTCGGAATAGTGGGTGATCAGGTTCTGAGAGGTCTTTATTCCGTCTTTTGCTATATAGATATCATCTTTAGATGAACATTTTTTTCACCTTCGTTAGGTCTTCATTCGTTTAGAAGAATATGGTATCGTATCCAACACTTCAAAGTGCAGTCTCGTTGTGGCGTAACATCCTCACGTGTCATTTGATTTTCAACTATTACAAACAAAAAAGCCCGTGTTCCTCTTACTAGAAAAACACTTGTCTCTCACTGGATAAAAACTTACACTTCGTTATTCAAAAGGCTTCTTGAATCAACCTTTTTGGGGGTTGAGGATGGTAGCTCTGGCAATGAGCGTCGTGGTCATATAAGCGATGAGCGCTTGATGACACAGGTTCAAATCCAATTTCTCTATTTATTTTCAAATAACGGTTAAAATAGTTTGCCCTATCTTTTCGTTCTCTACATCTCCCATTTTCCTTCTTAAGCTTTCATTGGTTCATCTAATATTCTCCTTAGCGTTTTTCCGGGTTGTGTTACACATTTCCATTTCCTTGTGCCTTTAAATACATTATATATATATATATATATATATATATATATATATATATATATATATATATATATATATATATATTGCTGCATATTTGATACTGCAATATGAGCGTTCGCACGCAGAAGCTACAACTCCTCATTGCGAGCAAAACATATTTATGTATACATGTTTATGAATGCGCATCACAACTTTAGTATTTTTATTTTTGTATTTGTATTCTTATTTCAATGTTTATTATTGACTGTAACATAAATTTTAAAGTGTTCAGTGATTTTGAGGTGCTCTATATAATTTTTATTTATATATACAGTTATTTGTGTGTGCGCACCACAACTTTATATTTACTTCCTTATTTCTTTTTTTTATTCTTGACTGAGAAACATAAATTTCAGAGTGCTCAGCGATTCTGAGGTCCTTTATGCAATTTATGTTCTGCCAAACTTTTAACATTTAATTGAACGTTCACGCGCAGGAGTAGACACTCCTCATCGCGAAAAAAACTCTTTTGTGTACGTTACTTTGTGTGTATGCACCTCACGACTTCCGTTATACGAAACAGAGTACGGAATTAAATCTTAAAAATTATTGATACAACTGATTTTTCGGCACTAAATTTCGTCCAAAAGAAATATTATTATTTTTCTTATCACCGAGCACTGGATTTCGCTTTACTTACACTTTTAAAAGCTGAATAATTAATGCATTAAACTGGGATTTTTTGTACTATTATTACCATTCGGAACACTATTATTATTATTGTTATTAATATCGAAGTAGTGTGTCTGAACGAATGGGGTAAGTTCGTCTGCTGATTCTATTTTGATCCACTATTGAGTTTTTTTGAGCGGCGATGATGGGTGCTGTGTTTGTAGGTAGATACTGGACAAACTTCAACCGGATTAGATCTTCACCTATGCCCATTTGATTAGCGGTTCATCGTGGCTCTTTCAGGTTGCTCGAAAGTAGCTCGGTGAGTAGAAATGAGCTTCTCGAATAATTCTTGCTTCGTAGTTTCACGGAGTACAAGGATTCCCTTATTTAGGAAAGTAGGTTTACGAGGAGATGATGGTAAGAGGAAGTCGATCGACCCTCTCGGGTGGCAAGACAACAAAAATGATCTATTTTTAACCCTCCCATAACGGCTACTTCATTGATGAGGGGATGCTCGAGAATAATGCGTATACTTCTTTCACAGAGGAGCCCACCATAACTGGTGATAAGGTCTTTTATGCGGTTAAAATTTTCATCTTCTGTAGATTCTTTATTCTTCGCTGGTAGGATCTTGGAATAGCTTCTTATGTTGTTACTCTTCCATCTTGATGCACTTTCCAATTTCCCTTTTATATCAATGGGCTGCACATCTCGCGGCAAACACGAATTATAATTGGAAATATTTTTTTAGTATATTAAAAATGAGTTTCGAATAGTATTAAATTTTTACATTCTACTAACATTAATTTACTTCACAATCATTTACATTATTATACGATCTTAATTTTTTATTTAATTATACACAGGTATTTAATAAGGTAGTTTTCCTTAGTATTTCATTAATAAAATGGGTTCATAATTAGGTATTTTAATATATTCAACTAAGTTTGGGGGGGAATTTAGTATATCATGCATGGGTTGTTTTTAATTAAAGATATATTAATTTTATCATAAATAATACAAAGTCAGTATATAAATTCTGTTTAATATGATTACAAATATTTAGAGGAATAAGTTTTGATATTAAAATAATTAAAATGGTGACATCTAGGAAACAACCATTCACTAGTTGCCAATTGACATAATAGTTCTCATTTTGTGACCAAGGTACAAATTTTCCTATATACAGATTTTGCAATTATTCAACCAAAAATATAATATTCCTGTTTTTTTAAAAAAAAAAAAGGATACTAAGGTTCCTCGAGTTTACGAAAAAAAGTTAGTTAGAGACAAAATAATAAATTGCGTAGGAAAATGACATCAACTTGGAAAATTCTTTTGCATCAGAGGACATATTGATTATAATGTTGACTGCATTTATTTATATTAAATTTGCTAATTACCTTTCTGATAGAACGTTGGAATTAAGGAGAGAAGTGGTTTAGTTTCAGAACTAATTACTCCTAACAGCCAGCACGAGCTCTTGTCATTTGTTTATGGGATCTGGCAGTATTTATAGGCACTCACTATTTTTTTGTAGTTTTCTAATTTTACTCATCTTAGTTGCACCTCTTGCACAGACCACACCAGCATAAGGAACAAGAAAAACCCCGTTCATTTTATCACTCTCCATTCGGACTATTCCAAAATAGAGTTCTTACGAATGCCTGAACAACTGCTCTTTTTAAAGTACTATTATCCATTTGTACTCACTTAAATCAAATGTTATTTTGGTTCGACGTGAACCCATCATATTTAATAAAACACATCAAAGTGTTCATCTTTTAGGTTTCTTTGAGTCTCTTATTCCATAGTACAATGTGAACACTACACATCTACGCTTTTTCTTATAATCTGACAATACTGTTCATTGTTAGCATCTCTTTCAAAATGCACACTTCTCACTAGTGCCCAACGTTCCGCATCAAAAGGATCTTAAGTACCGTAATTATAGGTTGGTACAGTATTCGTTTGCAATTCTCAACTCCTTATTTTACGCATATTTATTTTTACCTTATTTGTCGGTCTTTTTATTCTAAGAAACAATAACCCTTTTTGTTTTATATTGCAGAATAATTTACTATAGAAAATTTTGAAGCCCTCAATTTGTGGAAGAGGCATGGAATATTCCTTGGAATCCGCGCAGGGAAGACAAACAACGAAATTTCACTCTTCCTCAAAGTCAGCGGAATGATGGGGGAAAGATCATTAAGGAACTAGAAGCTTCAGGATTTGAATATGAGGCGAGAACAATTAGGAAAACACATGGTCGATGATCGGCGACATCAGAACGCAGCAATTCGTCGGGGAAAATCCATGAAATCATCAACAATAATCACAGAAAGTTGATGGGTGACATTGTCATGGAGAAAGGTATTGATGAAAAGCTCATTAGGCGAATTGTGTATAATGGTGTTCGCTACTTTTCAAAAAGATGTGGAAGGGCCAATTTCTGCCCAAGACGATGCAGGAGAAAAACGACCTAAGCACACCAAGAAAAAAAATCGTACAGCCATAGAGTTACGAGATGAAATCGACTAAGTACGGCAAAGAAGATCGATCAGTAATTGTCAGCGTTAAGAGCTCTGTAATCCCCAACTGCTCGGAATTTCCCCGGCGTGGATTTGGGCACAATGTGAAATAGAGAGGCCCACGGAGAAGAGGAAGGCCTACAAATGCCTGCATCCATCATGAATTGGAATTCATCACGCATAACAGAGAGTTTATCAGGTACTAGGTGGTGTGGCCGTGAGAATACAGGACCTCCTGTTATCTCGATCCGATGCACCACACTATGTTTAATGTGCCTGTTCTTCGAAGGTGGAAGGGTGAGCTCAGGTAACTCCTGAAAAAGGCGCTGAAACGGTGGATCGGTGTATGGGAGACGAATAGAGAGGAGAGAACTCTGAGAAGATGAGTACGAACCTTACTGAGGCAGTGAGGCGAGATTTGTGGTCGACAAGCTTACGTTGACGAGAATCAAACAAGAGGTCATGAGCGGAAAGAAAGTCGGAGCCCAATATTGGACAATCTACCTCAGCCATGATTAAGGTCCATCGAAACACTCTACGGAGACCGAGTGAGACTTGAAGGTTAAGCCTTCCATAGGTCCTAATATAGGGTCGAATTGGCTGCCTTCAGAACTAAATTTGAAGGGGCAGAAGCTTTGTCGGCCTTAGAAATTGGTATGACACTGTATTCAGCACCAGTTTCCACCAGGAATAGAAAATCAGAAAGTGGGTCGAAAATACGAAATGGAGGACCTACCTGAGGAAATTAGGTGTAGGCAAAGGATGTAGACCCTTTTGTCACATGCCTTTCTAGTTTAAAGTTTGTGATTAAGAGGCTGGAGTGAGAGGAATGCGAGAACTTGAAGTTTGGGAAATTGAAATTTGAGGATTTGGAGAAAGTGGCTGAGTTGGGTGAAGTAAGAAAACTGGAGGGTTGAGGTTATAAAAATGTACTGGTTCCAAATATTTGCACGGTTGCAAGCATTTCAGAGCTTGTGCACCATATATGTTGTGGTACCAGCACCACTGAGTTGAATAAGAGGAAAAGGAAACGTTATACTTCGGGCGACTACTTGGCGCAGTATGTGAAGAAGCATAACGGTGGCTACAAGGCTATGTACAGTGTACAGCGTTGTGCCCGTACCTTTGATGATACCAGAATATACCTTGATGGTGTTGGAGGTTATATGAATACGCGGAAGAATGAGGTTGAAAAGTTTGCTGCCTCTCACCTTTTGCATCGGGATGCCCTCGTTGGTTTCTCTTTTGTGAACCAGAGCGGGACCTGCGCCTTCGATCGCCAAACCCCTGCCTGTGCTCGCTATGTGATTCCCGCTGCAGCTTTAGCCGCTGGATGTCGGCTTCCATCCTCCGAATTGAAGTTTCAAGGCCCCTCGATAGAGAAGATGGAACCCTTGAACGCTCGGCCCGTTCGTCAGAGGAGCTCGACGTTCCTCGAACCTGAGAAATAGAAAGATTATTGTTAAATGGGCCGTGAGTTTGGCCGTCACCCCAAATCACATAAGGACTCTTGTATAATTTGTATGCGGCTATAGCAATCTCCTCAATGCTCGTGGGGCTCGAGCCTAGGATCAGTGGCCTGATTTCCTCTGGGACTCCTCTAATGAAAATCTCAGTGAGGAGAGGGCTAAAGAGTTCGGTTTGAGCACCCTTTACCCTGATAAGGTCCTTAAGATGCGTTAAAAAAGAAATAGAACTCTTATCTCCCATTTCCTGAGTATTTAGGAGCTCTCTCAGGTCGTCTATTTGGGACCTACCGTATTTGTTGAGGAAAGCCTCCTTCAGGCGGTCTAGAACGCCAGCCAGTTCCCCATTATTTAGCACTTTTCTGAATTGTATACTTGGACTTAGATATAAAAAGTGTTGAAAAGGAAATAATACATACACACATATGAGAATGCAACTGCACTCACGTATGCATCTATGCATATGATAGTGGAAGATAAATAGGTAGGGATAGATTTCCCTGATGAAAAGGATAGAGAGTGGGGGGGGGGGAGAGGAAATCCCTGGTGATAGGGAATCGCAGGCGAATTTGAGTTTGATGTTGTTACTCAGTGCTTTTATCTATATATACTGGGTGTTATTCGTATTCTTCTTGGTCTTTGATGTTTTGTTTGATTATGATACTTTTTGCGTTATTTCTGTTTTATGTTCATTATTTTGTTGTTCGTGATCCTTAGATTGTTTTATGTTTGTGTATGTTGTTTCTTTCTTCATGTAGCGTTCAAGCCTTTGTAGGCGTTGTTCTGTTTCTCTCGTGTTCTTCTCTTGTATGTATTACGGGTTTTTTCCGTAAGTGTTGTGTCTTTGTTTGTTTATTAACGTTGTCTTTATTTTGTTTTGTCGTGGTAAAGTCCTATGTGTACATCGGTACTTCTTGTCGTTCGGTCTGTGCTTTGCTGCTGGTGAAATGTAGTTTCCTACGGTTTCTGTCATCGGGTGGGATGTCTATGTGTCTCCGTCTGGTCTCGTCTGACATGAGTCGTGGTATTTTCTCCCAGATCTTGCGGGCTCTACTTTGCAGTTCCAAATTGACCGGAGTCATTTGGATCATGTGGTGTAGGTCCCTCTGCCTCCTTCTATCTCTCCTCCTGGTGTTTGTGATTAGGAGTACGCCTTTGTTCTGTACTCTCTGGAGAAGTTGCATCTTATTCCTAGAACCAGTGCAGATAGGTATCGGTGGATACAGCAGTTTAGATCTTACGAGCGCGTTGTAGATCTTCTTCTTGTTGGCCGTGTTCAGATTTTTGAATCTGAATAGCTTAGACAGCTCGGCCTTCGCGCTCCCTGCCGTCCTAGTGACGTGGCCGCCGTATCCAGTTTTACCTATCCTTAGTCCTAGAACTGTCCCGTCCGAGCTGTATGGAATACGGGCGTCATCAGTTACGATGTCGGCCTGTCTCATACGGAAGAATGGGATCACCTTGAACTTTTGGGTGTTCGTGGCGATCTTCCATCTCCTCTCGAACCTGTTGACATTGTCATCTCACTGGCGGTTATTTGTGCCATGAGTTCGGGACTCTTGAAGGGGGCAGTCGTGATCTGGGTGATGTCGTCAGCGAACTGAACGTACAGGCAGTCATCCCTGATCGGTTTTGGAAGATCAAGGGTGTAGATGATATACAGCAGGGGGCTTAGGCACCCACCCTGCGGTACGCCTGCAGTCAGCTCGAAGTTGGGTCCCGCGTGGTCGAAAATTTGGATGTAAGCTATTCTGTCAGTCACATAGTCGCATAGAATCTTTTCTATTCTTGGATTGAGTCCAAGTCTAAGTATTTTGAACTAGAGCCCAGTCCTCCATACTTTGTCGAATGCCTTCTTAACATCTCTGAGCACCAGGTCCGCGTACCTTTTCTGGCTTGTGATCTTTGCCAGTTTTTCCGTGATCACGGCCAGGGCCGTGTCAGTCCCCCTCCCCCTTCGGAATCCATGCTGGTGTTCGTTATGGAGGTTATTCGCCTCCATAAAATCATGGACTCTGTTGGCAAGGATCTTTTCGAAGACCTTGCCGGCTACTTCGAGGAGGGAAATGGGCCTGAAACTCGCTGGATCGTCCGGTGGTTTCCCTGATTTTGGAATGAAGATCATTTTGGCGATCTTCCATTCGTCAGGGAAATATCCCACGTTCAGGCACGCGTTCATAACATTGACCAGCCCCCCTAGGATGTACGGGGGGCGTTCAGCCAGTTAAGCTTGGTCAAGTTGGTTTTGCCTGGCGCTCTCTGTTTGAAGGCACGTAGTGTCGATAGGACTTCGTCTTCGGTTATTTTTCGGCCGTCACCAGCCATGTCTCTGTCTGCTGTCGTGTTGTTGAACGGGTATGTCCTGTCCACTATTGGTCTTAGTTGGTCGTGTATTTGGTCTTCGAAGTCTTGGTCAAAGAGTTCATTTTCCTCTGGTGTGATGGAAAACACATCTTTCCAGAAGGTCCTGAACACTTCTTCCGTCTCCATTGGGGTCATTTTAGTCCCATCGTCCTTCTTGAGGAGTGTGTCTCGGGCAGTGGCTTACCCTTCAGTCTTGAAAGGGTGTTCCAAAAGGTTCGGGGGTCCACTTCTTCGTCCATTTTGTCAACGAGGTCGTTCCAAAGAGCCTCCTGTTGTTCTGTTATGTGTCTCTTCATTTCAGTCCTTAGTATTCTTAAGCGTCTACTTTTAAGTCTGTCAGTGCCGGTTTGACTGATTTCTTCAAATAGTCTCTTGTATTCGTCCGTTAAGTCGTATAACTCCTGAGTCCATCTTGGTGCTGGTAGCGTTTTGTATGATGTTCTGGGTATTGCTGCGCGGTCCGCATCCACCATTGCCTTCGTTAACCTAGCCAGTTCCTGGTCGATCTCTTCCAGGGTGGCTTTTTTGAGTGGTAAAGGTCTGAACTCACTGAGAAGGGTGCGGTACTCTTCCCAGTTCGTTCTGGCAAAGCACTTCCTCATCCTGACGGGTACTTGAATGGGACTTGAGGATATCTTGATAAGGGTAGATATGTGGTCGCTAGGGATCAAAGGACCGGGTTGCAGGAAGTAATTGTAGGGAAATTGCGGGCTGGTCAGGATGACATCCGGCTTCGTCGCGCAGGTTCCGGTGACATAGGTGGGGAAGTTGGGCCTAATGCGGGCAACAATACCCCCGCCAATAAGGTGTCTCAAGTTCCTCCCTTTCTTATTCGGATCTCCGGTGTATCCGGATTCCGAGCATCTGGTATTGAGATCTCCCCCGAATAGGACTGTTCTCCCATGTGCACAAAGTTGGAAGAAATTGTGCATCGGGATATAGTCCCGTCTTGGGGGTTGGTACCCAGTGGACACTACCAGTGGCCCCAGGGTAGTCTGGACCTCGATTGCCAGATAAGACTCGTCCAAATCTGAGAGAGACCTAAACTGAATACCCTTCTTGACGGCGATGGCTGCGCCATCGAAACGCTCCTGGCTGTGGTTTTTTGACACGATGATGTAGTTAAAGATTTTCATCTTTACTTGTGTCGAGTGATGTCCGTGTTCTGATATCAGAACGATATCAGGGTCACACTGTCGTATAACGTTGCCGTAAGTCACTTGTTTACCATTTCAACCGTCTGTCAATTAGTCAGTCCTGTTTACGAGCTTCTTGGGGGTGGAGGTGCTGGCTGGAGGAGATCGGGATCTACCGGATCTCATTTTGTTGAACTCAGAGGCCGTCAATGAAACGAAGGCCTCTTTGTTCAGCCGGACCATTCCCAGAATGAGGGCCTCTTCGACAACCCTCTCGGGAACGTCTTCGCTGAATTCCCATTTGTAGCGACCCGTCGTCACGCCGTCACTCACGTCCTTGGGCGTATTGACCTCCGGGAAGGGAGCATCATGTGTGGTGTAAATTTTTAAGTGGATCCTCTTGCCGTGATAGGCAAGATTATCCTCTCTGGAGGACGAGGCTGACCTCGTCCCCTTACGGTTTGGCGATCGTTTGCTGTGACTGCAGTGGCGGGACTTCGACTTCTTGACAGCTCCCGTAGAGGGGTTTGGGGTTGCTGGTTCTTCAAACTCTTTAGTGGAGGGGTTTGGTGTTGGGGGGGGGAGACGCTGGTGGGTTCTGTGTTCACTTTGTGGGATTTGATGGGTTGTTCTGGGACGCTCGGTTTGGGGATTTGGGGGGGCTGCATTTTTACGCGTAGCACTTCCTCAGATGGGGGGTTCTCCGGGAACCACATCTCGTCCATACCGTTTTTAAGGAGCATCTGGTTTAGCTCTTTCTTGAAGGAGCCAGGTCTGGTAAGGTTGGCTATGTGTGCATAGTATATGCAACACATGATCTTTGTCGACTGCTCGTTTTCCACCTTAAGAAAGGTAGGGTGAGCAGAGGCCTCCTTCACTGCCACTTTTGCCACTTTGGCATAAGACAGATTGCTTTTCTTTTCCTCCTCGTCCCTTTTGCTCTGTTTCTCTTTTCGTATTGCCGCCTTTTTCGCGGGGCAAGACATTGCCATTGCGGAGTGCTCGCCCTTGCAGTTTACGCACCTTTTGGTTTGGGACCTGCACTCACGCCATACGTGGCCAGATCTGCTGCACACCGAACAGACATCGGTAGTTTGGGGCACGATTTCGTCGTGTGTTCATTGTGCTTATAGCACTTGAAACATGTTTGAACTTGTGTGAATTCCTCCCTTTCGATTTGTTCAGGGCAGACCCTGACGTGGAAGAGGATGAGGCCAGATTCTTTGGCTTTCTGGGCCATAGAGGTGTCTTGGAATACAACCTTGAAAACATGGGTGTACTCCTTGAACTTAATTACTTCCGTCACCTTGGCCCACGAGTAGTTGGCCTCGATTTCGGAAGTAATTTCCGGCGCAGTGTGGTGCCCTACCCAAGGGTCTAGCCTACGGCAGACTACACTACGGTGTGCCTGAATCTGGGGAGGGATCTTTGGGGTCAGGTTGATTTCTTTGAAGACGGAGTCGGCCTTGGCAGAGGCCATAACCTCCGCGTTCTTTTCATTTTGGCATATTGCCGTATAGCCGAAGGGCGTATCTATAAGCCTAACGAGAGCTACGTCGAGCTCGCCGTAGGCTACGGAGAAGACGTCCCCCCGATCGGGTTTTGTCTTTTCGGGGAGAGTCCTCAGGCTAACCCTGAGTGCGTCGTCCGTCATTTTTGCGTCATCATAGTCATTATATTCATGTACGGGTATGTGGGGTGAAAGGAGCAAAGAAAAGGAAAAAATTTAGTCCAAATCCAATTAGCACTTTACCTTTGATACGATGGGTCGGGGTCCGAAAAACTTGCCGTAATCCGGAATTATGTGGCACTGGCACTGGGTGTGGTTTATGGTTGCGTACCACATTCACTTGGTATAGTTACAGGAGGTATAGGGGTGACACATGGGAATTTACACTTTTGAGAAAAATCTATGGAGGCGTCAAGTAATATTTCCTCGACGGTTTCCTCCTTTGCTGGATGTCACTTTGCGAGAGAACGTAGATTACATACGGAAATCTTAGCAGTCTGAATTGTATAAAGATACTTATGGGCAAACGCTGAATTATTGCTGCAATTTTCTCTTCTTCGGTGATGCTCTAAGGTTTAAGGAGGAGGGAAGAGACTTCCAACCATGCAATTGGATTTGCAGGATCATATCCTGGAAGCGAGAGGTACACATGTAGCTGCTTGTGCGTGGACTGGGGCTTCGAGGCAGGCGGTTGGTTATGATGATCGGGTTGGCCGCTAACAGATGTCCTTATTTGTTGAGTTTGTTCGATCATAGTCATTATGTTTTATGTGTACTTGTGCTTGTTGAATGAATGTGTTGATGTGAGTGAAGCATCTGTGGTGGTGTGCACGTGTGTGTGTGTGTGTGTGTGTGTGGAATTTATTCACGAGCATAAGAATGAGAAGAAATGAAAAATAATTATGAGAAATAAAAGAAAATTGTCCACTCGTTGTATATAGGGGATAGTATCAAATTAAAATCATATGAATTATGACAATTGGAAGAAGGATGCTAAAGAGAACAAGCGATATTAAAAATGCACACGTGAATCAAAATGCTGTTCTAATGATGATAGCAGAGAAATGACGCGCGGAGGTCGAAAAATATTTTAACGTTTGAAGTTATTTATTGATTGACGGTAGATTATATAATTCTGGGCACCATTTTATGGTATTTGGTTATTAGTAGGATTGATTTTAGTTAATAAATCAGCCTAGATAGCTATTTGAAAACCATTACCATAAATTTGGTGAATTGTAGGGAATAGTCGTCTCCTAATATTTAGGCCTAACGACTGACGTGAATTGAATTTAGAAAACTTTGGGCGCGAGGTTTGTAAGAAAAACGGTCAATAAATAAAATAAATATATTTACAAAATCAACGAATGCACAATGAGAAAATTGAATTAGAAAATAACTAGTGAGCGGTTATTACAATTATATGGATGAATGATATAATTAAATTGAGAATTGCTAAGGGATACAACGTAATGCGCTGTATGAAAGTAATGAAAAGCAGAGTGAATGTAAGGTGAAGTGAGGTAAGGTATGGTAAAATAACTAAGATATGGTAACTATGATGTGATAACTATGATATGGTAACTATGATGTGGTAACTATGATGTGGTAACTATGATGGACTTTGAATTGGGATCTTTATGCTGAGAATGACAAGAGATGAATAAGGAAAATTGGTGTTCAATGTGGTTGAGATGAAAGCGTATGTTTGACTAAAGTAAGTGTTGCCGAAAAGAATTGCCATTTTGGAAAAATGGCAATTGTAGAACTTGGAACTTGTAGAATTTAAATGGGAAAATAAATGGATAATTTTACTTTGATTTTTAAAAAGAAAGTATGCTAATGGAATATTGATACATGTAATATTTTATAGGAATGCCCGAGGGCATTGCTATAGAAGTACTCTGAATAACATAAATTATTTAAGTTACATCTGTTAAATTACATGATAACATTTTATTTTAATTATTTTGAGTAATACAGAAATCATTATATTCCGTACATTATTTGGTTTATTTTGGGAGTAATGCAGATTAATGAGAGTCATGCAGTGCTACACTAGTCAATTTTTTGAAAAGTAAAACAGATTCATACAGGCTCTCAACTCAAACTAGACATTCTAAGTAACTTGAGAATTTAGGTTTTTCTTCTGATATGTCATTTAATTCAAATAAGATAGTTTTCAATTTCAGCGACTCCATTTTAACACAAAATCAAAAGAAACTTTGGCTTTATGATTGGATTTTAAATTGCCTTGCTTTAAGATTAACTGTATTAAATATCTTCATAAATCTGAAGTCATGGTTTTCACCAGCTTTGGCAGTCTGGTTTTTCTTAGGTTGTTAATAACATAAAGTCTATAACACACTCATACTTACATAAGTTTAATCCTTTTAAGAATTTTAATCCCGTTTTCAGTTTTCTGATATTAATATTTTAAAGAACCTAAAACGTCCGAATTTGGTTATATGTAAACCAGATAAAGGCAGAGGTGTGGTATTGCTAAATAAGACCTTTGATAGGCCCTTGTGGCTTTTGTCATCCATGAAATTATGTTACTCGTATATTATGTTAAGACTGATTATGTGGATAAACTAAATTCTATATTGAAACCTATACTCTTTAAAAGTTACATCGACGATTGTTTCGTTCTTTTTATATAAGAGTCATCTCTCCAGTTTCAAAACTACATAAATGCCCAGCATCAAAGCATCAAATTTACAGTTGAGAATGAACCTAAGAGAATTAAATTATATTCATTGTTCCACACCACTCCACATTTCTTAATTCAAATATTTTTAATTTTAGTTTGATTTCTAATTATTTTTTACCTATAATTTATTAACAATCCACTCAATGACCCGATAGTTAAATTATTCTATCAGTTGGTTGCTCATTACCACTATGTTTATCTGTAGATAGAGCAGAGAAGGAAAAGGGGCAAAGAAAAAAATAATAGCGTACGCGAGTTGCGAACAGCTTCCCGCGTCGCTAGAACACTATTAGCCCGCGTAGGAATCCACTCGGCCATCCTGAGTCTCAAAAAAGACTCCTTCAAGGGAAGCTTTTAAGACGATCGCCTGCACTTCCCGTACGCTACTTAACTCTTTTTAAATTTTCCAACATTTAAATTCGGTTCCTGTCCTTCTCTCAAGTTGATAAGTGTTTATTTATTTTAATTTTCACTTTGTTTTCTTAGTTTTTTTTATAATTCTTGCAGTTTTCTGTTATTTTTGCATTGTGTTCTCTAAAATTTACTAATCTTTAAATTTATTGTCATTCATTAATACATAGTGTTATGCAATCATTTTCGCATTGTTTTCACTAAACTTTACCAAACTTTAATTTTTTGTCATTCATTAATACAAATATATTTCTTTATGCATTTTAAGCTTGCTTGTTCGATAATCATATTGTTTTGCTCCATTATAGGCTGAAAATAAACATACCTAATATCTAAAGATTCTATTTTGTTGTTTTAAGGAAAAGCCGTCTCAAACACGTAAGGATTTTGTGAAACGCCCAGGAATTATCCCAAAATAAACATATATTTTAAATTTAACAATTAATTACAAAAAAAACAGTAAAAATATTTATATTCACCTACTAAGTTAACCGAGGCTAAACATGCTGGCAACAGGGCCTCTTACAAAATCTGGTCATGACAAAAAAATAGGCTCCACGTAAACAAACCAATTTCCGATTAGTTATTTTATCGCGACCCTTTTAGATTAGCGTTAAACATCAAATTAAATTACACTCTTCTACTAGTAAATATGACGGGGTTCACGCACAATTGTTTCTACTTCCGTTAAATCGAGTACCGTAATAAACTCATACTAACGCAATACGAATATAAATGGTCATTCTAACTTTCATGACAGATAGGATCATGGGTTGCCGGATGTCACTAGATGGATTTTTCCGCACTTCTTTTTTTACGGCGAGCGGCTGGAGTTTTCTTTTCTTTCACGAGATAAGGTGGGGAGAGGGGGGGGAGGCGATGTCAACTTCTTATTGCAACTTTGCCTCCTGTTACGTTTAAAAGACGGAGAGAGGTGTTGTGATCTCTAGCTCAAGGAGTCCTCTTCTGGATGTACTTAACAAATGGAACCTAGTTGGGGATTGGTTCTTCTCCTCTCACTCTTACTGAGCTTGCGCTGTGTGAGTCACTCAAGTGTGAGCGGGTTTTCTTTTCTCCAGTCAGACTACTTCTAAGTCTGTAAAGGATTCTTTGGTATAGCACTGATACAAAACTTAACGTTCTATGTTAATTCGGCACTGGTGGAAGGATCGATCTTCTCGAACTGATCCTTTAGCATATCTCCTCGAATTAATCTTTACCCGGTGAAGGATCGATCTTCTCGAACTGATCCTTTATCGTCCCTCCTTGAATAATCTTGCCTAGCTGAAGGATCAATCTTCCCAAACTGATCCTCTATCGTCTCTCACCGAATAATCTTTACTGGCTGAAGGATCGATCTTCTCGAACTGATCCTTTAGCATATCTCCTCGAATTAATCTTTACCCGGTGAAAGATCGATCTTCTCGAACTGATCCTTTATCGTCTCTCCTCGAATAATCTTGACTGGCTGAAGGATCGATCTTCCCGAACTGATCCTCTATCGTCTCTCCCCGAATAATCTTTACTGGCTGAAGGATCGATCTTCTCGAACTGATCCTCTATCATCTCTCACCGAATAATCTTTCTTCTTTCCTTCAGGGGCTTATTTATAGGCGGGCGACTGCCCCATCTAAGGAGGAAGGGGCAATGCCGCAGAGGGGAGACCGAGGGGTAAGGCGCCGCATCGGGGATAGCGACGGGTGAGGAGGTTGGCACCGCGGTGCCCAAGACGGCTTGTTAATTAGAAACACCACCAACCGTCACCATCCTTGGCGTCCCTTTTGACAGGCACCGCTTTTTGGTGATTTAACCACGGGCCTACAGATCTTGTAGGTAATTGGATCTTTTGAGCGCTATTTAAGGGCCTTCGGTGGTCACCTTAGCAACATCGGCTCGCTCCGACTACCTATGCGGCGGGGAGATCAAATAGGGTAGGCAGTTAGGCTTTTATTCGCCGGCTAACGTTCCCACGAGTCACCTCATTTGGCTCGATTCTCCTGCTTTCTTCGCAAGGGGGGGAGGGGACTTTAATGTATACGTCCGCCTGGCCCTCCGGGAGGCTTTATGTTGTAATTCCTCTACACCTAATGTTCGAAACGTTCCCAATTATACATGTTTCGAATACCAGTTCTGGCTTTGAATTGCATACTAAAATCGAGGTTTCCAAAGGATGTCCCAATATATATATATATATATATATATATATATATATATATATATATATATATATATATATATATATATATATATATATTAACAATAATTAGCAATTTCTTTGTAAATGTTGATTTGCTCTTGCACGAAATTGAACGCAGTTATAACGTCGATCGCGTGACTGGCTTAAACCGGCCAATCAGAGCGCAACATTCAGATGCTCCTAAATTAGCGGCTGCCTCTTTTGTTCAAACGAAGTTCTTGTGACCCCAGGTCTGGGCACCATTGTAGATGGGGCGGGGGGTGGGGGGTAGGAAACTGTCATGAAAAAGTAAAGAACGAAAGTGCTGAGATGTGAGTTACAAACGGCTTCCTGCGTCAGAGGATCACCGTTGGTGAGTGGCAAATTGACTGAGATATCCTGTCTCAAAAAGATTGATTCAAGCGAAGCTTTCAAACCACTCGCACTTTTCAACACGCTGCAATAGTTATTTACTATGTAAAACAAAGCTGTTAATCTGAAGCGTTGAGCTAGAATGGAAAAGTGATTTTTCTAAAGGACTTTAGCAACGAAAAATGTTCTCAGATTACAGGGAAAAGTGTATATCTTTAAGGTTGGATTTTATGAACGAGGTGTAATTTTATATTTGTAGAGAAAGCAAGATGCATTAAAGTGAGGATAATTCACGACACTACAAATTCCCCCTAATTTGGTGCTTACTTCAACCGTTATTTGTTTGCCGTAACCAATGCAATTTTTAAAGAAATCTACCCTGCGATACGTTTTTATAAACCAAATTTTTTTTGGCAATAATCTTAGCATATATGAGCCTCTTAGTTGGGCATTATGGACTATACTGTTGAGCTTATCGGTTATATCTTTGATTACCTGTGGTGGCAGAGTACGTGTGAGTACCATAGGCACACTTCGGGGTGTTCCATCAGTGGCAGGTAGCTGGTGGCTGCAGGAATACCAATGTCGACGGTTTCTTCGAACTACCTTCCCATGTTTTCCTTCAATAAGGTAGTTTATTGGGTAAGAATTTTGTTTGGCAACCTGGTAATTCCTTTGTTGTGACTTAAGGTGGACCATCTGACCTGGTCTCAATTCGGGCAACGGTCCCGCACCTCTAAGAATTTGGACATTGTACCATCTTCTGTCTATAACCCTCTTCCTTTTTGCACAACTGGTCTGCATCTACAAGCGATGGCTCTAAACGTCGAAGCATTTTTGTGAAGGGTCACCTAACTAACTGATTAAACGACTCATCAGTAACTGAGATGGACTGTGCCCGCAGCTGAAAGTGGTAGTTCCATGTGCAAACAGTCTAAGTTATGGTTTTTCCATACATTGACTGCTCTAGTCAATAATTCTTTGATTGTTTTTACAGCTCTTCCAGCCTCTCTGTTATTCCTAGGATACTCATGTGAACTTATTATGTGCTCAAAACTATATTACATAGAGGAATTTGGAAATGTGGAAGATGCATATTGTAGTCTTTCATTGTAGTGGAAGAACAGAAGGACTCCAATATATTATCGACGAACAATAAAGATTTTCTACTATAAAACTGGAATAAATAACTACCTAGATTAGCCCATGTCAATTCAGAGCATTTAACCACAGCTAATGGCTGTACACGAGTTTATATTTCCCACGCGCAATCATGTCACCCATTTACAGCATTTTTTTTAAATCACTGGTAATCCCGGGCTACGATACGGACCTTCTAGCCACTCTTAGCACTTTACTATTCCTTGATGTCCCTGGTGGATAATAGTCAATATTTCTCCACTCACTAGTATAGAAATTACTATTCTCATACCCTTAGATAATATACCATTTATAATAGACGGTTCAATTCTAACTGAAGAATGTGTTGAAAACGTGGTTGCAAGTTCGGATGGCCAGGTACTCTTAATAAAGCCTTGAGCTATAACAACAACTACGAGGGACGGTTAATAAGTTTTGCGAATCGGTAGGGCAAAACAAGGAAGGGGGATGGCTGTTTGTAGGGGTGTTAGGACAAGTTATAACAAGTCAGGACCTGCAGCCGCACGCTTCCTGCCTTGTCTATTTAAGAAGCAGTAGCTGATCACAGATCGTCAGTCACAAATTTTTCAACAATGGAGAAGGTTGAGCACCGCGCAGTGATCAAATTTTTGACCAAGGAAGGCAAGAATGCAAAAGATATCCATGAACGCATGGTTGCAGTGTACACCGACACCACCACTTCCTATGCAACCATTGCTCACTGGAATATGGAGTTCTGCCATGGTCGTGAGTCTCTTCAAGATGACCCCCATCAGGACGCCCGTCAGACGTGACCAACGAGGACAATGTGGCCCGTGTGGAGAGGTTGATCCTCGAAAATCGACGGGTGAAGGTCGAAGAAATCGAGCGACAACTTAGAATATCACATGGAAGTGTTATCAACATCATCCACGACAATTTGGTCATGACCAAGGTCTCTGCGCGTTGGGTCCCTAGAAACCTCACGCTCCATGATAGACTTCAACGCCGTCAAAGTTCGGAGGAGCTGCTGCTCCTATACAACCAAGACCTGGCGATATTCGAGTCACGCATAATGACAGGTGATGAAACGTGGGTCCACCACTGGGATCCCGAGACTAAGTTCGAATGCATGGCCTTGAAGCACAGGGGCTCTCCGACCCCCATCAAGTTCCGGCCCCAACCCTCAGCCGGGAAGATCATGGCCAACATCTTCTTGAATTATGAAGTAGTATTGATGGTGGACTATGCGCCTCGTGGAAGGACCATCACAGGCCAATATTCCCCTGAGGAACTGGCTGGGTTGAAGAAATGCATCCGTCAGAAGCGGTGCGGCAAGTTGACACATGGTGTCCTGCTCCTCCACGACAATGCCCCTGTCCACAAGGCCAGAGTTGCACAAGCTACCCTGCACAAGTGCGGATTCGAGGAGCTCAACCATCCCCCCTAAAGTCCAGATCTGGCCCCTAGCGACTACTTTTTATTCCGCCAGTTCAAGGCTGCACTGCGTGGACGCCGGTTTGGGGACGATGAAGATGTCCAGCTCGCCGTCCAGGAGTGGATTGAACAGCAGTCGGGAGATTTCTGGTTGAGGGAATTCGAAGCCTCAGGAAAAAGTGGCGCAAGTGCATTGAAGTCGAGGGTAGTTATATAGAAAAATAATCAAACCCTTTTCCTCATATCTCGTTTCCTTATATCCGAATTGCAAAACTTATTGACCGCTCCTCGTATATCCTGACAACTCTATATTTCCTTCAGTTTTCTTTTTGAAGTACGTTGACTCCTATAGCATCAAACTATAAAATCTTTTGCGAGGTTTTGCAGTTCAAGAGCACAAGTACAGCCCGAATTGGGTGCCATACTCAGAGTATAGAGAGAAAGCTTCTTGTTCCCCGTAATATGTATGTGAAATATTGAAATAAAATCTGCGTAATCTCGTGTATTCTGATGGGGAGCTCATATAACCGTTTAGTTTTGAATAAAGCAACCGAAGCTTTATGGAAAGTTTATATTAAAAGTGAGTAACGATTAAGTATTGTCAGTGTTCTAGAAGCGCATATCATTGTCTTCTAACAATAGTCAGAAAATTACATTAATAATGCTTGAAGTAGCCCAAACGTTAAGGAAGGTTCCAAAGTTCGGCTTTATTTCACTGAAATAAACAATTACAGAACATAAGTATACAAAGAAAATAATACATGTAATGAACACACTCTCACATAAGCACACAGAAATATAGGCACATGCATATTTCACAAACAAACAATTAATATAGGTGGCATAATGTTGCTTTCACAAACCTAGGAGTCCAGTTAGTAGAGGAACTGCAAGATTTTCATCTACATACATTATGCACACCATTGCACATTAAAACACACTACATATTTGTTTTAATTTTATTTAATATTCAACCTAAAGAAAGAAATAGCTTAGTTATGAACTTAATTAATTACCTATAACTTAATAAATTATAACAATGCTGTAACACATATGGAGCATGAATCGGTTACTAGTTGTGTGGGGGCTTTCAAATCATAATGAGCTTGAACCTCCTTACGACTTCTTTTAAGTGGAATCCATAGACCCTGCAGTATCTTTTCTAATAAACTACTGAGCGGTGATATTAAATATGTTAAATGGGGTGCAAACCTTGCTATTTGATTTATTATGCCAAAAAAGGTCACAGGGTCCTCACTTCTGCTATATTTTGGGGTGCATGGTGGTTAATAATTGCCTCAATCTTCTTTGGGTCTGCTCGAATATCCTCCTTATCAACTACAAATGCTTAAAAGGAAATTTAAGGCACACTGAATATAGACTTAGTTGGAATTTAGGTTATGGGAACCTTCTGAAGCATACCTAAAAAATTTCCCAAGCGTGTATTGTTCGGCCTGTTTAAAAATCAGCCTTTTCTTATTTTGATCGGTTTCTGTATGTTTTCCTATTCCTTTTGACCCGAAACAAAGCCAGAAATCACAACCTTTTGATCTAAGATGTTGGTAAGTATTGTCGCATGGAGCTATAAATTATCTGCCTTAAAATTGGCCAAAGGCACCAGTTCCGGGGTCCCGTGAATCATGTATTGCACTATAATTTTATATCTAAACAAAATAGACACCAAATTAAAGTTTTTTAATGCTTTTTTCTGACTTATACAATTATGATATTTTAGGAACAAGAAATGGCATTTTGGTACATAGAAAGATTTCGAAATAACAAACAAGGTATGCTGACCAAAATGTCACGTGCTCTCAATTATTCTGATTTATGACCTTACGACCTTCAAAACCTTCAATAATTCAAAGACTAACCTTAAGAGGGCCTTGGAAGTTATATCATTCGAAAAAGAATGTAAAACAACATAATAGTTTCAAATTTCGTTAGAAACGGCCGAATAGTTATTGTGGGGGAATTCCACGTGGAATTTCTTTTCCAGCACGGAAGTGACGTCCATGCACTAAAGAAAATTCGAGAATTTGGTTAGGCTTAAATTGGTACGCCTCACCCCTCCCCCCCATCCATAAGCCGTAGCCTCGAACCGCGTAAACCTCACCCCAAACCCCATCCACAGGAGGTAGCCTCGAACCGCGTCCACCTCGGACCACCTTTTCGCGGGTTGGAATCGCCTGGGCGTGAAGGTTCGAGGCCATTCGAGAGTAGCGCTGGCCAAATACCCCATGTTTCTCCCACCCCTGCGGAGGGAGCCTCGGATATATAAGGCTCGACTTCCATGTGGGAGATACAGAGTTGAGGAGTCCCGCCAGGATCCAAGAAGCATTCCCCTAGTCCCAAGTCAGGTGATTAACAACGAAGCAAAGTGACGGCTGAACTTTTCGTGTGTTGGAATTAGCTCAGCCAGTGAGGTAATTCCATTTGACGATCGCCACCGAGCGATTTTTCGAACTCCACTCATCAACTCCTGTAGAAGCCCTCCTCGTTTCCTCCTCGTCTTTGGGTGGCCGAAATACTCTCCCCTGGACCGGACGTTACCGCCCTCCCCCCTCTTGGAGAACCGTCATCACGTCAACTTTCCGTTCAGAAGCTCCGAGTGCCCTCGCCCTCACGTTTGTTGCCTGCAGAAGACATCCATGAAACCTTACCCTGACGTCTCTATCAGAATCCTCCGTAAGCCATCCCATCTCTCTCTTCAGCAACCCATTTGAGTTAATCCTCCCCATTGGAATAGTCTCCTTCTGTAACGCATTAATTTCTAACTTCAGAGCCTGATGCATAACTCTGCAATTCCCCTCTCATTTACGAATTTAATTTTGCCCATTGATTCTCATATTTTATGTAAATAAAATTACATTTTTGTACATGCTGCTTCGTGCGTCGAAACTCGTGACGTTATGTCCGTTTTTTGGTTCGCCTTTAAGTTATGAGTCCCTTTCCCATAGATATAATATGGTATTCATATAATATCATGTCACACCACGACATATATATTAATTAATATATATATTATATAATTTTGGTGTCAAGTGTGTTTGGGTTTTTTACGAACCCGTGTCATTTTAAATTCGACATTAGATGTTCCCTCGTTATTCACGTCTATCCCTTTTATTTTAATTTTTGTATTATACTGGCAGAAGGCAAGTTCAAGTTAATTAAAGAGCAGTGGAACTTTAATCTATTTAGATTTTATGTTGGACCCCAGGTAATTAATTTTGTTTTATTGTGTTTGAATTTTAGAGACTCTCCTGGTTATTAATTCAAAGGAGTTAAGGTTTTTGGTGTCTTAATTCCGCTTAGAAACAGCAGAGGTAGGTAGCTGCATCATATTTTTTTGTGAACAAGGCCTTCACGAATATTCAAGTATTCGTTTCGCGTGGGTAGTGTCCTAGCTCGTTCGCGTGTCAGTGTTCCCTCAGTTAACTGCGTAAAAATGTCATCCCTTGAAAAATTCAAGAGTCAGTGTGAAATGTTAGGTCTTTCGGGCAAAGACCTGCTAAATTACGTACAGGAAGAAGAGAGGAACGAACGGGCAGAGCGAAGGGAAGAGGAACTAAGAAAAACGGAGATGGAGAACAAACTGAAGATGGAGATGAAGGAGAACAAACTGAAGATAGAGATGGAGAAGAACAAAATGGAGATGGAGAAGAACAAAATGGAGATGGAAGAACGTGAACAAATTAGGCAGCATGACCTGGAAATGAGCCGAGATCAAATGGATTCTCAGTCCATCGGTTCCCGGGCTGAAATTCCCCAAACTCCTTCAGTCAAACTTCCCGCTTTTAATGATGGAGAGGACTTTGGGTCATTTTTGACCCATTTTGAGAGATTCTTTCAGATCAATATATGGTATCTCGAAAATGATGGCGTCGCTCGCTTATCTCCCCCCCTAAACGCCCAGTTAAGGGATATATTTGTATCCCTTCAACCGGAACAAACTTTGGCTATTACACGTTAAAGTCCGAATTGTTAGCCTCTGTTCATATGAATTGCGAATTCTACCGCTCACGATTCCGCCAGGAAAGGATCCGCCCTGGTCAAACATTTCGACAACACGGGTACATCCTCCAAAGACACCTTCAGTGTTGGCTGGATGCATGCAAGATTCCCCATGTCTACGAGTCTCTTCTGGACTTCTTCCTTAGGGATCAGCTTTTTGCTGCCGTGACTCCAGAAATTCGCGCCTTCATTAAGGATAAACGTTGTGCCACTTTCAAGAAATGCTTAGAAGAGTCCGATGTCTACGCGGGTAGTCACAATTCATACCCTAAGGATGTTAAAAAGGCTCCCCAATCGCCCCCCAAAACTATATTCTATGGTCCTAAGACCCCTCGTAAATTGGTTCCAAGATTTACCAAAGTTCCTAGACCCTCGAAGCCAAGAAACTTCCATCCATCTGAACACCGAGACGTTAAGCCCCTCGTTTCTTCTCCCCTGGTTGTGCCGTACCAAAAGAACCCGATCATCTGCTACACCTGCGGAGTTCCCGGCCATTACCGCACGAACTGTCCTCAAAACTCCCGATTCGCAAACTCTCAGTCCCACCAAGTGCACCAAATCTGGGCCGCGCCTGCTCCTTCCCCGTCGCCTCAGGAGACCCCCGATCCTCCCTCGCCCGCCAAAGTTACGGACTATCAGGTAAACTTCCTCTTTAATAAGAACAACCCTGGTGGATTGAAATTCGAGAACGGAACTGTGAACGGTTGCCGAGTATCCATTCTCGTCCGTGACACCGGGTGCGCCTGCCCCGTAGTGTCTTAGGACCTACTTCCCCCTGTTAGCCCTGACCACAAGAGGTTTGCGGTGATTCACGACTACCTTGGTCGGGTTAGTCGTTTCCCAGTAACTCGTTGTCACATCGAGTGTGACTATATGTCCGGTTGGGACGAAATGGTAGTGGCCCCAATCCAGTTCTGCTCCGTTTTGATCGGTCAGAGCCCCGTAATCCACGACCATCCCGTGGCCCAGCACGTGATTACCCGTACACAAGCAGCCCTGGAATCCCATGCACCCGTTCCCCTGGAAATCCCTATCGACCCGGAGTTCCAAATCCTCCGGAGCGACAAGTTTGCCCGCGCCCAGAAGGATTGCGCAACTCTCCTCCCCCTTTGAGAGAAAACTAAAACTCTCGAGCGTGAGTCCAGCCGAGGTAACAAACGAGTGTCGTATCTCGTGAAGAAGGATTTATTGAGAGGTATAAGACCTACTTCGACCTTAAATCACGAGAACGAAAATTCAAGCCTAGGCGACGAGGTGCTGGTACTACTTCCAACGGAAAGCAACAAACTCCTTAGCCAGTGGAAAGGACCCTACCCCGTCCTCGAGGCTAGAGAACCCGTGGATTACCTCATCCGTACTCCAGCGGGAGCGAAGGTTTTCCACGTGAATTGTATATATTATCTCAGTAATGTTCTTAATTATGATTTTTTGGGGTCCACTAAGTTGTTTAGTCATTAGTCCCATATTCATGCCTCCATTTAATTGCATCCTTTTTTTGGTTCCACTATAATGTCGCCAATGTTCTCCTGTGATTTTTTTAGTGCTAGTTAAATTGTCTCTAGAATTGATCCGTTTAAGGCTTATGTCCGAAAATTCCCCGCAAAGCTCAGATTCACGTTTTTTTTGTGTGTGTACACCTGTCCTAGCAGGTCAAAATTTTCCTAGACCCTTAATAATTCTAGTTCGACGGGTGGGATGATCCTTTCCTACGCAACTGCTCTGTAAAACATCATCTTTCGGGTGGGAGATGTGTGGGGGAATTCCCCGTGGAATTTCTTTGCCAGCACGGAAGTTACGTCCATGCGCTAAAGAAAATTCAAGAATTTGGTTAGGCTTAGATTGGTAAGCCTCGCCCCCCCTCCCATCCACAAGCGGTAGCCTCGAACCGCGTCCACCTCGGACCACCTTTTTGCGGGTTGGAATCGCCTGGGCGTGAAGGTTCGAGGCCATTCGAGAGTAGCGCTGGCCAAACACCCCATGTTTCCCCCACCCCTGCGGAGGGAGCCTCGGATATATAAGGCTCGACTTCCATGTGGGAGATACAGAGTTGAGGAGTCTCGCCAGGATCCAAGAAGCATTCCCCTAGTCCCAAGTCAGGTGATTAACAACGAAGCAAAGTGACGCCTGAACTTATCGTGTGTTGGAATTAGCTCAGCCAGTGAGGTAATTCCATTTGACGATCGCCACCGAGCGATTTTTCGAACTCCACTCATCAACTCCTGTAGAAGCCCTCCTCGTTTCCTCCTCGTCTTTGAGTGGCCGAAATACTCTCCCCTGGACCGGGCATTAAAGCCCTCCCCCCTCTTGGAGAACCGTCATCACGTCACCTTCCTATTCAGAAGCTCCGAGTGCCCTCGCCCTCACGTTTATTGCCTGCAGAAGACATCCATGAAACCTTACCCTGACGTCTCATCCGGAATCCTCCGTAAGCCATCCCCTCTCCCCCTTCAGCAACCCATTTGAGTTAATCCTCCCCATTGGAATAGTCTCCTTCTGTAACGCATTAATTTCTAACCTTAGAGCCTGATGCATAACTCTGCAATTCCCCTCTCATTTACGAATTTAATTTTGCCCATTGATTACCTGACCTCGTTTTGCACTCTATTCTCGCTGCTCCGCGCGTCGAAACTCGTGGCGTTCCGTCCGTTTTTTGGTTCGCCTTTAAGTTATGAGTCCCTTCCCCATAGATATAATATGGTATTGATATAATATCATGTCACACCACGACAGTTATGATGTCATTGCCAAAACATGATAATTCATGGGCTAACCTTGGGAGGACTTTGGCCATTATATCATTCTAAAGACAATGTTAAATAACCTTAGAGTTTCAAAAACAAAAAGTGCAAAACGGGGACCGACCGACCGACATAGTGAGATGTTGAGTCTCCCCCGATTAGACTTGCAAGCGACTAAAAATTATCCGTGACAGGTACTCGCAATAACTTTACTTTACTGTATAAATGTGGACAAAACACTATCACAGCTAAAGTCTCTTTGTTAATTCTAGATTTATTGCACAAGGAATCTTTGAGTAATTTTCCATCCAGTGTAAGGCAGCGTACATTGATGGGTTTTCACAAAATAAATGGACATGTTACTGGGTTATATTAGACCTGGAAAGTATTCTGTTGCGAAATTTTATTGATGTTGAGATGACGAAGTTATCTAGAGCAGCACCTCAGCTTTCAATGTGACAGAAATCATGGCAGTCACTTGATTACCAGATAAACCAAATTGATCAGTTGTATTTCAGAAGACAACATTCCATGGCCTTCTTTTGAAACTGCACTCACCCTAGTCACAGTGTCTTTCGTGTTGAGGATATCCAGAACGAGGTTGATAGTAGTCCAAGTCCTCTATGTTTGCGTCGCTGTCATTTGAGTAACCCCATATAATGTCATCCACATGAACAAGTCCCTCTTGTTGTTCTGCAGCGGGAAAATACTATATGCTAGGACAAGAATTGCTAAGTACATGTTTTATGTATACTGGTTATTACATAGTTTAACTAGATAGCATATAAATGCAATATCCAGGTCAAATAAATTAGAATGATAACAGTGAAGGTTGAATTTTAAGATTTGGGCTACCTGATGGAATTCGACAAACACGAGGGGTTTGAATAAACAATCGTAGAAAACTATAATTTATTTTAGAATTAACAAGTGGAACACCGATAATTTATTGGTTATATAATAGATATAAATTAAAATACGAGTTATTATTTGATGGATACGTAAAATAATTAAGAATGGCAATTCACAAGATAATAATTCGTAATCAAATTAATAGTAACCAAAAATAAAATAGATGTTAATAGAATATATAATATTAATAGGATATTTAGTGGATGCAAAAGTTATTTAATGTGGTATTAAGAGAACAAAGAATGCAAAAGGGATATTAAGGGAATATGATATTAAGAGAACAAACGATGTAAAAGGGATGTTAAAGGAATATTAAAGAAATCACAATAGTAATAAGTAAATTGAGGTCTGTAATAATGAAAATATATATGAGTAAAGTACTAACACGTTTGAGATGAATTAGTTAACCTGAATTGTGCAACGCTTATTGGACAAACCTTTCGAGGCGAGAACACAAACACAATGAGGAAGAGAAAAGTTGGTTTAAATATATTTTAAGCAAGGTGCTTCCAATATTTTTCAGCAATTTAAGCTGCCGGAATTCTAGGGAAATATATATATATATATATATATATATATATATATATATATATATATATATATATATATATATATATATATATATATATATATATATATATATAATGGAGGATATCACATTGACATGCCATTTTAACTAATAATGAAGACGCTAGACAAGGTGCACATTGTATATAAGGTAAGACACATCTTAAACAAAATGAAAAAGCAGGAAATAATCTGGAAAAAATATATACTCGAGTAAATCTGGCGTGAATGACAAGCTAAACAAAATGAAATGGGGCCGGAAACAATCTGGAGAGTTCCTAATCCCCAAAATGGATTGCATATTGGGGGCTTATAGATACGAATTTGTATTGCCCTTCAGATAAATTAATAATAATAATAATAATAATAATAATAAGTCTTTTGTAATGCGCTCTTCAAGGCCTGATGCCTTCCCCGAGCGCACGTTGTGCTGAGATGAGAATTGAAATTCAATAGAAATTCAAGAGGGATAGAAGGCAATTCTGAAAAGATGCGTTTTCAGGAGACGCTTAAATGTGGTAATAGAGGGAGAAGACCTGGCTTCAGCAGGAAGAGCATTCCACAACTTAAAGGCGCAGATTGAGAAGGAGCAATCCCCCATTGAGCAGAGGGATGAACGAGGAATATTGAAAAGAGGTGCATGTGATGACGACGGGGGCCCGAGAGACATGGCGTGGCGAGAGGGCAGAAGAGAGGTAAGACGGGGCCTTGTTGTTTAGGGCCTTAAATGTGAAGAGAAGTATCTTGAAGTGAGTACGGGATCTGACAGGGAGCCAATACAGTTCATGCAGCAAGGGTTTCGAGGGAAAGAAGCGAGGGCGACGGAGGAGAAGCCAGGTGTCATAGTTCTGTACAAGTTGAAGGGGGCGGAGAGAGGAGGATGGCAGATTCACAAGCAGAGAGTTACAGTAGTCAAGGCGTGATGTGATGAAGGCATGAACAGCAGTCTCAAGACTTTGGCGATCAAAGTGAGAGCGAATGCAAGAGAAGTCACGAAGGAAACATAGAGAGGATTTGCTGGCATTGCGGATATGAGGCTTAAAGGAGAGATGCTCATCAAAAACAACATCCAGATGATGGATTCCGCAATTCTCCTTTCAATATAAATGCTTGATTCATGAATGATTTTTGTATGGTTAGAATCAATTCTATGGTCGTGCGTTTGCATTTGCGTTAAGATATCCGTTATTTCTTCCCTCTTTCTCCGAGCCTATAGAACGTGCGACCCAATCTTCCTTCAGGATGAAATTGTCCACCTTACGAGTATCTGAAATTTCATTGAACTAAAATATCCAATTCACCTCATAAATAGATGCCATTCCCAAACACGAAAAAAACTTCTATGCCACCTCCATACCACGAAGGGATGATTTTAAAAAATGTATTAGTTTCCCATATGTTCCAGCCTTGGCTCCTCTAAAATCATATGCGAACGGATATAACATAAATATTACATTTAAATATTCCAATGCCATTCGAAAATCCCTGACTAGACTGCGCCCAATCAATCTCGATGCTGGAGTTTACAGTATACCATGCTATAATTGAAAATTAACATACATTGGATAGTCAGGGCACTTTAATAAGGGGATGAAAGAACATTTAGCTGATATAAGAAGGTGTAGGAATTCGTCAGGTTTATTTACGCAGATGAAAACTCACGACCATAGAATTGATTTTAACCATGCAAAAATCATTTATAAATCAAACAATTATATTGAAAGGAGAATTGCAGAATCCATCATCATCAACAAAGTTGATAATTTCAATTTATCTGAAGGGCAAGACAGATATATAAGTCGCCAATTGTATCTATAAGCCTCCGGATGCAATCTGTTTTGGAGATTAGCAAATCTTCCGATTGTTTCCGGCCCCATTTCATTTTGTTTAGCTTGTCGTTCACGCCAGATTTACTTGAGTATATTTATTTTTTCCAGATTGTTTCCTGCTGTTCCATTTTGTGTCTTACCTTATATATATTGTGCTCCTTGTCTAGCGTCTTCATTATTAGTTGAAAATGGCATGTTGCCGAAACTAGTCCGATAGTTATAAATAAAATCTTGATTCAAATATTGTGGTTTACCATTATCTTCTGATATATTATATATATATATATATATATATATATATATATATATATATATATATATATATATATATATATGTGTGTGTGTGTGTGTGTGTGTGTGTGTGAGAAGATAATAGTAAACTGCGATATTTGAATCAAGATTTATTTATAACCACAGTACTGGTTTCGGCAAAGTTATAATTGTTATTTTCAACTAAAGTGGCATTTATAACTTTGCCGAAACTAGCCCTGTGGTTATAAATAAATCTTGATTCAAATATTGTGTATAGCATAAGAGAAGTGCAGGCGAGCGGGTTAAAAGCTTCGTTTGAATGAGTCTTTTTTGAGACTCAGGATGGCCGAGTTGGTTCGTCACTGGCTAACATTGGTCCAGTGACGTGGGAAGCTGTTGGCAACTCGCCTACGCTATTATTTGTTCTTTTCCTAATCCCCTCTATCTACATTGTGGTTTACTATTACACTGGGTAACAAATGTTCACAAATTTTTGTTTCTCATTTTATTTTGAGTGTTATTAATACTAAATTTTGCGCTGATACCAAATATGTCCTTACCTTTTCTCTACCATTGACCGTTTGAAAGATATAACAAATTATGCTAATATAAAGAAATGTATGTGGTACGGGTAAAACACACTTACATTTGTTGCTAATTTTTTTTTTCAGGTTTATGATAAATAGTGACTCTCTTGATTATGGCTAGAAGAGGATGCAGATATTCACCAGATTCGTTCTGTTGTGTGTGTAGTTTCTATGTTGGACCTAAGCCTGTATCACATAAAATTGTGAAAGGTGCAAAGTACTGGATTGTTTATAAATTGTACTTTTGAATGAGTATGGGTGACCATGAAAACCATGGGCCCCTCATGTGATATGTGGAAGTTGTTGATCAATTTAGATGCATGGCTGAAAGGTGCAAGAAAAGCAATGCCATTTTATGGGCCAAGAGTTTGGCGAGAGCCAAAAAAATCATCACGATTATTGTTATTTGTGCATGATTGACACATCAAAGTACAGAAAAGTTCAAGGAAGAAAATCCCTTCCATATCCCAACATTTCATCCTCTATTGCACCTGTGCCACATGATGAACCTTATTGGTTCCACGACCGCCAGAAAATGTAATTAAATCCTATCAAATTTGAGCTATATTCTTTGTAACAGAATCAATAATGAAATATTCAAAACATCTAACTAAGGTTTCTTGTAATGTGATTACACATGCAATCCATATTTATGCTCCAGCTATTAAATGCATCTCTTTTTATATATATTTTTTCAGGTAGAGTATATGATGGATGTCTCATCAGGAGAGTCGGAAGGTTGTGACAATGAAGAAATGGATGAAGCGTTTAAGCCAAGAATGAGGACCCGCCCACACTTTCCAAATCAACGTGAACTGGATGATCTCATCAGGGACTTGGTCTCACTAAGTCAGGAGCTGAGCATTTGGTATCCAGATTTAATGAATGGAATCTGTTTGGGGATGACTGGAGATCAACTGTATACAGGAAGCGTCATGAAGAATTTGAAGTATACTTTGATATAAGTGAGGATCTCAGCTTCTGCAAATATATTAATGGCTTGTTTACAGCTATTGGAATTGATCACAACCCTGAAGAATGGCGACTTTTCATAAATATTTCTACAAAACGCCTCAAGGTTGTTTTACTACATAATGGGAATCAGTATTCAGTATCCATTCCTGCCTATAGCTTCTCGAGAAGGTAAACTATACTAGGTTTAAATGGGATGTTTGTGGTGATTTTAAAATGCTTAATGCTTGCCTTCTTACCCGGATTGCAGGGTTGGTACACCAAGTATTCATGTTTTCTTTGCCTATGGGACAGTAGGGCTGATCATGAACATTACCAGAAGGTTAAGTGGCCCTCTCGAGATGACTTGCAGCCAGGAAAACTAAATGTTATTAGACAACCTCTTGTAGAGCTTGCCAAAGTTTTGCTACTTCCACTTCATATAAAGCTTGGTTTGGTCAAACAACTTGTAAAATCATTAGATCATGGTGTAGAAGCATTTCAAGAGATTCTTCTACTCATTTCAAAGCTATCAGAGGCAAAAGGTGAGGGTAGTATATTTACTTGACCGCAAGTAAGGAAATTGTTGAAATCAGTACAACTTGAGAATGTAATGAGTGATGGCGAAAGTGAGGTGTGGTGTGCATTTCGAAATATAGTAATGCGGTTTTTTTTAATTTAGCAGTGCTACACATGTTAAATATAGCAATGAGGTAAACCTTAAATCTTTTTGTTTGGTTCAAAGTAATTAGTTTTACCTTGCGATTGTCTATGCTGTATAGATAAAGGGCCATCGTGGTATGAACCTAGATAGAAACTTCACAACAAACCTATATCTATAAGTTTCTGAGGAGAATTATTGAATCGTAAAAAAGGGCTCGAGCGGCTAATCTTATGGAGCAATTAGGCTTAATAGTTGGACACGAAATCGTTGAGGAATGGATGAAATATAACGAGGATGCAACAAAATATATATTATTATAGATTAACAAGAATGGAACATATTTGAAATTATATTGGTTGAATTTGCATTTAGTTATACAAAACGAACATGAGTTTAACACTGAATTTTTGTCGTGACTAAACTTGGCGTAAGATAGATAGGTAATTAATTAAAATATAATTAAAATAATTGAAATCACGAATTGTGGGTAAATGTAATTGAAATAAAATTAAAATGTAATTGAAATCATTGAAATGTAATTGTAACTATTAAAATCAAAATGGTTGAAAGGGGAAATGTATGAGAGTCTGGAAAAGGAAATATAAGGACTTAGACAGTGTTTTTGTTTATAATATTTAAGGATTATATGGAAAAAGAATTCAACTGACCTTGAGTTGGAGATCGCGATGGCACAAGTGAAAATTTTAGTCTCGCATGCGGACTATTTGGAAGAGTTATTCGTGCATGTATATGTTGCCAATTGTTTTTGAAGACTTTTTTACAAATATATAATATTTAAGAAAAATTATATAAAATTTTAGATATTATATATATATATATATATATATATATATATATATATATATATATATATATATATATATATATATATATATATATATATATATATATATATTTGTAGCTGCAGAGCTGTTACAATTACTCACCCCCCCAAAAAAATTCTAAATATGGAATATATATTTTTAATTCAGATACCGACAAGGTCTCCTAACAACGCGGCCAGAACGTGTCACGGTGCCATTTGGCTGATTTTGATCATGGGGACACAATTGACAGGCAGTGCCAAACATTTGCGGCGAAACACTGTCGTGCGCGAGGGCAGGCGGAGCAAAGGACATCCGTTCTGTTGTCCATAAACTGGCGTCTGGCGGGGGCTGGCCGTTGTGAGACTGGCTCTCCGCTGTTGACGAGGGTTCCTGCAACAAAAGGGGAGGCGGTAGCAATCGGGAAGGAGAATTGGGTTTTGGAGAATGGTTTGTAAGAGGGGTTTTTAAGAAAAGTATGAGAAACCACTGGATCACTAACAGTCATAGTGAGAGGAGAAAACAGTGGCTGTTCAAAGTGAACGGCCTCTATAGAGGCGGGTTTCAGGCGATCGATAGAAACAGTATCCTGCTTGGTGCCAAACTGTAGTACAAAGAATTTCGGTTTCATGGAGATGACGAGAAAGGGTCCATCATATACTGGTTGCAAGGAAGAGCGAGTTGAGTCGTGACAGACAAAAACGTGAGAACAGGTTGCCATCTCCTTTGGCACGAAAGGTTTCTGATAAGCAGGTACTCTTGGGGCGGTCGGCTTAACTTCAGACATTGCCCGTACTAAATTATGTACGTATGCAGCAGGATTAACATAAGATGGTAGTGAACGGTCAGAAGAAGAAAAAAATGACCAGGAAGACGAAGTTGAGTACCTTAGACAAGTCCTGCCGCAGAACAAACCAAATCCTAACCGAGAGGAATGAGTGGACGAGGACAGTCGGGCAATGAATAGTCAACCAGGATGTGTCTGGAAGGATTGTCCGGCAAGTCGATTTCGCGAACGATGAGTTGAGAAGAGTGACGCAGTGTTTGCGTGTCTTCATATTGTTCCTGGGCAAGCGCTATTGTCGCATGATTGATGGGCGAAGTGTGAGAGAGTTGCGTGCCCGAAATCGATGAAGTGCGAGATAGAGCGTCTGGAACGACGTTTGATGACGAGAATCAACGGCAGAATGCACAGCAGAGGTGTTACTATCGGTAAGCGCACCAACCAACGGCTTATGGTCGGTAAAAACATTAAATTCACGCCCTTCCAAGTATTGGCGGAAGTGGTGGAAGGTGAGGTAAACACTGAGGAGTTCGCGGGAAAGTGTACTGTACCTCTGTTGAGAAGGAATAAGTGCTTTGGAGAAGAAATCGAGCAGTTGCCAAGAGTCACCAACCTTCTGCTGCAACGTCGCACCAACATGGATAGCGAACGCGTCCGAAACAACGCTTATAGAAGTCCTGGGCAAGGGTGAGCCAGGGAAAAAGCGGAAGACATAGCCTCTTTCGTGCGAGAGAAAGCCTCGCACGCTTCGAAAGACCAGGATAGAGGAAGGTTCTTCTTGGATTTTGAAAACAGATCGTAGAGAGGTTGCATGATGTTAGAAATATTGGGAAGGAATCTGTGGTAAAAATTTACCATACCACAAAATCTACGAAATTGCTTGAGTGAAGAAGGTCGGGGAAAATTCCGAATAATTACAACTCTATCCTCGAGAGGACGAATTCCGTCGGGGAAAATGTGGTGTCCCAAAAAAGAGAGTTGTGTTACACCAAAAAGACACTTAGAAGTGTTGAGTACGATACCATACTCTTCTAAACGAGCGAAAACCTGAAGAAGGTGAGAGAGATGTTCCTTTAAAGACGAAGATGCTATCAGGAGGTCGTCTATGTAGCAAAATACGAAGGGGAGACCTCTCAGAACCTGATCCATAAACTGTTGGAAGCTCTGACCACTGTTACGAAGACCGTAAGGCATTCGCTTCATGGCGAAGGAACCGAATGGCGTGGTGATAGCCGTCTTTGGGACGTCATTTGGGTGAATATGGATTTGGTTGAAAGCAAGAACCAAATCGAGTCGAGAAAAGATTGAACAACCGAAAAGAGCAGAATTAAAATCAAACAGGTAAGGAAGAGGATATCTATCTGGAATGGTACAAGCATTGAGTCGCTTGTAATCACCCACAGCCCTGAACTCAACCGGCGTAGACTTTGTCACTACGTGAAGCAGTGAAGCCCAGGGAGAGGTAGATGGAAAAGATATTCCGGCCTCCACCCCAAACTTGAACTCCTGCTTCATTAGAGCAAGTCTATCCGGGGCTAGTCGACGGGGGCGTGAGAATACAGGCCCTCCTGTCGTCTCTATCATATGAACCACATCGTGCTTGATAGGCCTGTCCTTTGAAGGTGGCGGACTAAGGCCAGGAAATTCCCGCAGGAGTTGTTAGAATTGCGGGGCTGTTGTAGGGAGACGAACAGACAGGAGAGAACTCTGAGAAGGAAAAAACAAACCAGAAACGGTCAGAGTATTGGTTCTGTCGACAAGCTTGCGATTGCGAGAATCGACCAAAAGGTCATGAGCCGAAAGGAAATCGAGGCCCAAAATTGGAATGTCGACCTCGGCGACGATGAAGGTTCATGGAAAAACACGACGTAACCCAAGAGAGAGCTCGAGGTTACGCCTTCCATATGTCCTTATATCCGAAGAGTTAGCGGCTTTAAGGACAAGGTCATGCAGGCAAGCTTTGTCGTCCGAAGAGGTTGGAATGACACTGCATTGAGCACCAGTATCAACCAAAAATGAAAAACCGGAAAGTGGGTCGTAAATACTAAAAGGAGGATTGACCTGAAGAAAAACTGAGCTTGCAGAGGTGATAGACCCACGAATCACTTACCTTTTTAGTTTAAGGATTATGCTGTGCTGATGAGCTTGGAATTGGGGTAAGATAACCCGTAGAGTTTTGCTGATTTTGCGCATTTTAGGTTGGTGAAATTAGGGTATGTGAAGAAGTTGGAGTTCAAAAACGCACATAATTTTGGTACGTGCATGGGTGTAAGCATTTTTCTGCCTTTGCACCAAACCTACAATGGGACCAGCACCAATTTGTAAGTTGGAGAAAAGAAACTTGAGCAGCATGATTTGTCGGAGGGTGAACATTTTTTGAATAAGTATTAGGTGAAGAAAGAGAATTAGATGCGTAGTAGAAGCTACAAGGCTGCACACAACGTACGGCGTTGTTACCACATTTAGAATGATACCAGCAGAGACCCTGAGAATTATCGTGAGGATAGGCGGAATTGAGAGCAGAATGAAAATGATTCTGCCATGCCTCACCTCTTGAGCTGGAGTTTCCTCGTTGGATTCTTTTTCGGGAGGAAGAACGGCGTCGGACTTCCCCTCTACCCTGCCCACGACTGTGCTTTCGCTGCACCCCTTGTCGCACCTTTGGGGCAAGAAGATCGCTCTCTATCATCTCCAACTCAGCAGCAAGATCCTGTGCCGGTTGGGATGACTTAAGTGCGAGTTCTGGTCGATTGTCTGAGAACTCCCTCGGTAAACAAACCTGTGAAATACACACATTTGAACGTGATTATTGGGAGATTGAAATAGATCCCCAGCCCACGTATAGATTAATGAACAACTCATCGGCTGTTTTTGCCATTTGCTCCACATTAGTGTGCGATGTCATTAGAATGAGTGGCCTAATATATTCAGGAATCCCACGCATAAATATTTATGGGAGCAGGGAGTCGAAAAATTCTAACGGAGCTCCTTTAGTTCGAATTAAGTCTTTTAGATTCTCCAGAATCGCGTGGGGTGCCGGTCACCCATCTTCTGAGTATTTAATAGCATCCTTAGATCTTCGACTTACGATCTCTCAAACTCCTCCCTAAAAGCATCTTTTAATTTGTCTCAAGCCCCAATTATACCACTTTCTAGCAAGATGTTTTTAAAAGGCGAGTGATGCAGAAAATCCGGTTTTGTTCAGAGATGGCGTGATGAATCATTATAATTTCTGCCATTTCTAAACAGGCAATGGGGTTGCCCGAATCATATTCTGGGAGGACAATCGAGGAAGGAAGGAATCGAGATCGATCTTCGTGAATGTTGGACGAATGATGAGGATGCTTGCGGAAGTAACATTAGAGATACTCGTATTGGTGGAAGCAGTAAGGCCAGCCTGCGATGTCGTAATGGTGTGAGTTGTCAAAGAACCTGCTAATGTAACCATCGTGATTTTTAATTAGTATGAGGTGTGTGTGTGTGTTTGTGTGTGTGTGAAACTCAGTCACGCGAATGAGCGTAAAATAAAAATTATCAGAAAAAGAAATATTATTCACTCGTTGTATTTATATAGATATAATAAATTTAATTTAATAAGGATATTATTAATTCAATTAAGGATGTAATTGGAAAATCGGAATTAGAAACTAACACGTCTTGAGAGTTTACGCTCGGAAAAATGAACACGTAAGTGACTCGAAAAATATGAAACCATGTGCCTGGGTTGAAAATTTATCTTTGATTTTATAATTAAGAATGGATGAACGTACGGGAGATAATTAAACAAATTATGGGCACCAATTTATAGATATAGGGCCATCGTGGTATGCACCTAAATAGAAACTTCACAACAAACCTATATCTATAAGTTTCTGAGGAGAGTTATTGAATCGTAAAAAATGGCTCGAGCCGCTAATCTTATAGAGAAGTTAGGGTTAATGGTTGGACACGAAATCGTTAAGGAATGGATGAAATACAACGAGGATGCAACAAAATATATATTATTATAGATTAACAAGAATGGAACATATTTGAAAATATATTGGTTGAATTTGCATTTGGTTATACAAAACGAACATGAGTTTAACACTGAATTTTTGTCGTGACTAAACTTGGCGTAAGGTAGATAGGTAATTAATTAAAATGTAATTAAAATAATTGAAATCACGAATTGTGGGTAAATGTAATTGAAATCACGAATTGAGGGTAAATGTAATTGAATTCGCGAATTGCGGATAAATTTAATTGAAATAAAATTAAAATGTAATTGAAATCATTGAAATGTAATTGTAACTATTAAAATCCCAATGGTTAAAAGGGAAAATGTATGAGAGTCTGGAAAAGGAAATCTAAGGATTGTATGGAGAAAGAATTCGACTGACCTTGAGTTGGAGATCGCGATGGCACAAGTGAAAATTTAACGGCAGTATGCTAAAACAAATGTGAAATGCCCATTTGAGCAAAAAAACTTGTTTTTATATATTTTACATTTTAGCCTTTTGCATATAATAAATTTATAAATAATTGTGAAGCTACACTAAATCTGATAAAAGTGCATTCAAATTTTTCTTAGCATACGGCCGTTAGTCTCGCATGCGGAATATTTGGAAGAGTTAGTCATGCGTGTAAATGTTGCCAATTGTTTTTGAAGACTTTTTTACAAATATATAATATTTAAGAAAAATGATATACAATTTTAGTTAATTAGATATATATATATATATATATATATATATATATATATATATATATATATATATATATATATATATATATATATATATATATATATATATTTGTAGCTGCAGAACTACTACAGCTGTAGTTTTTCATTTCTCACTGCTTGCTGCAGGGACCTTGTCTCAAAATATCTGGTCAGGACCAGGCATATGGCCTTTCTTCTCAGTCTCTTGGTCTTCATAGAACCTGATATCCTCATCTTTCTTTATTATGAATAACTGTCTGTTGTTTTGCCTTTCTTGTATTGCACCTCGAGCTCTAATTCCAGCACAAATGTTCTTTTTTTTCTTCAAAGTTACTTGCTCTTTCTTTGATTGCACCAGAGCAAGGTGTTTTCCATGCAGTTTAAATTAGAGCTTCATTGCATTTCAGTTAATAATTGTCTGGATTCTAGCAATCTGTCAGAATAAAATGATAGATTTAACTGTTTCATATGCAAGGTCTTGAAACTTGGACCTCCCTGCATTTTCAGGTCAATTCTGAAGATTAAGGAACTACTAGAACTCCTGTCTGTTGGTAGGAAGCTGGGAAAAACTAATAAATGCTAAAAGGTATCCAACCAGGAATGTTTTAGTGAGAGATCTGGTAGATGACCCAGTTGACACCTGTGCTTGGAGAGTATGTATAGGTTCTGCACTCACGGAACTCCTTCAGTTCCCTTGCTAAATTTGTTGCTCTATCTTGTTTACCACCAAACCAGCACTCAGAGGTGAGGACACCTAATCGTTAAAAATCTAACGTAAGTTAACCCTAAAGCGTTAACGTTAATTATTAATATAAAACGTTTTTGGTTTTAAAACCACCTCAAAACGGCTAAATGTATGAAATATAAATGTTGCCAAAATTATAAGGGACAAAAAAATGAGAAAACTTAGATAACTTTAAACGCTTAACTGTGCTCGCCTCTGCCTACACTGCATTCCTTTCTTGATATACAGATCACCATTCGTAGTCCCTAGCTACATCGGAGGCCAAAGCCACAACAGGATCAGCTTCATTCCCCTTGCAACCGAACCACAATCTGGTAGGGAAGTAGAGTTTTCCATTATATCGTACCTGTTGAAAAAACAGAGTATTATCTACATGAATTCGAAGATAAGGAGACCTCAAATCAAGTATCTTAAGCGGTTTAGTCATACGCTTCCACCCACTTATTGTTTCATTGCGAACAGCCACCTTCGCACTAGAAGGACACTCCACAAAATTATTGACCTCGTCAAAATCAAATATAGGTCTTGCTTTGTTTTGTTTTTAGACCGAGCCACGGCCATAAAAGGAGTAGATCATTTTCCCTAATCTCCAGCATATGGTTTCAACCCCCCCTTCCGCTATCCAGTGTTACATTATTATAGTACAAGGAACTGGCAAAGACTCTCGAATCCATACAAAGCCAGCCCATAATCAGGAAGGTTACATTGTTTTATCACTCCCATCAGTCAGACCTCGACGGATATGACCAATTTTATTTTATGTAACGTTATTATTTGCAAAGTAACTACCACCCTTATTTTTGAACATGTTTACTGAAGTACTAGATATTAATGTAGCAGGCAAGCTATTCCAAACGGTTATTATCTTAAATCAAAATAACTTTCTTGCTAATCCCGTAGTGACCCTAGGATGAAAAATTTAAAATCATTATTTTCAGTAACACCTTCGTTAGTCGAGGTAAAAAAATAAGGACGGGAATGGCGTTATTAAATACCTTTTACAATCCCCCAAACCTGGTTCAGTACCACGCAATCTACGCGTTTTTTTAGAGATGGCAATTATATCTTTTAATCTATATTCATATGATTTATGGCGGAGTTCTGGAATCATCTTAGTGGCTCTATGTTGGACTCTCTCCAATCGTTCTATATACTTCTAAAAAAAAATGAGGACCATGACCGAATCGCATACTACATATGCGAATGGACAAGCGACTTATAAAATGGTAAAATTATGTCTTTAGTTTGATATTCAAAGCTACGCAAAATGAAACCTAAAGCTTTGTTTTCTTTTCTTCAAACAGCTAGTCACTGCTTTGTCGACTTGAATTCTTTGGTAACAATGACTCCAATGTCCCTTTCCTCTAATATTTCATTTAATACTCCTACTGGCATTGTATAATTATAATTAATATTTTTCGATCCTATATTCATAACCCTGCACTTATCGATATTAACTTTCATTTGTCATGTATGCTTCCACTTAGTTAGAATATCTAAATATTTTTGTATATCAATTCGGTCTTCCTCAGTCATTAGACATTATCCAAGTAATTAACAGAAACCGATAAAACATTAACCATTTATCCAAGTCATTAACATAAACCAATAAAACAGGACCTAGAGCGGACTCTTGTGGCACCCTACTTGTTACATCCAACTACTAAGTCTCTTTGCCATTTAGGACCACACGATGCTTTATATCTAAAAAAAAACAAGAGTCAGCTATCCAATTTAACACTTTACTACGTAAGCCATAAGCGTAAAGTTTCTTCAATAACCTTTATGTGGGACATGGTCGAGTACCTTTTGAAAATCTATGAATATTATATCAACTGTGCGTGCTTCATCGTAGTTTAATTGAAGCATGGAGGAAATCGAAACTGTTTGTTCGACACTCTATTTTTGCAAAAAAAAACATGCTGACTATCTATCCTCAGTTTATTAATATGTGATCTTATATTATTCATTCTAAACATTTTCAAACTATCGATGTCAAACTAATAGGCCTGCAAGTGATAGCGTCGTCTTTCTGGTCCCTCTTAAAGATGGGTGTAACGTTTGCTAATTTAAACTCATCAGAAACTAAAGAGCCATGTAGAGATTTATTAAAAATGTTTACTAATGGTTCAAATTATAGATTATTTGAGGATTCTTCAAATAAGTAAGAGATATATTGTCAGACCCTGGCGACTTACTCTCCTTTACTTCATCTATGTAGAACTCTTGTTAGCCAAATGGATACGGTGTTGGTCCGCTAACGTCGCGGTACCGGGTTCGATCCCGGCATAAGTGGAAACAAACGTCAGCGCACGTAGAGATCTGGGTGCCAATTGGTGGACGTGCTGTGCTCAGCCCTGTACTGGGGTGGGTAGATCTTACACATCTTATCACACACATAGCCAATTACAACACGGCTTTCTTTCCGCTCCCATCTCCGCAGCACAACACACACATATACGCATACTGTTCTAAGGAATCCTGCCGATGGGTATCTATATCCACATACTTCTGAGACAGAACAGGTTCCTCTGGGGTGGCAAAACATAATACTTTTTGTCACCTCTCCTCAAAGAGGACCGGCCCCTGGTGACCTCGAGATCACTAGCGATTGTCATATTGACCTTTAGGTCTGTTTCATTATCCGGTCGGAATCTACCTGGATAAAGACAGGTTGGCGAATTACTACTACTATACTAATACTACTACCTATTTAGTTCTTTACGTCTTTCTGGGTTACAAAAAAATCACTAAGGATTGAAACCAAGTTGTTTGATATTTCAGAGATTTCTAGAATAAGCTCGCAATGCCTAATAGTAAACACTGAACTAAAGCAATTATTTAGGATCATAGCCATACATTTTGAATTGCTAATAGGCTTTCCATTTAAGTTTTAATTATACGGATATTTTCTCGTGACGGATTTCCACCACCAGCAAGCAGACCAAGAAGAATCATCGAACGTTGCTGAGAAATATGTGTTATCAATAGACATTTACTATTCGACGGAAATACTGCTTGTTCTTGCACCAGATATTCTCATTGTGCTTCAATTTATTGGACTGCCCCAAAATTCGACACAACCGCCACTAGTAGTTACATCACCAACCTTGTTGATGTTATCCATACCTAAGCTAATATCGGCCCTATTATAGTCTTTCGATCACCACGCAATCAACCCATACAACATGACCGTTCACAGACACGTGCCACAATTTCACCTCTACACAGCACCTTACCACCAGAAATATCAATTATCAAACACCCCTCACCTAGGTGCTGGCACACACCCGGTCCCAAAACTGATATGGAGCACCACGTGTTTATAAGCGCCTTGACACCTCTCCCCCATACAACAACATTAATAATGGCGAGTGCCCTTACTCCTATTTTGGAAGAGGTGCTGGCACACCAGCTCTCTCACAGTCGTTTCCCTGACTGCAGCTCCTAGATGTATTTCCTTTCCGACAGCAAGTCCGACAAAAACTGCGGTGACGTTGTACGTATAAAATTTAATTAAATGCAGCCCGCCACACCAATAACAACGATGGCTTCGATATTTGACGTCAAATCCAGAGTTTCCATTTTGAGATTCACCATCACGCTCCGGTCTTTTACGGAACACAGCAACCACAGGCCTCTCTACTAATTATGCGACAACAGATCGAGCTCAATCTAAAGCATAAGAAAGTGACTCCACAACAGACCACTAGGGTCCAAAAAGGTGGAGCAGACCCCCCCCCCAAAAAAAAAAAAATAAAATAAATAAAATCCATAAATACGAGGGCGGTCAATAAGTTTTGCGAATCGGTAGGGCAAAACAGAGGAAGGGGGATGGCTGTTTGTGGGGGTGTTAGGACAAGTTATGACAAGTCAGGACCTGCAGCTACACGCTCCTGCCTCGTCTATTTAAGAAGCAGTAGCTGATCACAGATCGTCAGTCACAAATTTTTCAACAATGGAGAAGGTTGAGCACCGCGCAATGATTAAATTTTTGACCAAGGAAGGCAAGAATGCAAAAAGAGATCCATGAACGCATGGTTGCAGTGTACAACGACACCGCCCCTTCCTATGCAACCATTGTTCGCTGGAATGGGGAGTTCCGCCATGGTCGTGAGTCCCTTGAAGATGACCCCCGCCCAGGACGCCCGTCAGACGTGACCAACGAGGACAATGTGGCCCGTGTGGAGAGGATGATCCTCGAAAATCGACGGGTGAAGGTCGAAGAAATCAAGCGAGAACTTGGAATATCACATGAAAGTGTTATCAACATCATCCACGACAATTCGGCCATGATCAAGGTATCTGCCCGTTGGGTCCCTAGAAAGCTTACGCCCCATGATCGACTTCAACGTCGTCAAAGCCTACAAGGCCAGAGTTGCACAAGCTGCCCTTCGCTAGTGCGGATTCGAGGAGCTCAACCATCCCCCCTACAGTGCAGATTTGGCCCCTAGCGACTACTTTTTGTTCCGCCAACCGAAGGCTGCACTGCGTGGACGCCGGTTTGGGGACGATGAAGATGTCCAGCTCGCCGTCCAGGAGTGGGTTGAACAGCAGTCGAGAGATTTCTGGTTGTCGGGAATTCGAAGCCTCAGGGACAAGTGGCGCAAGTGCATTGAAGTCGAGAGTAGTTATATTGAAAAATAATAAAACACTTTTCCTCATATCTCGTTTCTTTATATCCGAATTGCAAAACTTAGTGACTTCCCCTCGTAATACAGCTCTTGTTAACAATATACACAAAAAATGAGCTCATATCCTGCTCCACTAAGGAACACTGACATTCATCTCAAACCAAACCCCCACTATAAATTCAGATCCTCATCATTGCCCGCATTAACACATACACTTATATACACTATTGTACATTAGGAAATATGTTCGTCTGTTGAAAGAATTAATTTCATGGTTGCATACCCGAAAGTGTAAATAGTGGAGTTCTCCAGTTTTTACCAATGTAGTAATATTGCATGCTTATCATACCCTCTGGAAAAAGTTCTCTTGCTTTATACAAGATTTAATCTATTAACTCTGCCTCAAGGAGCATTGTATTAAGTTACAAATATATATATATACATATATACATACATATATACACATAAAATAATTCTTATTATACTATATTTAAATTATCCATATAGATGTCTAACCTATTTTTAAAGTCTTTCGTGCTATTACTATTTACAATTTCATATGGCAAACTATTCCAAAAATTGACAACTCTATTACTGAAGAAGTTCTTACGAAGGTTCAAATGGCACTGCTTTTTCTTTATTTTCTTATTATGACCTCTTGTTCTAGAGTTATTATCCAATTCAAAAAACTCCTCCCATCCACTTTCTCTTAAATCATATAATAACTTGAAAACATGAATCATGTCCCCTCTAAGAAATCTACGCCTAACTGAAAACATATTAAGTTTCTTCAATCTATTTTCATAACTCTTATTAGTCAAACTAGGAATTAATCTGGTCGCCCTTCGTTCAACATTCTCAAGTAAAGCATCATCTCCAACATAATGCTGGGTCCAGGCCTCAGCACAATGCTCTATATGGGGTCGAACATAAAAATTGTAAAGTCTTGAAATTATCTCTTTACTCTTATATGAAACATTCCTATTTATTATTCCTATATTTTATTTCCTTTATTTCTCGCATCAAGACATTGTTTGTGAAATTTCATATCATTTGTAATAGTCACTCCCAAAAATCTTTTTCTTCCTCAGTCACATTGAGCCAGTTACCATTCATTAAATAGCCAAAATTTTCATTATTAAACCCTAAATGCATAACCTTACATTTATTAGTATTAAAATCTATTTTCCATCTATCTGCCCAGCCAAGTAATATATCCAAATCATTTTGAAGCGAAGTGAAATCAGAAGTACTGGAAATTGATGCTGCTATCTTAGTATCATCAGCAAACTTCCAGATTTTATTTCTTAAACCACATTTTAAATCCCTTACATAAATAATAAACAAAAGTGGGCCAAGAACTGAACCCTAGGGGACCCCACTTACAACATTTCTCCATGAAGATTTCCTACCATTGAGCATAACTCTGCTTTTTGGAGCTGAGCCAATTTGAGATCCAATTTCTGAGATAATTACTGACTCCAAAACTTTTGAGTTTACTAATTAATCTTCTATGTGGAACTTTATCAAATGCCTCGCTAAAATCTAGAAATATAACATCAACATTATTTCCTTATGTCCAAACTATCAGTAACAAATTCCACAAAACTCAAATTTGTTAAACACGTCTTTCCCCTTCTGAATCCATGTTGGGATTTATTTAGCAGATTAAATTCAGCAGCATGATTCTCAATTTGGCCCTTAATCCATTTTTTTAATATTTTACAAATCAAACTTGTTAAACTTACAGGACGATAATTACATGCATCTTCCTTACTACCATTCTTAAATATTGAGACAACATTAGCTAATTTTCAATCCAGAGGAATTTTGTTGTACATAAGAGATCTATTATAAATCATACTCAATGTCAGAGATATTAAATCACTTATTTCGTGTAAGAATATTGATGGAATTTCATCAGGACCAGCGGCTTTATTTATTTTAACTTGCTTAATAATTCTCTTAACTTCTTCAGGAGTAATATTTATACTTTCATTCATTATATGGTTTGGGACACAATTTATACTGGTATCGATAGCGCCTTCTTGAACAAAAACTGAACTAAAATATGAATTTAACTCTTCCACTATCTCTTCATCATTTTTTATGGATACTCAATTCAACTTGAGAAGTCCTACTCGATCTTGCTTTTTATTGAATTTATAAAATGAGCAATTTTTTTTTTGGGGGGGGGACGGTCCTTGTTACATGTTCTTGCCTGATTAATCTCAGCCTGTCGTTTCTTCTAATTAGTTTTTTTAAGATTACTCAACTTAGATATCGCTCAAAACTCTCAAGATTGGACCGTTGGCAGCCCCATTACGAGTATGAAAGCTTTCATCAATAATTCATTAGATGAAACATCTGCAAGCCGCGCTAGTTTAGGCAAATCTGTTAAATAAACATTGACAGACTTAATACACCAAAACTCTGTTAATGAACCTTTTATATGCTTGAAACGAGTTCATCGCAAAAGCCGCCACCAAGGCTGTTTTTTTATCGAGTCTATGTCCCTTTTTGTGCATGTTAATTCACAATAACTTAAGTTAATTCTTAACTTAGCAACTTAACGGCAAAGTCAAACTTATATAACCACTATATACATCATTGAATGACCTAAGAACGCTTGTTATTTCAAATTTGAAGCCAGACTCAACGCTGCCTAGATAGATGCGCACGATAGATAAACGAAAGTACGAGTAACTTATGATGTTTCTTACCTTACAGTGATCAAGACCACATACAGCGAACTATTTACGAGTTCTAAATAACAAATAATTACAACTACCCAACAATAACTTATCATTCATCAACGCGCAATTTACCAGACCTCAAAAACTTAGGAATAACAAACTATTTAGAAGAAATAACGCAAGAGTTAGACCAACACAACACTCACTATTATCTTTCACCTTCTAACCGGCTATGTCGACAGTTTAAACAACCGAGTTCGTGTTAACATAACATAATTTGACGGCTGACAAAAGCCACAAGGGTCTATCAAAGGTCATCCGCATCTGTTAAAACCCACCCACAAAATACACTCATAGATTTGTGTCAAATCATGCATCTACAATATGCCATTTAAACAATCCATAGGATTGTGTCCGATCATGTATCTACAATATACAATTCGAACCATACACAGGGATGTGTAAAAAAAAAAGCATCATCATCAAAACTCGTCAAAATCAAAATCAATCATAATATACAATAATAAAAAACTGCATCCACAGGAATGAGTCTAGAATAACCCCCACCCCTCCCAAAGAAGTTAACCCTCCCTCCCCATATAATCATCTAATCTACGTTTGAAAACATTATAGTTTGAACTTTCTACTGTCTCAGATGGCAAACTATTCCAGTAATCTAACACTCTATTGGTAAAAAAACATCCAACCTGCACCTCTGATTTTTCATTTTTAAGTGGTGATCCTTAGTCCTATTACTACTTTCCAACTGAAATTAACTTACTAAAATCCAACTTATCCAGCCCAGAACAGATTTTAAAAAGCTCAATCATATCTCCATTTAGTAAGAATGCATCATCAAATGGCATTTTAATATATTTTTAAAGAGAACATAAATGAGACCATATTTAATACCCTCAGTCTATCTTCATATTCAAGGTGCGGTAAACATGTAGATTGGTGGCTCGGCCCCAAAAGTGGATTTTTGTGTGTTGATATTTCGTTCACCCTTGCCTGAATATTAATGCGCGTTTGAGTCCTATTCGAAATATAGCCGGCGCTATTTTTTTTTGTAAAAAAAAATGCCCGAAACTAAACAAACGAAAAACGATGTCTACTTACTTTATTGCAGTGGGTATACTTCAGAAATAGCGATGAGGAAAGCGTGGAATCTTTCTTTAATTCCCGTTTTGGTAAACGAGAATTGCTTGCAGAAAATGGCGGTTGCGAGATAGGCGTCGAACTGGTCGAGTTATAGAACATCTAAATTCAAAATGAGAGGTAATATCTAATGCCCGGCCAACAACCTCACAATTGATTTTAATTTTAAGTAAATTATGAAAGTCCAAAAAGGTTAAAAAATTATCTCGATCGAAAATAGAGTTAATAATTCGGCAATAAACGACGGGCACTGTTTAAAACGGATTCCATTTTCAAACTGCGTAAAATGCGTCTGTACTACACCCGAATGGCTAAGAAAGAAGTAGTTCCTTTAAACGATCTAGCTAAGTAGATTTAAAAAAGGTAATAAAAATAGTAAAATGGGGCAAAATTTATTGACAAGTAAAAATGACTCCAAATGAGGATAATAAAAAGAAATTAAGTGAAAAACAAAATAAAAATTCAAATCAGTCATTTCTGACGTCAGACCCCACTCCCACCCCGATTATAATTTGCAAAACGATTAAAGGCGCTGAAATGATTTGGTTCAATCATCACCTCTGTAAACTTTAGGACATTATTCTATAAACAATTATGATTATATACTGGGGAGCTGTGCCCCACAGAACCCTCTCTCAATTGATTGAAACTCAGGATCATCGTAGGGTGGTTCCCCCATTGTATTTACCCCCACACGAGCCGTCCCCTTAAATGTACTCCAGAAACGTGAAACATTTTGGAACACGGACATTGAAATAGTACGTCCCATCTTTCGAGCCGTCAATCTACATATTTACCCAAGGTGCTTCAGGGAAGGTATTATTTTCATTCCCCTCCTTTGTACTGACTTTAGCAGGTTGATGTGATGTCTAAAATGCGGTGACCATGGTTGTATACAGTACTCTAAATGTGGCCTGACATACAAGTTGTAGAGTTTAAGAACAACCTCTTTACTCTTGTAGCTAGCATTCCTCTTAATGTATCCTAGCACCCTATTTGCTCTATTTTTTGCCTCAATACACTCCTCCTAAAACTTCAGTGACATATCTACTACTACGCCCAAATCCTTCTCATTCTCAACTGAATTCAGCCAATTCACATCCATTTCAAAGCTAAATTCTCTATTATCAATTCTCATGTTAATAACTTTGAATTTTTTAAGGTTAAAAGTTATCTACCACTTTTGAGCCCAAGCTAATAACTTACTTAAGTCACTCTGTAATTTAAAGCTACCCTGAACTTCTTTGACTACAGCTGCCAATTTAGTGTCATCAGCAAAAATTGACACTTTGCCAGTTACAGCCTCCCCAAGATTATTTACAGTCGACCCTCGGCTATTTACGGTTCGTCATCCGCTCCTTCAACTGTCCGCGAAAAATTGGGAGGGGGGCTTTAAAATTCAAAATTTGCGCCATTTCCACGCATCCGCGGAAATCTACATACATAGTCGTAAAACGTAAGTGTTGGTTGGCTGCGACAGGACGATTCCAGCCAATCAGCGTTCAGATCTCACTCGCTCGACTACAGTATGTACAGTATATGTACCGATTTCCTGCGCTCCATTCAGTACGCTTGTGTCCAGGTGAGTAAACATTATACAATAAAAAAATTTAATGTGTTCTAATACTTGATTTCGTACTGTATGTGTATGAACATGACAAAACATAACTTGTTGAATTAATATGGGGAGCGTATTACGATGTTTGAGAAGGGTTAGGGGTGTTTTGGGGGTAGCGTCAACTATCCGCTGTTTTTCAATATTCGTGGGGGTTCGTGGTCCCTATCCCCCGCGAATATAGGGGTCGACTGTATATAAACTATGAATAATAAAGGGCCGAGAACAGATCCCTGAGGTACGCCACTGATAACGTCCCTCCATTGCAGGGGTCTCCAAACTATGGCCCGCGGGCCATTTTCGGCCCACGAGGTCAGTTCATCCGGACCACCGCTGCACTGTGCCACAAATGAACATTTGAAAGCAATTCTCTTGATTGGATGCAGCAATTACAAAGCAAATATTGATAACTTAAAAGCTAAACGCCAGTTTCACAAATCTCACTAACCACTTTTGCTGCTTAGTTTGTGAGACTCGGATATGTGCGCACTGGGTGTGATAATATCTTATTGCTAACGACACCTTCTTTGATAACTTTTTGGTGAAAATAAATGTTTTTTGTCTTAATTTTTGTGTATTTTGTGTTATGGTAAATAAATACGTTGGTTATCTGTATTTTTTGTGTATTCACTATATTGTATTGAACAAAATGGTTATGCGGTCCGCCCTCGTCATCCTCTCAGTTATCTGGTGGTAAGAGCCCAGTAAAATAGATATTAGTAGCCGAGTCTACCATTTGGGTTCGTAAGCACGTTCCAGGCTTCACAAATGACAATGGACATGAACAACAGACACATATGATAATTATAATGCATCAGACGAGTACAACTCACGTTAGATAACGATGAACTCAAACCTAACACACTTTACTGAATCAGTAATTCCAGAGTTCACGTCAGTAAAGTCAGGTAGGTACGTTACTTTAGTATGTGTCACGTAGGCCTATGTCCAGTTGGTAAGTATGAAGTAGTAACTAGGTAGTAGGAGTAGTAGTTGCAGATCCAAACGCGGTGACGGTCAAACTAGAACTGCTAACATAGGCAACTCGACTATGCACTAAAACTCGGAATAGGAACAAGACTAACACATGAACATATATACATGATAAAAAGTAACTGTAATTTTAATTACAAGTTACTACACTGGCCCACTGTGAAAAATGTTTGGCGACCCCTGCTCCATTGTAACCTCAACACATTCAGCACAGCCCTCTGTTTCCTGTATTTCAGCTATTCAGCTTTCCAATTCAAAACTTTACCACATATCCCATGCATTTTTAATTTGTGAGCTAGTCTCCTATGTGGAACCTTATCAAAAGCTTTGCTAAAATCTAAGTAGAATACATCAACATTCACTCCCCTATCTAATTGTTTAGTAACATAATTCCAAAAATCCAGTAAATTTGTTAAACACGATCTACCTCTTTCAAACCCATGTTGAGCATCATTTATTAACCTAACACTCTCGGGATGGTTAGAAATCCCCTTCTTAACTATCTTCTCAAGAATTTTACAAACTATAGAAGTTAGGCTTACTGGTCTAAAGTTATTTGGGTCCTCTTTACCTCCCTTCTTAAAAATGGGCACTACATTCGCTAATTTCCAATCATTAGGTATTTCTCCAAACTCTAGTGATTTAGTATATATCTTCTCAAGAGCTACTGCAATACTATCTACACATTCTTTGAGTAACCTAGAGAATGAATGTTTTCTAGGCCAGATGATTTACTAGTATTTAAATCAAATATAAGCCCTTTAACGATTCCCTGTTCACATTAATGGCATTCAACACTACTTCCCTTGACCTTGTTATTAATTCTATAATAGCTAAAAAAATTCTTGGATCTTTATTATTATTTTGAGCTAATTTAATTTCTGTCGCCCTTTTGCTCATCTTAATAATCCTATTTAGCTCATTTTGGTTTGACCTATAGTGATTTAAATTGTCAAAAGTAATTTCTCTCTGTAATCTCTGGTATGACCTTTTCTTCTCAGAAATTTTCCTAGCTATCTTCTGATTACACCAAAATGGCTTCCTACATTATTCCTAATAGCCTTCATTGGAATACATTGCTCCTGGACTATGTTTAATATAGTCTAAAAAAGTGTCCCACATTTCATAAGTATTCTTTCCACTGAATTCTATATCCCACCTAATCTGATTTAGCAAGCTGCATAATTTATTGTAATCGCCCCTATAAAAATTTGGAGATTTGTGGTATACGTTGATGTTCTACCTTTCACTATTCCCAAGTTAAAACGAACCATCCGATGATCACTCTTTCCCAATGCTTGCCCGATAGTCAATTCCTGAATCAAGTGCATAGTTAGGAGTGATTACCTTAGGAGTTGTTAAGAGGCCAGGGAGCCAGGCTCATAAGTTGCCTCTTCTCACACTATTATCGTGTTTATCATAATTGTTTTTAAATGCTATAGTACTTGCACTGGACACAACATATTCCGGTAAACCATTTAATTTATTTACCACCCTAACACCAAGAAAAGTCGCCCCGCTTCGTGTTCTGTGACGGGATTTCAGTAGCTTAGGCCGGTGTCCTCTAGTCTCTGACTGGATGTTTGTACCTTCCGCAGCAAGTTGAAAGAACTGGCTGGCTTCAATATTCTCATAATCATTTAATATTTTGGACACCTCGATCATGTCACCTCTAGTCCTTTGCTCATCCAATGTGGTAATCCTTAGTCTCTCAAGCATTGTTTCATATGGCAGACCCCTAAGCTCTGGTACCAGCTTTGTAGCTCTTCTCTGGACTTTTCTATTTTTTTGTAATATCTCCTCTGACCTGGGGAGACCAGACCTGTACAGCATACTCCATTAGTGGTCTGACCAGAGCCAAGTATAGTGCCAGGAACATTTCTTCATTAATATAAATAAAAGTAGATTTTATCTTACCTATCATCTGGTTGGCCCTGGCTGCCACCTCATTAACATGTGCCTGCCCCAGGTTTCAAGTTATTCGAAATAATAATTCCAAGATCCTTCTCTGATGTACCAACATTCAATAAGGTTCACCCCCCCCCCATAGTGTACCCATATCCTGGGTTAGTTCTTCCTACATTCATCACACTACACTTATTTTCATTGGATTTAAGTAACCAGTTGTTGCTCCATTCTTGTAGCTTCTGCAAGTCATTCTGTAATCTATCAGCATCACTGGGGGCTTGTATTTTTGTGTAAATTTTTGCATCATCTGTAAATAGTTTTCCTGATGAATTCACATTGTCCATGATGTCGTTGATATAGATTAAAAATAGTGTAGGACCCAGAACGCTAACCTGGGGAACCCCACTCCAAACATCCCTCCAGCTGGACAAGACCCCCTTTACTGCAACCCTCTGTTGTCTGTTCTGCAGTAATACTCTGACCCATTCCAACACTCTTCCTCTGATCCCTACAGCCTCCATTTTTGAAATAAGTCTTTGATGCGGGACAGAGTCAAAGGCCTTCTTGCAATCTAGGTATATGATGTCTACATTCTCCTGTTTGTCTAAGTCATTCTCAAGGTCTTCTAGATATTCTAACAGTTGAGTGAGGCAAAACCTTTTTTGTCTGAATCTGTGTTGGTGTTCACTAAGAATAGTGTGTGTTTCAAGATGTTCCACTATATCTTTCCTAATGAGTCTTTCAAAAATTTTACATGGTACAGATGTAAGACTCACCGGTCGATTATTAAGCAGATAAGTTTTTTTGCCATTCTTGAAGATTGGGGTAACATTGTCATAGCGCCAATCACCAGGTACTATGCCAGTCCTGAGGGATTCCGTAAAAATCATCCACAAAGGAGGTGCCAAGCTTGCACTACATTCTTTAAGTACACTAGAGTGGACACCATCAGAACCAGGTGCTAAGTTGCACCTCAAATTTTTCAGTGCTACCTTCATATACTCTGGTGAGAATTCACAGTTTTGTAGTCCTATGCCTACAAATGTCTGAGTGGGTTCTGGTATATGGTCATCCTCCCGTTGAAAAACCTTTTGGAATTCTTGGTTTAGCAATTCTGCACCCTCTAGGTATGTGGTAGTAAGGGAAGTGTATGCAGTCTTCAGCTGGGTTACCTCTTCTTTTATTGTAGTCTTGTTGCGACAATATGAATAAAAGGCACTTCTTTTTGAGGTATCTCTCCCATGCTTTTTCCTTAGCATCAATTTTTCTCCTCGCCTCCACTGTCAACCACTTAGGCTTACCCTTACCTGTTGGACATATTGGTACTTTTGGTATATAGCTTTCTGTGGCTTTGTTATTTTTTCATAGTAGGTTTTTCCACATCTCCTCCACTGGTTTATTTTCAATCAATTCATCCCAATTTACCGCATTGAGATACTGATTTATCTTCTAATAGTCACCTTTGTAGTAATTGAATTTAATGGATCTGTTCACGGCAGGAATACTACTTTCTAAACTGAAGGTAAAAACCAAAATAGCATGATCACTAGTATTAATAGGAGATTTGTACTCAATTTCATTAATTTTTTAGTTCATTTTTTGAAAATACGAGATCTGGTGTGGAAAGTGTGTCATTTTCCCTTACCCTGGTGAAGTGATCAACTTGTTGACGAAGAAACATATCCTGACATGTGCCATAAAATTTCATTGGTTCACTCTCTGGTCCCTCTGCAATGGTATGACTTGACCAATCTATATCCCTAAAGTTAAAGTCTCCGCACAGTAATATTTGGTCTTCATTAGTGTTATTCATTGACTCAATTGCTCTCAAACCCCCTCATTATATTCAGCTTGTGACCGAGGTGGCCTATATATACACCCAAGTAGTACTATGAGGCGGAGGGGGGGGGGACATTCCTTATTTTCAATTTATTGTATTTATTTAGAATTTTATCTTTATCGAATCTATTTACTTTCTGAATTTCCTTTATCTTTAAGTTTGACCTTCAAACATTATCTTCCTTTAGACTTAATATTCTTGTTGGCTGGGTTAGTTCTTGATCTTCGATTTCTTTCTATCTTGATGTATCTTCATATTTCTTCCAATTATCTTGCGAGTTGATGATTCCTTCTTGATTCTTGATGAGTTGATGATTTCTTTGATTCTTGATGAGTTAGCCCTTCCGTTTTCTCTTGAGTCGATTTATTGGGCCTTCTTAATTAGTTAGTCCTTGAAGCGTTTTTCCTGGTTTCCGTTTTCTTCTGGAGATTTCTTCATAAAAGTTTGGGACTTTGAGTTTCGAACGTGGTACCTTTAGATCTAAACGCCAATGCTCTTTGCCATCACGCTACGGCAGGGTCCGTTCTGAGTTGGTAATTTAAAGGGCTATTTATATTATCGATTTGGAAGGAATTTTTCTCTGATACATCTTCGCACCCCTACACAGGTCCCTTTCTAGAACGCGGAGCGAATTTGAGGATTGGGAAGAGACTAGTTTGGGATTTCTTGATAGAGGAGTAATAGCTCTCCCTCCCCGGCCTCCGAGTCTGCGGGATGAGTGGAGCTAATTCAGTGGGATTGAGGAGAGTGAACGAACGAAGTATTATCTCTTAATCAATGAGTAATAGCATCTCCTTCCTGGATATCCTGAAGTTCCCAGCAGCACCTTTTCTTAATCTCTAGTAGAAGAGCAGGTGCAGTTGTAACGAAGATCAGAAGATTGTTCGGCCTTTTGAGGGTCACCAGTTATGGGAGGGGGCCATTCCTTATTTTCTGTTTTTATAGTATTTATCTAGAATTTTATCTTTATCGAATCTATTTACTCTCTGAATTTCCTTTAGCTTAGCCCCTTCAAACATTGGCTTCCATTAGACTTAATATTCTTGTTGGCTGGGTTAGTTCTTGATCTTCAATTTCTTTCTTGATGTATCTTCATATTTCTTCCAATTAATTTGAGTTGATGATTCCTTCTTGATTTTTGAAGCGTTTTCTTCCGTATTTTTTTCTTGAGGCGATCCATTTATTTTGAGTCTTCTTGAGCGGTTTTCCTTGATTTCCGTTTTCTTCATAATAGGTTGTGGGCTTTAAGTTTCGAACGTGGTACCTTTAGATCTAAACGCCAATGCTCTTAGCCATTACGCTACGGCGGAGTCCGTTTTGAGTTGGTAATTTAATGAGCTATTTATATTATGGCGGTAGAAGGAATTTTTTATCTGATACATCTTCGCACCCCTACAGTACTTTCTTATTGTTAATGTACACTGTATTTGTCACTGCTTCAACATCGTCCAAAGCTTCATTTTTGGTTATTATAGAAGTCAAACTTTTATGAACCTTTATTAATACACCCCCATCATCTGTACCTCTATCCCTTCTTTAAATATTGTACTTCCGTGTATTGAGGAAAGTGGACGATATGTCTTTTAGTTTAAGCTTTGTTTCTGTTAAAAATATTACATGTGGATTGTTTAATTCAATTGTTATTTCCAAGGAATCACCCATAATATTACTATTTACACCATCCTTTGAAAGAACCAGATCTAATATATTGGCACCCCTTGTTGGTTTATTAACACATTGAGTACAAAATTATCCTCAAAGCATTCTATAAACTTTCAACCCGATCTATCCCTTCCTATCATATTTTCCTACTTCAGAGAATTTAAATTAAAGTCAGCAAAAATAACTGTATCTACTTCACATCCTTCACTTATTTTCCCGATCATTAACTATGTCCGGGGGGTCTGTTATGTTATTTGGTGCCTATGATCCAGTTTCTCGACAGGGTTTTATTGTGACCCTTAACATAACATCAGGTACTTATATATAGTCTTTTTAGCTTCCAAACGAACAACCAACCAACTCAGCTTCAATTTTTTTTTATGTAAAATTCGTAAATAGAAAATTCTTAAGTGCGAAATTTGTCATTGTTTATACAATGCAATATGTTTTTTAAAGTATTTTCTGTCCCAACAATGACCGATAACCAATAATGACCGCTTTCTTCGGTCAGGGGCGATGTTGTGTACTAGTAATACTCTTGACAAACGTTTTTTGAAATGATTAATATATGTGTACTCCCTCAATATGAATAACCGTTATGTGCAACCATATTCAAGCAGTTCTCTTGCAATTCGTCAAGAGATTCAGAGATTTGAGTCTGTTCATCCAAGTATTTATGCCATATATGATATAATCGAACTTATATCTGACCCAGTTATTGCCCAGCAAATTCGCGAACATGTTGTTTGCATTGAAGGTATGACTTAACTTGTTTACTTTGTAGGATTTTGCCTTATGTGGCACAGCTAGCTAAGGTTGGCCTTAGCTGTATGCAGGCAGCTCTGCTCTGCTACTGTTTCTTCTCCTGAGTACTGTTACCTTGTTTGTTTTGTCCCTCAATCCCATGCATTATAGAACAAATAGGCGGGAAACTATGCCTATGCCATGTTTTTAGTATTAAAAACAGTACAAGTGGTGTTTTTAGTCATTGTAGTCATCATATATAGTTTGTGTTTGCTGCGGAAAGTACATATATTTAAGATAAACCTGAAGATCGGCGGCATGCCTGAAAAAGTGTATTTTTTAAAACTGAAATCTTACAGCCCCAAGTTGCATTTATGTTTTGTTTACCGATGCATGAATATTCATGCATGTTTGAGTCCTAGTTCAAATATACCTAGCACCATTTTTGTAAAAAATACCCGAAAGTAACAACGAAAAATGCTGTTCACTTATTTTATTGTGGTGGGTATACTTCTGAAATAGTAGTGAGGAAAGCGTAGAATCTTTCTTTAATTCCCGTTTTGGTATAAGGGAATTTGGTAAACCTGAAAATTGGCAGCTCGCCTGAAAAAGTTTTTTTTTTATAACACTTCAGTTTCGGGGCACACGGTAGGTGGCGCTGTTTATAGGCTATAATTTTGGGCTACAATATATGTCTTATGATGTCAGATAGTAGCGTCAGATGTGAACAATTATGGTGTTATATTTTTTTTGTATATGAGTATATACTGGGGTGCTGTGCCACCCAGATCCCCCCAATTGATTGAAATTCAGGATCATCGCAGGGTGGTCCTCCGCAGTGATATCTTCCCCACCAGCAGTCCCCTTGAATTTACTGTTTTTTCCCGTAACATCTTTTTACTAGCAGAAAAACCTAACCTAATGACAAACAATACTTACTTCTATAGGTTTCTTGATTAGTTTATGCGCCTCTAAATAATCTAAAAGTTTTTCGCGGTCATGCAAAATAAACCTGAATTTGAATAATGAAGAGCACAACTATAGCACAAAAAAGGCATAATGAAACAGAAACAACTGCTAAGTGGGTTCTATTTATAGCTGCGACATTGCCAGTAAGAAGCTGTTATCATTCGCAGCAAGCCAAAAAATATGAATACAAAACAAAAAACAAAAAAATATGAAAACAAAACAAAAAAATACAAAAAACAAACAAAAAACAATAAAAGACATCAAGAAACCTTACCTAATTTAGAAAAAACTATGGTAATACTTCAGTCTTCGACTGACCTTCGAACAGGTAGCACGTGTTTCGTAGAGCTCTCAGAATATTTTGATTATTTGATATACTTTGGTGTGTGACATAAACATAAATATTAAGTTATAAGATCATATATTTGGTTAATATAACAAAGTTAAATTGTGGTTATTTTGTATAAATTGTGGTTATTTTGTTTTGGTGAGAAAGTGACTTTTGTTTACTTCGGGGCCATCTTGATTAGCAGTTTTTAAACTTGCGCGCACAAATTGGGGTCAAATTCTTGTTGTTTGTAAGTTTTTGTTTCTATTATTGTTCTTGTTTAAGTATGGCTGACTTTGGATGTAGAGAGTATGCCTTTTGAAAGTAGTGTGTATGTAGTGTGCGATGTCTGTGGTGTAGAGAGGAGAGTGAATGTGTCTAAGTGCCGTGTATGTGCTTTGACTGAGGAGGTGAGTCGATTACGTGCGGAATGCTTGAGACTGAACGATTTAGTGTCTGAAGTGAGAAGAGATGCAAGTGTACGTTTGAAGAGTCAGATTGGGACCAGGAGGGAGGAAGTTAGGCCTAGAACAGGGACTGGAGAGAAAGCAGTAAGTGAAGTAAGTGATGATGAGTGGTGGGTGAAAGTGAACAGAATAGATAAGTTAGGACAGGTTAGGTGTGTGAATGAGAGGGACATGGAACCTGTTAGGCTAACTAACAGATTTGATGCCCTGAGAGAGGAAGAATTTGAAAGAGATTTATCTGGTGTGGCCGTGCCTGAAAGTAGAATAGGAGGTCGAGTGAGTGAGAGCAGGAGGGAGGGTAATACTAGGCCTAGAGAGAATAGGAGAATGACTGAGGTGATTGTGATGGGTGACTCTCAGATTAGGTATTTAGATAGGAAGTTGAATGAAAGTAAATGGAAGGGAGTGAGAGTTTGTCTGCCGGGTGCTGGTGTAAATGATGTGTGTGAGAGGTATGATAGTTTGGTGTCTGGGTGTGAGAGGGAAGCAGTTATGATTACACATGTCGGAGTAAACGATGTAAAGAAGGTGGGTACTTGTGAGTTACGACAGCGGTATAAAAGGCTGATTGAAAGGATGTGTGAAAGTAGAGTAAAAGGCGTTGTTTCAGGTGTGCTTCCCAGAATGGATGTGGGGATGGAATGGTTGTCTCGTGCAATGGGGTTGAATGAATATGTGAAAGGTTTGTGCGAGGAGTCAGGATTGGTATTTGTAGATGTTTGGAGTGGGTTTTATGGGAATAAGGGTTTGTATGCGATGGATGGACTCCATCTGAGCCGAGATGGGGTTGAGGTTTTGTGGCGGGAATTAGATAGTGTTATTAGGTCTTTAGAGGCGGGAAACTAGGTTTTGATAGTGGTCAGGGAAATTTAATGGCTCAAAGTGAGGCAGGGAAAGGAAGCAAACACAGATTTGTAGAAGGTAGGCAGGCTAATGGAAGTGCTTTAGGGTTAAACTACTTGAGTAGTGATAGTGGTCAGGGAAATACAAGAGTACAGGGTCGGGGAAAGAGAGAAAGGAGATGCAGAGAAGATAGGCCCTCAGGTGCTTCAGGGATAGGTGGGCTGAGTTGTCTTTACACAAATGCTCGTAGTCTTAGAAATAAGAAGGATGAATTATTTAGTTATATCATTCATGAAGATATAGATATAATATGTATAGTTGAATCATGGGTTAATGAAAATATATTTAATGATAATGTCAGTGAATTTGAACTAGAGGGTTATACTATGTACATTAGTCAAAGGAGAGATAGGACTGGTGGTGGGTTGATTATTTATATCAGAAATAGCATTTCTTCAAATCTAAATAACTCTATAAAGCAAGGAGAAGGTGAATCATTATGGATAGATATTAAGGTTGGTAAAAATAGGAAAATACACTTGGGAGCTTTTTATAGACCACCAGGACAGACTGATTGTATCGATGAGTTAATTATTAGGGAAATAAGTAAAGGATGCAAAGAAGATACAGTTATTCTTGGTGACTTTAATTTAACTTCTGTAGACTGGGAAAATATGATAGGAAGAGATAGAGCAAGTTGTAAGTTTATGGAGTGTTTTGAGGATAACTTTTTGATCCAATTTGTTAATAAGCCAACAAGGGGTGCCAATATATTAGATCTAATTCTTTCAAATGATGATCACTTAGTTCAAGGATTGAGTGTAGGGGAATCATTGGGAAACAGTGATCATCAGATGGTTCGGTTTAATTTGCAAATAGTTAAGGGTAGAACAACGACAAACTCCACGAAAATTCCAAATTTTTATAGGGGAGATTACGATAAATTACGCAGCATGCTAAATCAGATTAGGTGGGATATAGAATTCCATGGAAAGAATACTTATGAGATGTGGGATATTTTTAAGACTATATTAAACATGGTTCAGGAACAGTGTATTCCGATGAAGTCTATTAGGAAGAAATGTAGGAAACCATTATGGTGGAACCAAGAAATAGCTAATAAAGTTTCAGAGAAAAAAAGGGCATACCAGAGATTACAAAGTGAGAGTAGTTTAGATAATTTAAACCATTATAGGTCAACCAGAAATGAACTAAATAAGATTATTAAGAAGACCAAAAGGACAGCAGAAATTAATTTAGCTAAAAATAATAATAAAGATCCTAAAAAATTCTTTAGCTATTATAGAATCAATAATTAATCTAACAGTGATAAAATAGGGCCTATTAAATATGAAGGGGTTTTGAAAGAATCTGATGAGGAAATAGTAGAGGTCCTTAATGATCATTTTGCTTCAGTATTCACAGAAGAGAAACCAGTTAGATTAATTGATGATAATTCTAGGTCAAGGGAAGTAGTGATAAATTCTATTAATATAGACAGAGAAGAAATTAAAGGGCTTATAATTCAGTTAAATACTAGTAAGGCATCTGGCCCTGACAACATTCATTCTAGGATACTCAAAGAAGGTGTAGAAAGTATTGCAGTAGCTCTCGAGAAGATATTTATTAGATCACTAGAGTCTGGAGAAATACCAAATGATTGGAAATTGGCAAATGTAGTGCCAATTTTTAAAAAGGGAAGCAAAGAGGACCCAAATAACTTTAGACCAGTAAGCTTAACTTCTATAGTCTGTAAAATTCTTGAGAAGATGGTTAAGAAGGGAATTTCTGATCATCTAGAGAGTAGCAGGTTAATTAATGATGCTCAGCATGGTTTTAGAAAAGATAGATCGTGTTTAACTAATTTACTGGATTTTATGGATTATGTAACTAAAGAATTAGATAGGGGTGAGAAAGTTGATGTGATCTACTTAGATTTCAGCAAAGCTTTTGATAAGGTTCCACATAGAAGACTAGTTCATAAATTAAAGCTGCATGGGATATGTGGGAACGTTTTAAATTGGATAACTGAATGGCTGAAAAATAGGAAACAGAGAGTTGTACTGAATGGAGTGAGGTCAGAGTGGAGGAATGTTATTAGTGGCGTACCTCAGGGATCAGTTTTAGGCCCTTTATTATTTATAATCTATGTAAATGATCTTGGGCAAGGTGTAAATAGCAAAGTGTCAATTTTTGCTGATGACACTAAATTGGCAGCTGTAGTCAAAGAGGTTGAGGGTAGCTTTAAAGTGCAGGGTGACTTAGATAAGCTGTTAGCTTGGGCTCAGAAGTGGCAGATGACTTTTAACCTTAATAAATGCAAAGTTATTAACATGGGGAGAGATAATAGGGAATTTAGCTATGAGATGGATGGATATTGGCTTAATTCAGTTGAAGATGAGAAAGACTTAGGAGTGGTAGTAGATAGGTCACTGAAATTTTCAAAGCAGTGTATTGAGGCAAAAAATAGAGCAAATAGGGTGCTAGGTTACATTAAAAGAAATGTTAGCTACAAGAGTAAGGAGGTCATCCTTAAACTATACAACTCTTATGTCAGGCCACATTTAGAGTACTGTATACAGGCATGGTCACCACATTTTAGACATGATATAAACTTATTAGAGTCAGTACAAAGGAGGGCAACAAAAATAATACCATCCCTGAAGCACCTTGAATATAAGAACATAAGAACATAAGAAAAGAAGGAGACTGCAAAAGACCATTCATGGCCTACACTTGGCAGCTCCTGTTCCATTCAACACTGAGGGTATTAAATATGTTTTCATTTGAAAGAAGGTGTGTGAGGGGAGATATGATTGAGCTTTTTAAAATCTTTTCTGGGATGGATAAATTAGATTTCAGCAAGTTATTTGAGTTAGAAGGTAGTAATAGAACTAGAGGCCACCACTTAAAGATTAAAAAACAGAGGTGCAGACTGGATGTTAGAAAATATTTTTTCACTAACAGAGTGGTGGATTATTGGAATAGTTTGCCACCTGAGACTGTAGACAGCCCAAACTTGAATGTTTTCAAGCGCAGATTGGATGATTATATGGGGATGGAGGGTTAATTTCTTACTTTTTAGTATGTGGATATGTTTCTTGACTCATTCCTGTGGATGCAGTTTCTTTTTATTGTATATTTTGGGGGATTTTGATTTTGTTTTTGACAGACTCCTATGGAGGCTTTAAATTATATATTGTAGATGCATGGTTGGACATTCCTATGGATTGTTAAATTGTATATTGTAGCTGCATGATCTGACAAAATCCTATGGATGCATTATATGGGTGGGATTTGATGGATACGGATGACCTTTGATAGGCCCTTGTGGCTTTTGTCATCCGTTAAATTATGTTATGTTATGTTATGGCGCTGTTAGTCGGCTACAATTTATCTTTTATGACGTCAGACGGTAGCCTCAGATGTGACAATCACTGCATTATATTTTTTTATTGTTTTGAGAATTTGTAACTTTTAGTCTATTATTTACTAAATATCTGCGCTTGCTCGTTTATAGTTTTTTTCTAAGTTAGGTAAGGTTTCTTGATGTCTTTTATTGTTTTTTTTTTGTTTTTGTATTTTTTGTTTGCCCTGAACGATAGCAGCTTCTCACTGGCAACATCGTAGCTTATAAATAGGACCCGTTTTGCAAATGTTTTTCTTTCGTTATTGTGTTTCTGTGCTCTCCATGTGCTTCTTTGTTATTCAAATTCAGCTTTACTTTGTATGATCGCGAAAAACTTTAAGATTATCTAGAGGCGCATAAACTAATCAAGAAACCTATAAAAGTAAGAATTGTTTGTTATTAGGGTAGGTTTTTCTGCCAGTAAAAAGCTGTTGGGGAGAAACCCCCCCCAGTAAATTCAAGGGGACTGCTCGTGGGGGAGATATCACTGCAGGGGATCACCCTGCGATGGTCCTGAGTTTCAATCAATTGGGGTCGGGGGTGCAGCCCCCCAGTATATACTCATATACAAAAAAAATATTATGCCGTGATTGTTCACATCTGACGCTACCGTCTGACGTCATAAGAGATATATTGTAGCCCAAAATTGTAGCCGACTAACAGCGCCATCTACCGTGCGCCCCGAATCTGAAGTGTTACCAAAACTATAAACAGGCAGAGGCGCAGATATTTAGTAAATAATACAGACTAAAAGTTACAAATCCCCAAAACAACAAAAAATATAACACCGTGATTGGTCACATCTAATGCTACCGTCTGATGTCATAAGAGATATATTGTAACCTACTAACAGCACCACCTACCGTGCGCCCCAAATCTGAAGTATTACCTTTTTTTAGCCGAAACAACACTTAAGTCGCATTTATGTTTAGTTAAGTAAAAACGTTAGTACATTATTTTATAAACAATTATGAATGTATACTGGGGGGCTGTGCCCCCCAGTCCCCCCAAAATTGATTGAAACTCAGGATCATTGTAGAGGGGGCCCCCTGCAGTGATATCTCCCCCATGAGCAGTTACCTTGAATTTCCTCAAAAAGTGAAACCTATTGGAACAGGAACAAAATATTTTGCATCTCATCTGTCGCGACCCCAATCTTTAGGTTTACCGGGAGTTTTATTCAGAGGTGATCTTTTAAAATTAATGGCGATTGCTTGTGCCAGTTTCTGCACATCTAAATTCATAATTATCTTTGACCGCTAATGCCTGACTACAAACTTCACAATCGATTGTAACTTTAATCAAATTATGAGTGTCCAAAAATGTTAATAACTTTTTTCAATCGGAAAATAAAGCAGAAAGTTTGATACTAGATGAAGAGCAGATTGTACACAATGAATCCATGTTGAAACTGAAATTGCTGCATAAAAGTCATCCCTGCCACCCAAAAGCCTCCAAAAAAAACTAGTTCCTCTAAAAGATCTAGCTAAGTATATTTAAATGTATAAAAAAGGTAATAAAAATAGCAAAATAGGGAAAAATATATTGATAAATAAAAATGAATACAAATAAGGATAATAAAAAGACATTAAGTGAAAAGGAAAATAAAAATTCACTATTCATTCATTTCTGATATCAGACCCCCAATTATGATTCCCCATTATAATTCGCAGAAATGATTATAGTTGCAGAAATTGTTTGGTTAAATATAAACCTTAAAAAAATGTTAGAACATTATTCTATAAACAATTAGGATTATATAATGGGCGGCTATGCCCCCCGTCCCCCTCCAATTGATTGAAACTTAGGATCATTGTAGGGAAATCCCCCTGCAGTAATATCTCCTCCACAAACAGTACCCTAGAATTTACTTCAAAAAGGTAAAATATTGTAGCGGCCCAAAAATCTATACTCTAACCCCAATTGATCCAACCCACTTCCTACACTAATTCCGATGTGAGAAATTGAGGGAGAAATTAAACAGATTGTATATACAGTCCTTTATTTACACAGGTATAGCTAAATATATTTGAGATCTCTTTACAGTATCTACAAAAAAACAATCCTATCTTGTGGTGAATATTATCAATTTACACTAAAAACAAACAAGATAAATGAAAAAACAACAACAACAAATACAATCCTTACAATAGAGGCCTAACAAACACACCAATCCCCACCAAAAGAAAAGGTCTCATGTTTTATCCCAGGGGAAAAGTTCTGCTCAGAGGCTGGTGCCTCTGAGCTTGGTATAACCACATGATCTAGTCATGAATTGAGGCTATACAATTTATGGCATTGTTGGTATTGAGGCTATTAAAACCCTCCTTGTCCAAACGGGCCGTACAATGAACTTAATTAATGGCTTCATTAATCCTAGCCACTCTCTACAAATGAGAAGGAACACCTAAAAATATTACATAAAATTTTAAATAGAATATGGCTAATGGAAATAGAAAAAATTACACGTTAAACAAATCATGAAATCAAATATATGTATATATAAAAAAGCAAAAAACATTCACACACACATTCTTACAGAGGGAGAGAGAGAGTATTGAAAAAAGGGTGGGAGAATGGCCCCACAAACATTCGCATTCACTCCACCACACCCTTCCTTCCGTAGGCCATTGGACCACAGTCATTCACAATACACACTCAATCCTTACTCACGGTACTTTTTATACTCAATTGCCAATCGCGCCCTTCTGCACCCATTCACACTCATCTACTGGTCCTTGGCTACACGCAGCAATCTGTCGGGGTTGTTCATCAGTCTTCCTGCCTGTTTCCTCATCACTATGGATCATGTCGTCCACCATACTCTTAACTTTAATCACTAGCTCTCCCATCTCTCTACAGAACTCTTTCATACTCTTCCATTCAGAACTTTCACTCTTCATACCCCCATTCATCAGCTCCTCACACAGCTCTCATCCAACTCAAGGTACACTCTTGCGAAACAGACAAATCACTCACATCCCCTTTACTCTCAGCAGATATACCAGAAACCCCTTCAATTGGTTCCCACTGGAAGCCAGAAAAGTCAATCATCTCTTCATTCTCTACATCAAACTCCCCTCTACCCTTACCATTGGTAAAACCAAAAAAATCAGCCACACGAGGTTCATTCTCCCCAAATACACTATCATTCATACTGTTCCCCAAACCAGAAAAATAAGCCACAGGCAACTCACTCACTCATCTACTTATATCATCCAAATCACTTACCTGCTTATGCAAACACTCAATCTCTCTCTCTCAAGCTCCCCCCATACCAGAAAGACTCTGCTCAGACTTACTTTCATTCGTTCCTGCATTCTTCCTTTCACTCTTCTTTGCATGCTTTCTACTCCTCGAGACCAAGACAAGCTCTTTCCCAGACAGATCCATACTATCATACTCCATCTTATCATCATGCGCCTTATCTCTCTCTCTGCACAGTTCATACACCGGATGACTCACCAGGTAGTCAGGAGGTTCTCTCCACCTCCTCAACTGACTCTGATGAGCCCACACTCTCTCAACCTCTCCAAAACATATGTCACACCATTCTCTCAGACAAACTTTTCACTCATCTTTGACACATTCAACCTACCTTTTATCTTCAATACTTTTGCACCAATTTCAAATAAACGAAACCTTTCATGCGCCTCACGCCATATACTCTGCTCACTTACACTCAAATGAAACCTATCTTTCACTCACCTTTAAAAATTCATATCAAACTGACAAGGGGACATTCCAGTTGCACTATGCACTGTCAAATTATACGCCCATAACACTCTACTCAAGCATTCATCCCAGTCATTCAAAGTCGTACTCATCATTCTCAACATCTCACACAAGGTCCTAATTGTACGTTCAGCCAACCCATTCAAAGACGGTACATACGGAGTCTTTCTTACATGCTCCACACCATTCTCTCTCAACATTCACTCAAACACTTCAATCGCAAACTCAGGCCCATTATCACTCAGACATCTCCTAGGCTTCCATACACACATAGGAAAAAAACAACTGCTCAATCACACGCACAACAGTCACACTCCTTTTATCTCTCACAGGCGCTGCATACACAAACTTACTTTTATGATCAAACATCACAACCATACCAACATTCCTAGCACTTGTACTTGGTAAAGATACACAATCAATCGCTACCAATTCAAACAGCTCTTTCACATCAACTTTCAACATCGGTGGCTTCACCAGCAGTTGCTTCACCATTCAACCTCGGACAATCTTTCTTCAAATGGCCTATTTCTTTACACTCGAAGCACTCTTTCACACTTTCCTGGCAATCCTTTATCATATGCCCTTTCTTACCACACCCAAAACACGCACCAGATGTCCACCTACATTCTGCCAACATATGACCTTTCCTTCCACACCGACGACATTCCACAATCTTTCTCACACCATTCAGTCTCTCATTTGCTGGGACATACCTCGGTTTCTCTCTCATATATCCGTTCCCACGCTTGAAATTCATCTGCCCCCTTCCATTCGACCACCCTCCATTTGCCCATCCATTCTGCCGGCCCAGGAAGTTTGACATCACTCCAGCTGGTGCAGCCTTCAGGGCATCCCTGTAGCTGACAAACTGCCGGGGTGGATGAAAGCTCCTGGGCTTCTTACCCCCAACATTCACACTGTACCATCCATCCTCTTCTAGATCGCTTTCATCATCAAATCGTCCATCTTCTAACAGTTCCAACACATCCTCCCACATCAACCGTTCACCTGTCAGTCTCACTCTCTCCTTTCTCTTTCCACCCAGCCATTCACTCACCTTTCGTGGGATCGTGTCCAAAAACTTCCTCATGAGTGGTTTACATTCATTTACATCATCATCACCATACCTCGTTCTTGCCATACTCTCAAGCCTATGTGCATACATATTCACACTTTCACTCTTCCCCATTCGAGCCTTCTCAAATTCATTTACCCTTTTATACTTCACACTCTCTTTCATTCGTTTCACCTGTCCAATCATCCGCTTCTTCACCACATCGTACCTTGGTTCCCCCACACTTGTAATCACGCGGAAAAACTCCAATACTTTTCCCTCCAAACATTCCCCCAAAACATTCATCCAGTATCCCTTATTCTCCGGGTACTTGAGCTTACAATATCGCTCAAATTCCCCGAAGAATTCTTCCACACTTTTCCCACCATGTAACCTAAATCTATCTATCTTTGGCACTTCCCTTATCAAAATACCCTTTCCCACATTCACTTCACTCTCACTTGAGCTGCCTTCACTCTCACTCATATCAATCATACCATCACACTCTCCTTCATCCGAGTACAATGAGTCCACACTCTTGCCTCTTACCTTCCTATCCTTCCCCTTTGCACCACTCTTCCTTCTTCTCTTGCATTCAACTCTCTTCCATTCTCCGTCCTTCCTATCACTCATAATCACCCTATCCTCTCTAGACTCGCACACACTCCCATTGATCCCATTAGTCTTATTCCCTTCAGTCGGAGCAGGGGTCAAGGTCGAGGGTCCTGACCCCTTCATCATGTCATACAGGTCCTGCATCCGTCGGTCCGTCTGATCCTGTCGGTCTCCCATTTCCTTCTTCATCCTATCAGTCTTTTCATTCATCCCTTTTATTTTATTCTCCATTCCCTCCATCATTCCCCGTAACATTTCACACTCCTCTTCTTTCTTTCTCAACTCCAGTCTCAATCGCACTACTTCTTCATTCAATGTTTCCGCTACAGCCATTGTTCCCAAGTTAGTAAAAAAAGATAGGAGAAGGGAAAAATCAATCAAACTACTCGTCACACTAATTGGGTATGGACTGCAATCCAATCCTGTCACGCTCCCAGTTTCGAAGTCTCACGTCCCTATTCGGGCGCCAAATGTAGCGGGCCGAAAATCTAAACTAACCCCCAATCGATCCAACCCGCTTCTTACACTATTCGGACGTGAGAAATCGAAGGAGAATGAAACGGATTGTATATACAGTCCCTTTACTTACAAAAAAATTTACAAAATATCTACAATAGAGAGGGGCGATTATATTGGAGATCTTACTTTTCACCAATGGATACAAAAAGAAAATCCTATATATATAAATACTATTTAATCTATCCTAATAAACATAAAAATCAAACAACCCCAAAAAAAATCCTGAATACAACAGTCAATATATAAACAACAATCAAGGCCTCACTTTATACAAAGAGGATGGAGAGATGTCCAGCCACCTGCCACTCGAGCGAGCAAAATGCCTAGGACTTACAAGTGTGGCGCCTCTGCGCTTGATGGAAGATAATGACTTTAAAAAGCTTACGTGGCTATTATAAGCCCTCCTTCATTAAGCTATACTAATGGCCTTTATTTATTAATGATAATATAGCTTTCCAGGATATAACGCTTTGTTTGTAATATAAGGATATACGAAACTAAGTCCTATCTTTCCAGAATATGAGGCCTGGAAAGAAAAAAAAAAACATGGTAATCATTTTTATACATAAAATAAACAAAAAAAACAAACCCATTCCCATTCACACACATTCTTACAGAGGGAGGGAGAGGGTACTGAGAAAAGGGGTGGGAGAATGGCCCTTTTACACACACTCACATTCGCCCCACCACACCATGAGTCAGGTTTTACCAGGAAAGAAGGATTGTCTAGTAGTGGAACTCACTCAGTATGTGTATGTACAATACATCAAAATGTAAAACTGATGATGGTTGGATCCAAGATGTCTGATATCACTGATCTACCCTCTTACCATCACCTAGTTGCCTCTGTCATATGTAATCCAGCCCGTCCAGCATGCTACAGGAAATCGTGCGAGTACTGTCCACTTGTGGATCAAGTAAAAGCAAAAACATTTGGATTTTATGAACAGGAGAATGTGGATAATATTGAATTCAAACAGTGGACATCAACTGATAGATCTGAGCTGGTAACCATGGTATTATCGCTTGATGATTTCATAGATAGATTTTGTTATTGTGTTGAAACTTTGGTGCAACATGATTTTGTTGCAAAATCACAAGCACAGTACTTGGAAACTGTGAAAAACAATATTGCAGATGGTGAATTTGTAGTAATTGGTGATTTTTCAGAAAACTATTCATTTGTAATACAAGATGCAGCCCAGGGATATCATTGGAATTGCGCACAGGAGACAATACATCCTTGGGTATTTTATCACATTAATGATAGAAAACTCTGTCATGACTCATACACCATAATTTCAGAGTGTAACATCCACGATAATGTGTCAGTGTATCTATTTCAGCGAATGTTGATAGAGTATCTGAAGTCAGTATTCAAAATGGTAAAGAAAATTTACTATCTTTCGGATGGATCCACAGCGCAGTATAAAAACTAAATCTTTCCCGAATCTTTGCTTGCATAAAGAGGAATATGGTATACAGTGGGCGCAAGGGAAATGTTAACATTAAGAATTTTTGGATAATTAAGCACAAAAGTACATTTCAAGTTTGTTTTATTGGGTCCTTTTACTTACATTTCTTTACATTTAGTACTTTGTCATGTTCCCACGGGTCTTCAACACATCCTGGATCCTCTTGGGCATGGATGTTGAAAGATTCTCGAAGTAGGAGCCATCCATTGCCACCCACAGCTTAATGAGTGTCTCCTTCAGGGTGGGGATCGAGGTGGGCCGGGACTTAGCAACTTGATTTTTCATTTGGTTCCAGGCATTCTCTATGGGGTTTAAGTCAGGTGAGTTGCCTGGCCAGTCCAAAACTTTAATGTTTTGCTCATTAAGGAAGTCTTTGACAGCTCGTGCCTTGTGTGCAGGGGCGCCATCGTGCATAAAAAAGTTGCAGCCAGGGAGAGCGTAGAAATTGAGCAGATGTTCCTCCAAAACCTCAATGTAATTCTTTCCCTTCATGGTGACATTCTTGGGAGGAAATAGAGACCACCCCTGCCCTTCTCCCCACTGAAGCATCCCCAAATCATGACGCCATCAGGGTGCTTCACGGTGTAGTGGTGGTCATATCTGCTAACATCACTGGGCTGCTGCAACACTTTCAAGCCACCCCTGATGAGCCAAAAACTGCTCTCGTCACTCCACATGACTTTCTTCCACTGCTCTGGTGTCCAATCTTGATATTTCTTTGCGAAAGCTAGCCGTTTTTTCTTCATACCCTCTGTCAGCAGCGATTTCTTGGCGGCAGGGCAAACCCAGGTCTTTTTGTAGCCGGTGCTGGATCGTACGAATAGCGACGTTGTGGAGCAAGTCAGGATGTTTCCCCTTCAATTCAGTCGCTGTTATCGAAGGGTCCTGTTTCACCTTCTGGGCAGTTGTCTTCTTCTTGCCCCCAGAGCCAGGTTTGTGAGGCAGTGTGGTGGCTGCTTTTTTGAGCTTAAAGAGTGACACGCAGCTCACGTTCAGATCGGCAGCTACACGCTTTACTGGCACTTTCTGCTCCATTAGGGTTAGGGCACGGGTCCTCTCCTCCATTGTCAGCTTGCTACGCCCCATTACAATGGTATGGTGGTGTCTGGTAGGGCGTCAAAGTCAGCAGAAAGGTGAAAAGGATGCGGTCTGTGGGGCAGCGTAACACAGATGTACACTGTCTGAGCTCTGCGAGCACACTTAAACTGAGCCTGGCGGGAAGTTGCGAGGGAGCCCTGGCTGCAGGTACATGTGTCATACCAAGCTCCTCCCACTACCTATATGGCGGGAACGCGGTAAAAACGTTAACTGCCAAATTTGAGTTAACATTTCCATTGCGTTTAAGAGGTTAACATTTCCTTTGTGCCTACTGTAGAAGCAGAGTGGCTTTTTTTTGCCACTAGCCATGGGAAGGGCCCATCAGACGGCGTAGGTGGCACCATCAAAAGGGAGCCTACGAAAGAGAACTTGAGAAGACCCTATGACAAACAGATTGTATTACCAAGAGATTTGTTTGTATTGGCTAAAACTCATAGGAATATGAAGTTTGGATATGGAACTCAAAAGGAATATGAACAGGAGGAAGAACTTTTGAAAACCAGACCTGCGACCAAATCTATTCCAGGCACACAAAAAATTCATTCGTTCATTCCAATATTAAAGGAGGCTCTCCAAGTTTGCCCATTTAGTCTCTGTGAGACTTTTAGATTAGAATCAGTCACAAAAAATATTTCATATCCAGTGGACATTGGTGGCTTGCTTGCATAACCAAAGCTTTTCTAGAGTCACGAGAAGTGACTGTGCAATTTCTTCACCCGCATGGACCTCACAGTTTTTGCTTCCCTGAAATAGAAGATTCTTGTACTATGGACATCTCTGACATTTTGGTGTCAGTAGAACCAAAAACTGCAACAGGAAGAAGCTACACAATTAGCAAGGAGGAGTCTGATGCACCAAACAAAGTGATAGCTCTGCTCAAATGAGTACCTAGGTATTTATTAAATAATGTTTTGTCTAAAAGTTTTTTTTAACATTTTTGTCTTAAATAATCTTTTGTCTAATGTTTTGTATTAAATAACATTTTGTATAAGTAATAAATGAAGCACCTAAAATTAGTAGGTATTAATGCTTTTTATGAATAACAGGCAACTGGTTTTCCAGATATGTTATTCTTACCTTTCCCCATTGTTCTGAAGTCCACTCAAGGTGATTCTTTGGTCAGGAATAGCGTGCTTTCATCATTGTTTCCATGAGTCGAGGCTTCTCTCTCGGGCAATATGATTTTAATCCAGTTTCCAAAATCCTGTCTGTCATTCATTCACTGTTGGTCAGGCAAGGCTAACACCCTCTGCTGCCAGCTCAATTGAATGAAATCTTCTATCCTGCAAGAGGATCTTCTGTTCTTAAGAGCCTGTTGTATTAATTTTTGATTTGTTCTTGGAGTTATTTATTTTCAACCACATTTTTCCAACCCTTTTCTAGTTTAAATCTTGACTGTTCATTGGGGGGGGGGGGGGGGGTCAATACACTGACTGTTTGAGTTGAAACACCTAGTTTTTTTTTTTGCTATTTTTATCTGTTTAAATTTACTTTCCAGTAAAATGTTTATTTGTCCCAATTTTTCTAGGACTAATTGCTCTGTTTACCCATTTTTGGTTTAATTCATTTATAGCTTAAAAAAAAACTACCTGAAATACACAAAATCAAACTATTAAAATAACTAATAAACTATCTGAAACACACAAAAATATTTAATAACAATCACAGGTTAATATAAACATTAACCTGTGATTGTTGATTGTTTTGTGATTTTTCTTTCTTTGTTTGAATAAGTGATGGAGTTTGGGGATGAAAGTGAGCATGAGTGTCGGAATGTATGCATTGGTTGTGGTGTATTTGGTGAGGGGTATACATGTGTTGTATGTGGGCTGCGTGAATGCATTGTAGATTTAGAGGGGATGAGAATGCAGGATTTAGAATGTCCCATTCTGGGTGATCTTTGCGCCTGTTACCTGTCCCAGTACCGGGATTGGCGGGGTCGCTACTGCCTGTCCCTTGTACTCGGGACAGATTCGTGCACATTGACTGGTGGACTTGTTGACTTTTGGAGGGAGGCCGGTTTTCTCCCTATTATTTAACCAGGGTTTTTTTTGTTTTGTTTTGTTTTTTGCTTTTTTTTTTCCTTATAGGTTGCATGCTCCTGCGCCGGGGGGACCTCTCCGCGATGCAGGAGCTTGCTTACTGCTAGCTTCCTTTTCCCTTTTTTTGGGGGGGGGGGTGTTTTTTTTCTTTTTGAATTTTATTTTAAAGTAGCCTAGTACTAGGCGAGTTTTTAATACGGCGACTAATGCCCAAGTAGGCAGTCGCCAGATGAGCTCTTAAAATAAAAAAAATTGTGATAGTTGAAGTTAAATATGTACTAACTTCCAAGACTTCCTCACTGACAGCCTTGATGCAATGGATCTTCTGTGTTCCTAATAAAGAAAATATGTATGTATACATTAGGTACATAATTATATTCTAAGCTTTCAGTTTGCTAAGTTATTATTTAAGAATTTATGTTATTAAATTTATTAAACAAGAACATCTCAAATCTTATCAATCCATAAATTATAAATCTAACTTTCTTTGTTCATCATTAGAGTGGCACTTCCCACTTAAACCTTTTCCCTTACAGGGGCAAGAAGAATTACTTATTAGTAGTAGTAGTTTACTAAATTACTAAGTGACTATGTGACTTTAATAATAACTAAATGGCTAGGTGTCCAGGTTACCTGGAATGGTTCTTGCATTGTCAAAGCGCTTCACCAACTTGTGTCGGTGAGCTTCATGTTCTTCTGATGTGAAGGTGAAGTTAATGGAAGGAAGAGCATTTACTGCAAAATTGAATAGTGCCTTAGGGTCTAGAATAGGTTCAGCATTAACTCCTATTCTCTGAAGGCTTGTTCTGGCAGCTAGCATCTTCACAGTTCCACCGATGCCATCGCAGGGCCCTTTACCATGGCTCATTGCAAATAAATGCCATTCTGCTTCAATATCAAAATCATTCTTGTGATAGCAAAGGTGAATAAAGCTCTTGCAATTCTTATATTGGGCAGTACACCCGTCACTGAAGTAAAATATTTTTGTGATTTTATGAGATGACTTTAAGAAATTTATTAGCCTTGTTTGAAAAAGGTGAACTGCGATGACATCATGCTGATTACAGTCATAAATTGCTACAAAACTTTGGTGTTGTAACTCATTGTTTTTATGGTAGTAAACAACAAATGGGTGTAGTGATGCTTGGCAATTATTCCAATGAAATGACTGGGCTGCATCTTGCACAATAAAAGAATAATTCTTGTAAAAAACTACTTTGAGCTTTGGCAATGAAATCATGTTGCAGGAGATCTATTAATTGTTCATGGAAATATGGAATAAAATCTTCTGCTGTTAATTGTTTATATTATAAAGTTGATCTGTCTGTTGTAACCCACTGCCTAAACTCAATCTCATCAAGTCCCTTTCTGTCAAACACTTTATCTAATAAATCCAAGAATTCTTCCTTTGGAGGGCATTGTTCACATTCACCAAAATAGCACTTTTCTCGAGGCGGTTTGCACTGGAGAAGAGCGAGGCAATGTCTATAATTTGAAATATGATTAGTATTTAGGGTATCATCAGAAGTGTTGGGTGTTTCTTGATGCTAAACACGTAGTCTTTTAAACCTGGCAGTTCTCTACTGATATCTGGTGATTTATAGAAGACTCTAACTTTAGTAGCAATGCCCCTGTCCAGCCGTTTCCCCAACTTTGGATTTGGCGTAGGTAGTACCAAATATTTTGCTTGCTGAACCATGTATTGTGAGCAATTAAAAGTGTTCATTATTTTTGATCTGGTCCAGGTTTTTTGGTAGGACAGAGAGGATGGTCAAGTTTTCACTTCTTCTTGTCTCTTCATTATCAAATTTATGTTTTAGCTGTTGAATAATTTCTGTTTCCGTATTAACATCTGAGTCATTTCCAGATGAAATTTCTGTACTACCTACTCTTTCAAATTGCTTCTTACTTGAATGAATTTCTTCTTTGCGTACGGCTTGCTTTGTGATGCTTTAGCTTTTTGCAATGGGGACTCTCCAATTGTGACCAAAGATGTATCGAGGTTTTGAAGTTCATACTCCTTTTCTAATTTAATATCACATTGTGATGGAGTGAGCTTTTGAGATCCAGTGTGTGAAAATGAAGCCTTTAACCATAAATTGCGACAGGTAGGACCTACTTTATGCTATGCCATCAGATTGCAAGCAAGATTGCTTTCTATTAATTCTTCAGGTACAAAACAAAGTCCTTAGTACTTTTTTTCTTGTGTCTTTGAAAAGGGTCACAGCAATAACACCCTACATTCAATGAGCCTAGATCCCTGGTACCTGGAAAAAAATAAAAAGGACCACATTAGTGTGAAGAAATATGTATAATATAGTTTAGTTGTTCATGCACTAATCCCATTGCATAATATTACAAACTTTTATTCACCTTCTGCTTCCTAGCTAATTACATTTGAGTTAATAGTCCAGGATAAAAAATTATCAATTTTTCACATTAACTTTAGATGTAATTTAATTAGAATGAATAACTAGATTGAAAAGAAATGCCAGGAATTGGGAAAATAAAGTTACTCATGTGTACAATAGTGACATCATTTCACCAGGCATAATTAATAATCACAAGGCAACACAGATATTAAATGTATATAATTTGCAATATAACGTTGTAAATATGAAAAATATGAAATGAAACTGGAAATAGTTTAAGGTATAAAGGTAAGAAGAAGAAAAAACTGAATACAAAGAGGTCTTACCAAGCTAAGATGGTGATGCTCCTCACTAGGTCACACTCTCACATTGACTGAGAGAGAGTAGAGCTGTAGACTAAAGTTTACTATCCTGGGCATCCCATTGACAAGTCAATTCATATTTCAACTGGTATTATTGGAGCACAACACTTACTGAACTTATCTATATTTTGTCTTGTTTATTCAAATTTGTTTTATACATTATATGAATAATTCCTGTAAGAATATGGAGAATGTTATAAATTATATATTATTTTTTTCCTAATAATTACCAAACATAATTTTCTTAGTATTTAGATTAAAATTTTACTAAACATCAATGTGATTAACAAAGTTGATATCATTCATGAAATTAAAACTTAAAATAGAGGTCACTTGTATGGGTCTATGGTAATTACCATAGCTAGGCTTAGATGGGGGAGGGTGGTGTTTGTAGGAAACACTTCCCCCATCCTGTTCATGGAGAATAACTTACATTTGAAAGTAAAAAAACGAAACAAAGATTTGTTACCCTTTCCTTATATTTTCTCATTACTTTAGGGGAATGTCTGTAAAATTTAACATTTTGTATTTTTTTCTTTCAGCTTCAAAATCATACTTTTAGTCTTGCAGGCACTCATTTAGGACTTCTCTGTGACTGCACTTTACTCCCCTCTGAATGGTATCCCCCCCAAAACTAGAGGGCTGGCTATGCCCATGGTAATTACAATATACAGTACATGTCAAACACCAAAATCGTCACTTTTTTGGCTAAGTTGTGCTAACATAAAAATCGTTAGCTCCTAAAATAAACACTTCTTAAAGAAAATTCTTCATCAACACTTTGCTATACATATGTACAAATTTTTAGGGAAAGTTACAAAAAAATTGATTTCTAGGTCAAGTGACCTTTTCAAGGTCAAAGGTCAACTTTTTGAATTGACCTTGTAAGGAAATATATGCATTAATAAAAGTTGTAGGAAATCTTATTAGCTTTAAAATGGTATCAGAATGAGCTCTGTTGGTGCAATAGTCTCTGAGATATTTGACTTTGAACTTTTTCACTTTTTGCAAAAATTACCTTTTGACCCAAATTTGAGGGGTGATATCTCAGAAACCATTTGACCTACAGAGGTGTTATACATACCATTGAATTTATCTCATTAAGGTCTATAAGTACAGTAATTTGCAAGAAAATCTGAGTCAGTGGCAAAAATGACTGGTCAAATTGACATGGAATGACTCAGGACTTAGATAATGTCATTAGGTCTTTGCAAGCGGGAAAATAGTTACTGATAGTGGTCAGGGAAATACAAGAGAACAGGGAGGGGCAGTGAAAGGAAAGAGATGCATAGGAGATAGAACGGAAGATATACAGGCTAAAAGAGGTGTTTCAGGGATAGGAGGGCCAGTTGTATTTATACCAATGCTCGTAGTCTTAGAAATAAGAAAGATGAGTTATTTAGTTATATTATTGATGAAGATATAAATATAATGTGTAATAGAATCATGAGTTAATGAAAATAAATTTAATGACAATGTGAGTGAATTTGAACTATAGGGTCATGATATGTACATTAGTCAAAGGAGAGATAGGACTGGTGGTGGGTTGATTATTTATATCAGAAATAGCATTTCTTCAAATCTAAATAATTCTATGAAGCAAGAAGCTGAGTCAGTGTGGTTAGATATTAGGGCCAGTAAAATTAAGATAATACACTTGGGAACCTTTTACAGACCACACAGACAAGAGTGATTGTATTGATGAGTTAAATGATCTGGGAAATAAGTCAAAGACGTGAAGTAGATAAAGTTATTCTGGGTGACTTTAATTTAAATTCTGTGGACTGGGAAAATATAGGAAAGAATAGAGCGGAGCAAGTTGTAAGTTTATAGAATGCTTTGGGGATAATTATTTGACTCCAATTTGTTAATAAGCCAACAAGGGGTACCAATATATTAGATCTGTTTCTTTCAAATGATGATCACTTGGTTCAGGAATTGACTGTCTGGGAAACATTGACAAACTCCCTGAAAACTCCAAATTTTTATATAGGCGATTATGATAAAGTACGCAAGTTGCTAAATCAGATTGGATGGGATATAGAATTCAGTGGAAAGAATACTTATGAGATGCGAGACACTTTTAAGACTATATTAAACATAGTCCAGAAGCAGTATATTCCAATGAAGGTTATTAGGAAAAATGTAGGAAGCCGTTGAGGTGGAATCAGGAGATAGCTAGGAAAATTTCTAAAAAGAAAAGGGCATACCAGAGATTACAGAAAGTACTTTTGACAACTTAAATCATTATAGGTTAAACAGAAATGAGTTAAATAAGATTATCAAGAAGAGCAAAAGGGTGGCAGAAATTAATTAGCTCAAAATAATTATAAAGATCCAAGAAAATTCTTTAGCTATTATAGAATTAATAACAAATCTAACAGTGATAAAATAGGGCCTATTAGATATGAAGGGGTTTTGAAAGAATCTGATGTGGAAATAGTAGAGGTTCTTAATAATAATTTTTCTTCAGTATTTACAGAAGAGAATCCAGATAGATTAATTGATGATAATTCTAGGTCAAGGGAAATAGTGTTGAATACCATTAATGTGAACAGGGAAATAATTAAAGTGTTTATATCTGAGTTAAATACTAGTAAGGCAGGTTGCCAGATAACATTCATTCTAGGTTACTCAAAGGTGTAGATAGTATTACAGTAGCTCTTGAGAAGATCTATACTAGATCACTAGAGTTTGGAGAAATATCTAATGATTGGAAATTAGCGAATGTAGTGCCCATTTTTATAAAGGGAAGTAAAGAGGACCTGAATAACTTTAGATCGGTAAGCTTAATTTCTTTAGTTTATAAAATTCTTGAGAAGATAGTTAAGAAGGGAATTTCTGACCATCTAGAGATTGGTAGGTTAAAAAATGATGCTCAGCATGGGTTTAGAAGAGGTAGATCGTGTTTAACAAATTTACTGGATTTTATGGATTGTGTAACTAAACGGTTAGATAAGGGAGAGAATGTTGATGTAATTTACTTAGATTTTAGCAAAGATTTTGATTGGTTTCATATAGGACACTAGTTCACAAATTAAAAATACATGGGATATGTGAGAAAGTTTTTAATTGGATAACTGAATGGCTGAAAGACAGGAAACAGAGTGTTGTACTGAATAGCTTAAAGACAGGAAACAGAGTTGTACTGAATGGGATGAGGTCACAGTGGAGGGATGCTATCAGTGGCGTACCTCAGGGATCATTTGTAGGCCTTTTATTATTCGTAGTTTATATAAATGATCTTGTGGAGGCTTTAAATAGCAAAATTGTCAATTTTTGCTGATGACACTAAATTGGAAACTGTACTCAAAGAAGTTCAGGGTAGCTTTAAAGTGCAGAGTGCCTTAAATAAATTATTAGTTTTGGCTCGGAAGTGGCAGATGACTTTTAACCTTAAAAATGTAAGTCTTTTAACATGGGGAGGGATAATAGGGAATTTAGCTATGAAATGGATGGGCATTGGCTGAATTCAGTTGAGAAGGACTTGGGCGTAGTAGTAGATAGGTCACTGAAGTTTTTGTAGCAGTGTATTGAGGTAAAAAATAGAGCAAATAGGATGCTAGGATATATTAAGAGGAATGTTAGCTACAAGAGTAAGGTTATCATTATCTCTATAACTCGCATGTCAGTCCAGATTTAGAATACTGTATACAAGCATGGTCATCACATTTTAGACACGATATCAACCTACTATTGTCAGTTCAAAGGAGGGCAACAAAAATAATACCTTTCCTGAAGCACCCTGAATAGGAAGATAGACTGAAAGTACTAAATATGTTCTAATTTAAATTTTTGAAAGAAGTTGTGTGAGGGGAGATATGATTTAGCTTTTTAAAATCTGTTCTTGAATGGATAAGTTAGATTTTAGCAAGTTATTTGAGTTGGAAGGTAGTAATATGACAGGGGTCATCACTTAAAAATTAAAAAACAGAGGTGCAGGTTGTATGTTAGAAAATATTTTTTCACCAATAGAGTGGTAGATTACTGGAATAGTTTGCCATCTGAGACAGTAGGCAGTCCAAACTTGAATTTTTTCAAATGCAGATTAGATGATTATATTTGGAGGGAGTGTTAACTTCTCTTTTTTTTTGGGGGGGGGGGTATTCCTGTGTATGCAGTTTTTATTGTATACCTATTTTGTGTGATTTGAATTTGACGAGTCTCGATGATGATGCTTTTTGTTTTTGACACATTCCTATGGGTGGTTCAAATTGCATTTTGTAGATGCATGATCTGACACAATCCTATGGATACATTTTGTGGGTGGGTTTTGCCAGATGCGGATGACGTTTGATAGGCCCTTGTGACTTTTGTCATCCATGAAATTATGTTATGTTATGGCTTAGTCGGTCGGATTTTCGCTTGCGCTAACGGAGCAATGTAGCTATCGCAAGTTATTCATTCTTGGGACCGATTCGTGCAGTTCTCCTCGTGGAATAGATTTTTGGCGTTTTGGCAGCATGCTCGGGCCCTTGAGGAGCGCCCCTCCCCTTGCAGTTTTTTTGTTGTTTTTATCTTTTGTTTTAAATCTGATAGGTTCAACTAATTTCGGTGTCAATGCCCCTGATGACAGTCGCCAGATGAGTGGCCTCAAAATAATCGTCTGAATTTTTAAATTATTGTCCGCTTTGAGTCCCGATGGGAAGGAGTCGGTCTGCCCCCCATCCTTCTCTACCCGGGCACCTAAACATGCCTTTTAATTCTTTTACTTATTGTGATGTTAAATTTTCATTCATTGTATTTTTGGCGGCTCTGCCCTTGCCCGTGGCCGCCAGATAAACACTGTGAAAATAAAAACATCTTAGCACCAACTTCACTTCCTATAGTAGGCTCGGCAGAACTACGCCCGCTACATTTTTCGACCGTTCTCCGTTCTCTCATATACACTCCTCAGGCCATTTACCTTCCTCACATTTTCACTTCCCCCAGCGTCACCACGAACTCGCAAAACTTTAAGCGAGGTGCCTTCGGTGGTTTTGCTTAGTTTTAAATGATAACTTTACTCCTATGAAGGTCAACGGAGTCCAGCGGGTTGAGCTGAGTGTCTCTGTCCTCCTTCGCACCCCTAAGTGGTCCTTTCGGATTATTTACCTTCCACACACACACCCTTTTTTTTTTTTTTTACTTCGCCTAATTTGAGATTTTTGTCGATGTCCTCTCTGCTTTTCGCTCAGGTGGAAAATATTTTGATGAGCCGCCCCGTGTCTCGGGGGGGGGGGCGCTTATTAATTTCCCCACGTTAGTTTTCGCTTTTACGACCCCCTATTTCCTAGCGGGCTTTAGCAATTATTCCCTTAGTCTCTTCCTCCATTTGGTCTTTCATTGTCTGATTTTCGTCTCTCTATGGTGACTGCCTCACGGGGCAATCGCCATTCACCCTTCCCTGCTGAACCCTCCTCAGGGCCCCACTTTCTTGAAAATATCGCTGTTTCTCGGGCACCCAGAAATCATTGTAGTCGGTTCTCAACTTGGATGACATCCGGCCTCATCGAGTGCGAGTATCAAGGATCCGAGGCCCTAATTGAGAGTCCTTACCTCCATGGAGTCTTGGCTCTGTAGGACTTGGTCACATTCGTTCAGTGATTGGATTTTAAAGCTTCTTATAACACCCTGGTCCCTCGAATTAGAGTCAAGGGGGCAGGTAGAGATAAAGGCGGAACGGAGTGAGTGAGGTGGCAGTGGGATGGGCGCATAATGGGTGAGAGAGAGAGAGAGAGAGAGAGTTTGAACAGTAAGGACTCGAGCGGGGGGTCCATTCCCGCTGGTGTAAGGCGAGACGGCATCCAGAAAACCGTCTTTCTGCTTCAGATCCAACTCACAATAGCCCTCTTACCTTTCCCCTTGGCCAGGTAGACGAAATCCCTCCGAGAAAATCGGTGGGGAGGGGGCATAGAATCGTAACGCAATACATGACAAAGCCCAACTAACCCAAAGCTCAAAATTGGCTTTAGTGTGTGTGTGTGTATATATATATATATATATATATATATATATATATATATATATATATATATATATATATGGGAAATATCACGAAAGTTAGCGCGTGATAACTATGAATATGTACCACGCAAGGAAACTGAATAAAAGACGGATTGGAGTTAGTACCTTGATGACAACTGCCGATCTGGCAGACTTTCAACCTCCTCAAAGATGCAAACATCGCTCGTGTTAGAGCACTCTTTGAAGAAGATCAATCCCTGGAATCAACACTTCTCAGTGAGATCAGTTTCTTCAACCCTGAAGGATGCTCTTAACATCATAAAAATGTCTGCCCGATGGGCGAGTTCCAGAAATGGTGCTCGAAGATCAATACGAAACCAGAAACAACGACCCTTTGAACAAGCTTTCTGTCTGACAACATGGGAGACAAAATTTTTGCATTACGACCAATCGCCTCTTAACTAGGACCAATCACTCTAACCAGATTGTAAACTAGTGCGATGCTAATCCTGTTAGATGTTTGCAATGAATAGTATTGGCGATGAAACGTGAGTGTGTCCAAATAGGGTCCTGAACCAAGAAATAAATGGCTGCAGAGGGGTTCGAATCAGAGAAAAGAAAGAAAAAGTTATTGCATTTTTTCTTTGGTAGGAATGCTCTCGGGGGAGGGGGGATCAGATCGCGCGCTAATGAAATCTAAGTGTTTGAGTGTTGAATTTGTCAAGAAGTTGTGTGATAGTATGGAATGAGAAGGAATGATCTCACGCGAGAGCAATGCAAATAGACACTTGTAAAGGGGGCTTGGTGTGTGAGGGGTAGATAGAGTGTGGAACGATTGGGTCAATGTTTATGGTGGGAACGAGGTTGTGGCTCTGTGTTCTGAGGTGCTATGGATGGGTGTATAAAAATATGGGTGCAAATAAAAGTGTGAGTGCCAAGGTGTGCAAAATGTTGGCAGGCCGCGTAAAAGTGGGGAGGATGTTGGTTGTGTGAATGAATGTTTGAGAGAGAACCATTCATTATAGCTGTGGTCATTAACCCCCCCTCCCCCCACCTCTCTAAACTCATGCAACTCCTAAGCGGTGCGTTGGCGAACTATTTCAAACCACACTGCTACCAACGCATTTTTTTTTTAAAGAAAGGCTGAAAATAATTAAAGGAAATACTGAATAAACATAATTATAGAAATAACTATTAATATTTACCGAGCTATTTTTCAAAACATTCGTCGATTCCTTCGTTGGTTTTCGTTAAAAATAGGAAATCTTTTAGTAATGAACTGAAAAAAATCGTCGTGCATTGTGCGCGCGCGCGCGTTATTTTGCCTTACACAGTTGTGGTTTAAACGACCCATCCTTAATGTAGATGAGGATCAAGAAGTCTTGTTGACTTCGTGGAAGAGCATCTCTTGGGACTAAAAGTAACGGATCCTTCTGGGGCCTTTCCACGGTTGCATATGGAGGGTTATTTCCTCCACGTATTTTTGAAGGGAGAGGTACGATGCGGGGAGGCTTTGTCTCCTCGTTCGAGAAAAGGTTCCTTTGGAGATCCGCTTTGAAGTGAGGTGTGAGAAAGTGGCTAATTAACGGGGCCGTCCCTGGTTTCGAATTTTGGTGGGGGCAATGATGGGGGTGCATATAGGGATCGACTCCGCGGACGTGTGGCAAGATCAGAGACAGCTGTTCTGTTCTTGTCAATGCGGCTGGGTTCTGTCCCTTGTAACGAATTCGCTCCTTTCTTCCCTGAAGGTTCGAGCCCCCCCCCCCCCGTTGTTCTTATGTGCCTCAATCTTGCTAACTTGAGAGTGACAGCCCCCTCCTCCCTCTATTTCTTGAAACTGAACCCTCCGAACAGAGGCATCATTGCAATATTCATTGTTCTGTAAAGAAAGTAGCCTTTAACTACTTATTACTTTATTATTATCATATGTAACAAGAGGCCGTAGGATATTCACCAAAATAAAGTTTATAAATATAAAAAAGAGAACTACAAATTAATATTTAGCATTTGTAATATATTTAATAAAAATTGACATACCAATTGCAGGTGTATGTATATAAGTAACAAAATCGTTTCATTAAAATGATCTAATTTTAAATGCTAGAAATCCCATAACCGAGACCTCATCTACCTTTATGTTCAACTGATATTAGTGCCCAGCCAGTCAATGAGCCAGTTCGTGACCATTTGAGAGAAGTAATTCTTGATGATAAATAATTTGGTCAAATTTCCTCCCCCAGACTATTTATTATCCCTCTACAAGAGGGACCGTGCCCTATAGAGTGAGCACTTAACTCATTTAGGAACAAGTTGTATGGGTGTTTAGCTACCTTAGCTGTGTCAAACGAAGAGAGGGGGTGACATATCCTAAACCGGTTACTTCCTCTCCCGGCTTGATTGTCAAACGACTGCATTAGAGATGAGCCCATGATGGGTTGTCAATTTCTTTACTTGTGCTACCGACGAAGCCTTCGATAATCGGATATATTTAACTGCGTATGAAATTATTAACCACTGCGCATTTTAAAATTGCGCAATCAAACCAGATATGAAAAGGTGATGTTTACCTCTTCGGAGCTTTTCCGAATCGAATTTTAGCTCCAAAAGTCAACTCGTTAACTAAGGTTAGTTGCTTAACTTAAGAGGGAGAAAATGAAAGTTTAAAGTGAATGAAAGAATTTGTTGACTTAGTTTGAATTGTGTTTTGATGTTTGAATCGGAGATATTTACAGGGTGTGGTGGTAATTTGTCGCCGTCGGAAACTGAATTCCGCGTATGGGTGTTGTCTGGCGTCGGTTCTCTCTTCCTATCATAGTAGATTCACTTGTGCATCGTATGTGAAGGAACCAATACCATGGCTGAATTTAATCGTCCAAAAATTTGGAAAAGGTAAGCTATAGTGCTTGGGATTCACTCCGGACGCTCTAATGCGAAGATCTCCGAGTGATTGGGTGTGTATTTGAAGACGGTGCAGAGGATCAGGAAAGAGTTGGATGAGTAAGGAGGCTGTGATGACGGTGGTATAAGGCGGCTCGGAAACCTCCTGTCACCTCAAGCGTTCTGATACAAAAAGAAGCCCGAATTTGTCGCGGAGATCAAGGACATTGACAAGTTAGCACCACGTCAATGAGGTCCATATCCTGGGAAAAGGGAGTGTCATAGTCTCTCATCAGGCAGTTAGTACATGCGGACAGCCGCTAGTACTCAGACAAGTTGAGAAAGGGTCAGCTTCTGTCGCAGAAGATGAAGGACGAGCGGGAGTAACGTGCTGCGAAACTTGTGAACAAACTGAAGCATCCCCTCAGGCCTGGATTGCTGTGTTTCTCAGACAAGTTTCCTTACCGAAAGGCTACACCGAGTGTCTGGAGAAGCTGGTGTAGTCCTAGTGGAAGGTCGTATGTGTGGCAGCATGACTGTGCAATCTGCCGCACAAATAGGGTGATCCAGTCTTGGCTGTCAGACCATTTCTTTGACCACTTCACTGGGAAAAACTGACTTCCATATTCCCCAGACTGCAACACCCTGGACTATTATATGTAGGTCATGGTTGAGAGAGACCAACCAGTCGCTGTGCACCATCAAAGTGCACAATTTTCACCCAGGTAAACAGGAAGGCGGCTGAGAAGGCCTGCGGGGTGAGGTTTCGACGTCGACCCGTGGTTGAGGCCGATGTCGATTTCATTGAATAAACTGAATAGTAAAAGCCTTCAAGTCTATAACGTGTAACTTTGATAAGTATATCTGCATAAATGAACTCTGTTATTTTCTTTTTTCTTGAATTTAGGTGAGAAAACTCGCCCCGCACCCTGTACAAACAGTATTCTCATAAATAACTTTGAAATGGAAACTGAACTTACCTCGGCTGGGTTGCCTTCCATTACTTAGTTTGAATCACTCAAGAAAGATAAAACGGGATGCTTAATAAAAAGGCTCAGAGCCTTAGAAGTTTCAGCCCAAAGTGAAGTTGACTATACGACATCAGAGCAAGTTGTAACCATCTACCTATCTTTTAGTTGGCAGTGGCCAACATATAAGAGTGACGGCGTCCGACAAATCCATCAGAAATCCGGTCTTCCAGGTGCACTCAAGCGTTAATCCTCCCGCCAGACTCCATACAGGCGCGTCATCTGCACATAGTATGTAATATGACAAAGACAAGGAGGCGTGGCTGTTTGCCGATCTGTGCCTTTACACGAATGTTTGCTATAGGACTAACGACCGACTAGAAAGATCCTTGTGCAGGCGAACATGTCGACAGATTGTCTTGTAGAAGTTTAGAAATTAAAGGTTTCTAACGTTACATTTACTCTTAACTTTATATATTATTTTGCGGACAACTTAAATTTATCCTTGAAATTCTCCTTTTCGCCTGCAAAGCACGCTTTCGTTGGGCCTAGGACGTGGCAACGTTGGGCTCTAAAGAAGGGTTTGAATCCACCAGTTCAACATCCCTGTTTCTGGTTTCTTGCTGCTATTTTTCTTAGCCATGAAGGTTGGGACTCGAAATCTTTTAGCCAGAATAGGTTATGTGGAACTCATTGTGTCACAACAGTTTGATATAATAATTGAGGATTTGTCTATCCCTTCCAAGGAGAATAACAACTCTGAACCTATCATTTTCGCCAGGAACAACTTTGAGTACATGCCCCATTTGTCCCAAAGGTCTTGCTCCTTTTGGAATTTGAATGAAAACTACATCGCTTACCTTTTCATGGTTCATCCAAGAATACTTCAAACTTTTCCTTGATAAAAGTAAGCGATTTGTTGAGCTGCTCATGCTGATGGATCCCCAGTTCCACTTCCAGATATTTTGTAGGAAAGGTTAGAGTTTCAAGTAAGTTTAAGATTCGTAGTCAGACGGAGATTCATTTTAGGCGAACGGTAGGAGAGGGGGCTAGAATTAACCCCACTCTGAATGCAGGAGAAAGTAGAAATATTTAAAAGTTGAACAGGATTTGGAGATTCATTGGATAACAAGGCTTCTGACAAAGCTTTGCCATCCTTGGACGATTTGTGCATTATCACTAACATAATCAAGGACCCCAATCAGTAAAACTGTTGAAAAGTTTTAAGAATTGGCTTAGCTGGTGTAAACTCTATGTGCTTGGCTCTCACATTCAGATACATTGACTTTTGTTTTGTTTGACATGAAAATGGCTCGTGAAGTCAACACCAGCATGTTTAAATGGCTTAAAAAAATTGATTTGATCAATAGTTAATTGGTCATTTGGGGTATGCATTCATTTAGGACCTTTTTAATGTTTAGCAGAGGCTAGTTACCCAGAAACCCATACTTCTGAGCATATCGATCTTGAGATGTATTGTAAATGCCAATTGAGAATTATCAAAAGGGTTAGATTATGATTCTTAACCAACAAAATGGTGCTAATGACGTTATATGTAGTCATAAAGGTTAGATTTAGAAATCCTCCTCTCCTTAATAAACCATGCTGATGGAGAAATAAGTTTAACCTTAACGAGCACAGGTGCTGTGACGTTTATTTTGTTTTGATTCGTATTCATTAGCAAATTATTGCAATTGTATGCTAGAGATCCAGTATAATTGAGTTGCAAGCGGAATATTAACACCAGCCTTCTTAATTTCAAAATGAATTTTAGCGTGAACCTACTTATTCTATAGAGTATTCAAGTTAGAATAATTTTGAATGGGTAAAAGGGACTCGACACCATTTTTGGATGGTTACATAGTGGGAAATTAAATTGGTGGAAGATTTTTTGAGACACTTTAGTTTCGGTTTCGGTTATAGATTTTTCTCTAAAGTCGCCCAAGAAAGGCCATGTAGCCAAATATTTAATTTTGAATGGAATTTCTTAGGGGAAACTAAAGGTTAGTAAATCTACTGGATTGTCAAAGGTATTAACTTAATTATATGAGACGTTGATTTTATATCAGTGAAAGTTCATAACACTAGTCAACAATGATTTTGCTACTTGGGTATTAGCTTGTGATTTATACTAAATCGACCCCGTAAGGGGCGCGGGGATTTGCTATCCTGTCCGCCCTGCTGACGGGACTCAGCACCCCGTCCGACCCCAGCTTAGCCTCTTCTCCTTCCTTCAGAAACTTGTGTTTCCCCGATGTTTCCTCGCTTTTCATATAACCTCTCCAACAACTTTCTCTGGCCAGCCTCTAATTTCACAGGGTAGATACTGACCTTCTCAGTCAACCGTCCCGGATCGGAGCTGAGGGGGGAGGGGACAATGTTCCTTCACCCCTGAGCTACGGTTTGGGATGGTGGTTTTTTAACAACCTGCTTCATCCCCACTCATACCTTCTTCACATCCATTTTCCTTCTCTCTTCACATACTATCAATTTTACGCCGTGCCCAAGGTAGAGCCGCCATGCTGAAGGGCTGCCAGGTCACCAGGCGGGAGGGGTGGCCTTAAATGGCGGCACCTGGCTCTGCCAGGCCTGTACGCACCCCTTGCAGGGCGGGCTACTGCGAGGGGTGATGAGCGATTGCTTCCCGTATAAAATATAGGGTCACCATGCCTAATGATGAACAAATAAAAAATCAACCCTTAACTTTCCCTGTTCCATCGACGGAGCCGCCCTCGGGCAGCTCCACCCCCTTCTTTGGAGGTGCTTTCTGGCACCTCCCTGTTTACAGCGGCAGTCCCTCCTTTTCTTTCCAAGGGGACTGGCAAGAAAGCCAGCAGGCAGCCCATTGACGACCGCCCCCCATTCAAGCGGCTCGGTAGGGCAAACCCCCTTAGGGAGGAGAGGGAAGCCAGGCCCCTTCGGTCGCTTCCCTCAAAAGACCTGCTGGCAAGAATATTGAACCTTGCCGGGGTCAAGGCCTGTGCCTCCCCACACATGACTGGTGACGCTGCTAACGGGACCTGCGATGTCCTGGGAGGGGATGGCCAACTGGAGGCCCCTCCTGTGATAGACATGGTCCTTGAGGTAACCCAGCCTCAGACGGTAGGGCCTTCCATGAGGGGGAATCCGGGCTCGGCGCCAAGCACCGAACCCGAATACGCCCCTATGCAAGGTCCTCAAATGGCTGGGGTCTCCGAGGCAGTACAAGGAGGGGAGGGATCTCCTACAACCGGTGCCCTGCGACCACCAGGACCTTCTCCATTTCGGAGAAGGACCTGGCTGAGGCCGGTCCATCTGGCCTAGGGGCTCCTGCCGGCGGAGGGGAGAAGCGGGTTCATTCCCCGCCCTCCTCTCCTAAAAAGAAAAAGACGAAAAAGACTCGGAGCTCCTCTCCATCCGCAGGGGCTGCGGGGACGGATGGGTCTGCTGCCACTTTGGCAAGCGACCAAGCCAAGATCGGCACATCCGGCCCCTCTGCCCCTCCCCGGGTGCGGACCAAGCTAAGACCAAAAGTGCGAAGGGCGGAGCCTCGATAACATCGGGGCCCCTCATTCAGAGGTTACCTGGCGTTTTCGAGCCCGCTGGCTTCAAACACTTCCTCGTTATTCGCTCTACTGAGGGCAGCATGTTGGCCAAGGGCAACATTATTCATTAGAGGAGAGCTTTAGCTATTGTAATTGGCAGAGAGCCGATGGTGACCCGTTTCTCGGACGGGAGCCTTCTGGCGAATCCATCCGAGGCGGCCAAGAAAAAAGACTAAAAACACTCGGGGCTCCTCTCCATCCTGGGGGCTGTCGGGACGGATGGGTCTGCTGCTTCGGTAAGCGACCAAGCCAAGATCAGCACATCCGGCCCCTCTGCCCCCCCGACTAAGACATTTGATGGCACCCTGGTGAGTGTGACGCGGTACTCTACCATGAACTTTGTGAAAGGAGTAGTTTATGCGAGGGAACTCGTTGACTACTCGATAGATGACATCACTTTAGAGCTGGCCGACCATGGGGCGGTTAAGGTCGAACGTGTGATGAGAAAACGGGGAGGGGCCTCGAGACACACCCCTACACTCTTCGTCACGTTTGACTGTGACAAGCTCACTGAGTCGGGGCGTGCCGGTTGGTACCTCTACCGTGTGAAGGCATTTTGCGCCACTGCCGCGGCAGTGCTATTACTGTCACCGCTTCGGCTATACGAATCTCTCATGTAGACGTGCAAAGTCGGGGTCACCCGAAGTATGTGTAAATTGCTCCAAGGCCGCACACGATAGGTCCAAATCGTGTGTGGCCAAGTGTGTCAATTGCGGAGAGCCGCACCCCGCTTCTTCGAAGCAATGTGGTGCATATCTCCTTGAGAAAGAAATCCTGGCTGTTCTGGCCCAGGATCAACTCTCATTCCGCGAGGCTAATGACTTAGTCCTGGTGCCCCCGGCTCTGCCTGGGACGTCTTATGCCTCAATGGTTAGAAAGACACCCTCTGCTCCTGACCCATTCAGGCCAACGAGCACGGTTGTTTCCGCGCCCATTCGGAGCCCTTCTGCGGGTTCTACTCAACCCGTGCGCTCCCCTAGTAAAGCTGGCGGCACAAAGTGTTCATACGCAGCCCCGGCAAAAACCAGGGCTCCCCCCCCCCCTTTATTTTCGCGCAGCGCGACCGTTTTCCGTAAGGCGAAACGGCCACGCCCCTCCACCGAGTCGTTAGACTCACAGGAGGCAACACCCCTGAAGTTGGTCGCCAGGCCATCTTCCGGGATTCCTAAAGCTGTCCCCCGAAAGGAGTACAGCAAGAAGGGAGCTTCGACGTGCCCTTTTCGGAGACCGGATTGTGGTCTATAGCGACTCATAAAGCGCCCTGAGTGTTCTCGGGGCATTGCAATCTTCGCATCCCCTGTTTGGGCTCCTAAAATAAAAAAAAAAAATCATACAGCTGAAAACTATGAAGAACTAGTGGACAATATGCTAAAGGCCTATCAACGAATCGGGTGTCGGATGTCCCTCGAGATGCATTTCTTGCATTCGCATCTAGATTTCTTTCCATCTAATATGGGAGATATTAGTGACGAACATGGGGAAAGGTTCCACCGAGATATCGCAATGATGGAAAGCAGGTATCAAGGCCGCTTCCACGAAAACCTGATGGGTGGCGACTGCTGGTTCCTACAACGGGAGGATCCTATACTCTACCCACGCACAAGCAAGAGAGCAAGAGTCTCAAACATTTTTGAAGAAATTTATAGTTAGCTGAGTACTACCTCTTTTATATGTAATACATATCTTGTCTGGGTCTGCAATAGGACCTACATAATGTCAAATAGGGTGCCCCGATTCCAAACCTTTGCCCAGAAACGTCTCATTCTTCTCAAACTCGTAATAATTATATCATTAATTGATCCAAGGTGACAAAGTGAGCCATATAACCTACGAGTAGTTGCATAACTCGGGAACCTTACATGCTAGGACAAATCTGAGCACAAATTTGGAATCAGCGCACCAAAATTAGTTAGTTTCCTCAACATTTACTCAAGTAGCAGAGACAAAGTTAAAATGTCTTTGCTAGTGATAATGAGTTTAATATCTTGAAAACTATTTTTTGAAGAATATTGATTTTATTTTGTTCATACCGTTAAGGAACCATGAAATAGTGGGTGTAAAGATCAAGAAAAAAAGGGAAGACTTTTAAATCCCCAAACAACACTCAGCAACTCGAGTTAAGCTAAAGGAGCTACTCAAGATTTCGAAATAATTATATATTTCTTTTGGAATACAAAATAGTTAACGAACACATAATTAACCTTGCTCCCATCTGAAAGATTTTGAGTTCGACTCTACTCTCGTTCCCGAGGGCAAAACGCTGAATTTTCACATCCCGGCAGCACGAATTCGATCCACCTCACGCATGTCCGAGTCCTACCCCACCCTTTGCGACCTGACCTCTAATTGTCACAATCAGGAAAAGGCCCCACGGGTCGAAAACTTTAGAGATCTCAGAGAATGTCCCCTCGTGAGGGAGGGGGGGGGGAGGTCACTGCGATGCAATCATTATCCATCTCCTAATGATAACACAGAACTCGTTATACGCTGCTATCATGTTCCTCGGACTATCAATCAGATTGTTAACATAAACTAATTTTAACTTTGAAACCAAGTTGGTTCGGATGAAAATAAAGGGAGTTTTATAATTTAAGTTAAATGGGGAGGGTCTAGTTCTTCGGCCAAATACTAGAGAACAGGGAAGCCCTGTCACTGAGTTGACTTGATCTCTGATGGGCCTTTTATTAGTAGTATGTTATTATTATTAGCATTATTATTATCATTATCATTCTTCCTATTATTACTATTTATTAATATCCAAATTATTATTTAATATTTTATTAAATTAGTATTATTATTTTTATGTATTATAATTATTGTGTAATGGGTATTATTATTTATTAGAAAGAACTTGGATAAAAACTTATATCTCGGTCATAACCAAACTAAGAGAAAAAAATATTCAACCTATTTTATTTTTATTATTTTTTTCGCCTAATTACAATTGCGACATTGCAAATACAATTTTCTATTGTCGAGCTAGAGTGGATTATATGAATTTTCCATTCTCTTCGATAGCAGGAGTAATACATATAAAGGCGAATTGACACGTAAATTTTTTTTTACGTGGGAAGAAACGCTGGCTTAGGAGTTTCCTCCTCGTGCATCTATGAAGAGCTTCTTCCGAGGTCTCGATCATGAGCTTAGTTAATTGCAACATTGCCATTTTAATCACGATTACAAGTGCGACATGGCAAAAACAATTTTCGACACACCACCCTTTCATATTTGTTAGTTTTTACGCCTTTGATTGAAAAACCGAAGCAACGTACAAGTTGATTTAATAGTAAATTGTGAAAATGTTCAGCAGGACAAAGAGAGGGTAAGATCGATTTATTAACTTCTGTATTGAAAAATGGATTTTGCCTCTTTAGACCTCCAAAGCGATTTTTAACTCCAGAAGTCAAATTGTTAATTAAGGATTGCTGCTTAAATCAAGAGTGGGAAAACAGCTTGAAGAGAGAGTGAAAGAATTTGTTTGTTGATTTAGTTTGAATTGTTTTGACGTTGGAATCAGATACAAACACCATTCTCCTAGATAAGTTTGACATCGAAACAGAATTTACCTTTACCTTTCCTGAGGTACCCTGGTAATTAGTTTGAATCGCTCACAGAAAAGGGAAACTTAGGGGGAGGAGAAAAAATGGGAGTATTTTTACTGAGGCAACGAGAAGTCGGGCTCAGAATTTGAAGTTTCCCCAATCGAAGCTTATTGCACGAAAAGGCGAATTGTGACCCGTTTTGAGGCCCAAATGTAAAAGAGTGACGCGCGCATCCAATTATAGTATGAATTGTAGTAATTTTCACTTCTAACTCAACATTTTCAGAATTAAAGGTATAAATAGTTAAGATTTAGTTGTATTTGCCTTACGTATGACGAATAACGGTTTTTTTTCATATTTTTATTGGAGGGGAGGGTGGAGGCTCATTCGAATTAAACCTAACCTAAAAGATGGCTGGCCACCACTTATTTAAAGCATCGTTTCGAAATAAATAAATCACTATCAGTCCGCCCTTCAAAATAATTCGGTATTTTTGTCATCTCCTCTACTTGCTTTATTGTCAACAAAATAATAAGTTCAAAGTTTTTGTCTTTGAGTTGTTTTTCAGTAGTACTGTGAGACGATAATTTTGTCATTATTTACTAAATGTCTCTTGAACTTGTAATTAAAAGTTTTATGGAGAAAGGGTCTCCTTGCCTTATCCTCACCCCACTCGTTCCCATATTTTTTAGTGAATTTGGGCTAAATACAATCGGTGTTGACTGAAATCGTGATTCCTAATGTCCACGAGTGCCGTATACGCCATCATTTTGTATTCATCACTTAAGGTCTCACTGTACTTCTCCATTTCCCATCATCTGGTTTGGAGGAAGGGTGTCCCCTCCCCCCGTTGTCCTCTTTTACACACCTTGCAACCCGATCCTTCTTTGGAGCAGCTGTACCGGAACACATCTTTAATGGTGCTTGGATTCCGCCCGTGGGCGGCCGCCGCTGCTTGCCCTTATGTATGCAGCAGGATTGGGGCGCAAATTCTTAGGATTATTTGTATAAAACATGGGTGGAAAGGCTTTGTGGGGCGATGTTTCTGGTACTTGTTTCTGTCCCTTCACTCCTTACAGTGGGAAGGGAGCCTCTCTGTCTTACATTAACAGTGTTAAAGATGTCCACGATCATTCCCTTACTTTTCCTCAATGGCTCACTCCCTCATGGTCCCCGTCGCGCACGTTTTCTACTCTAGTTATGCACCATGCACACATCTTCAATTTGCATTATTAATACTTTGTGTAATAACCTTTAGCAGCCTTCAGATCTGCAATTCTCATCAGCATAGGTTGAATACGTAGGGAAATTACGCCTTGAGGTATTTCCCACTGCTTGGAGTATGCCCCGTAAGGGGCACGGCGATTTGCCTTCATGGCCGCTGTGCTGACGGGACTCAGCGCCCCGTCCGGCCTCAGCTTAGTTTCTTTTCCTTCTTTCAAACAGGCTGTATTTCTCCCCTATTTCCTCAATTGCCCTACAACCTCTCCCATAACTTTCTCTGGTCGGCCTATAATTTCACAGGGTAGACGCCGTCCAGCTTCTCTCACCCAGCTATCCGTGATCGGGACTGAGGGGGTAGGGTACATTGTTCCCTCACCCCTGAACTCCGTTTTAGGTTGGTGGATATTTAACAACCTGCCCTCATCCCAACCCACACCTTCCTAACAGACTCCTTCCTCTCTCTTTCAAGATCTAGCAATATTACGCCGTACCTAAGGTGGAGCCGACATCCCGATGGGCTACCAGGTCACTAGGCGGGAGGAGTAGCCTCAATTGCGACAGTTTGTTCTGCCGACCCCGTATTCACCCCTCGCAGAGACCGCTACTGCGAGGGGTGATGAGCGTTTGCGTCCCGTGGCACTAATAAGGTTACCATGTTCATGAAGGAATTTAATAATGAAAATAATACTCTCTCTCTATTTTCCCCTCGACCATCGTCTGAGACGTCCTCGGGCAGCTCCACTGAAATAATGGAGGGCCCGCCCCCCTTGTGCTTTCTCAGAGGACCCTCCAAATTTCTAATACCGGAACTCCTCTCCTTTGCCTACGGGTGTAGGGGACTCTCCCTCGCCCCCTTATCTGCAGGCGCCCTTGGATGCCTCCATCTTTCCAGCGGCAGTCCCTCCTTTTCTTTCACAAAGGACTGCCAAGAAAGCAGGCAGGGGGGCTGAAAATTGACCGCTCCAGGTTGGAGCACGTCGATAGGTCCAACCCCCTCAGGAGGGCAAGGGATGGCAGGACCCGTGTCCCCTAATGTCCTGCGTGCGTGCGCGACCAGCTTGCAGTGGGTTAGTATACCAGCCCCCTTCTCTTTCCCGACATATGCTGGTTCCCGACCAAAGAAAAGAAAAAAAATTCCTCGAATGGGATCCGTGATGTCTTTTGGGGGAGATGACTATATGGAATGGAAGAACCCTTGAGATGGAAATGGTCCCTGAGGTAACCGATCCCCAGACGGTAGGATTTTCAAAGGGGTCGAACCCGTGCTCGGTGCCAAGCATAGAACCCGTGTCCACCCCTATGCAAGCTCCTCCTCAGACGACTTGGGTCCCCGAGCCCTCACAAGGACAGGACGGATCCCCTCCCCTGTCTGGTGCTCCTGTGACAACGAAGATCTTCTCCGTTTCAAAGAAGGATCCTGCTGAGGCCGGTCTATCTGGCCTAGGAACTCCTGCCGATAGAGGGGAGAAGTGGGTTCATTCCTCTCCTTCATCTTCTAAAAAGAAAAAAAAGACTCGGGACTCCTCTACATCCGTCGCTTATGTATGCGACCAAGCCAAGCTCGGCACGACCGGCTGCGATGCTCCCCCGGGTAGGGAGTCCAAGACTAACCAAAGGTGCGCAGAGCAGAGCCTCTGCGTCAGGGCCCCTCATTCAGAGGCTACCTGGCGTTTTCTAGCACGCTGGTTTCAAACGCTTACTTATTATTCGCTCCACTGATGGCAGAATATTGGCTAAGGTCAATATGATCCATCAGAGGAGAGCTTTAACTAGCGTGCTTGTTAATGAGCCGAAGGTGACCCGTTTCTCGGACAGTGGCCTTCAAGCGAATGCGTCGAATCCCTCCGAGGCTGCGATGATTAGTGCCCTTCGGACACTTGATGTCACGCCGGTGAGTGTGACGCCGCACTCTACCATGAACTTCATGAAAAGAATATCTCTTTAAGAAGGAAATGCTGGAAGTTCATGTACTAGCGCGTTCGGCTCTGCCTGGAACGTCTTATGCCTCAATTTTTTTGAAAGCAACCGTCTGTTCCTGGCCCCCTCCAGGCCTATGAGCATGGTCGTTTCCGCGCCCATTCTGAACCCGTCTGCGGGTTCTACCCTCCCCGGGCCCTCCATTGGTAGAGCTTATGGCATAAAGGGTTGACATCCAATCCTGGCTAAAACCAGGGTTCCCCTTCTTTCCCCCAGTGTGCCCGTTTCCCGTAAGGCGAAACGACCGCGATGCTCTACCGAGTTGTTAGACTCGCAGGAGGCAACACCCCTGAAGTTTGTCTTGAGCTATCTTCCGGGGGTTCATAAAGCTGACCCTGAAAGGAGGACAGGACTAAAGAAGCTTCAGCTCCTTCTCCCACACCCATTGGTTGGCTAGGTGGTTCGGAGACGGTGATTCCTGCCTAAGGTTTCGAGGCAGGGGGAGTAAAAGACTCGCATGGTGAGCCCAGCCCACCCTGGTAAGTCCCCGAAGGCGACTGGGGGAAGCGTGAAGCGTACGGCCATTCTTATGAGGGTCTTCTCTTCAAAGAGGGCCCCCGTATCTTCGAGCCAGATCTGGAGGGTATATTCCTTCAATGTTTTCCCGCGGACTGCGGGCCAACTGGGAGGAACTGCGGAGGCTCTTCTCATCCTGTTCCCTGTTAGCTTTCTTTTTGCAGGAGAGCATGCTGGGCGCATGCCCCCTGCCCACCTTCCCGGGTTATAAGGGTTTTGCGTCCCACCACCAGGGGATTGGGGCCGGGCAGGAGGATGCGCCCTTTACACCCGCCATGCTGTCTCAGTTCTTCACTCTGGTTTAGATACCTCTTTTCAGGCAGTAGCTGTGCATTTGTCCCGCGGGACTTCCGCCGCGTCGTGGCACGGTTGCCGAGGCCCTTTCTCTTGCTCGGTGATCTGATCGGTAAACACCCCATCTGGGGGAGACTACTCGATTAATCACAGGGCTAAAATCCTTGCCCACCTGATCGATGAGCTTGAGATAGGTGTCCTAAATGTGGACAAGTTTACGCATCACTGCTCGAGAACCGCTTCATTTTCCTGCCTCGATCTATCTTTGTGCTCTCAGATGCCCAGCCTGATTTTGGGTGGGAGTTGGTCGATGACCTCCATTCGAGTATTTTCTGGGCCGCTGCCGCCCGAAAGCTCGCCTCTGTGGTGCTTGGCGCAGGCGCAGTCGTCCATATTTCAGGAAATAACTGATTTCTCTGTCTCAGTCGATTCGTTTAGGTCGGTAGATCAGGCCGTTGCGTTCTTCTCCGGGAACTTCATCGTCGTGGGCCTAACTACTATTCCTAGAAGGTCTAGCCGTTTTGCACGTCGACCACCCCCGTGGTGATCAGCCGAGTGTGAGACCACCCTCAAAACAGAAGCGTTATGTCTACATACGCTCTAAGCGCCGCCCGAAAGACGTCACCTTCAGTGAACTTCGTCGAGCTAATGTTCGGTTCCGGTATATTTCTAAGCACGCCCGCCGCTCTTCTTGACGGGAATACGTGTCTTAACTTAACAGGAAGACCCCTCTAGAAGAGGTGTGGAAGCGAGTCAATAAGATTCGGGGCAATTTCTCGCAGGAACCCCTTCCCGTCCCCCCCAAGAATGATACCGCAATCTTGGCCAAAACTAAGGTGGTGCACTTTTGCCGCCATCCACGACTCGCCCTGACCCATACTTTTTTCTTGCATTTCACCGCCGCCTCACCTGGAGGCTCATATTCGTAGCCTTAGGGTCTCTTGTACCCGCGGTAAGGAAATTCTTCGTTTCGTCACATTCAGCGCCTGGGGACATAATATGACTACTGCTTTACTTTTTTACCGATCCTTTGTTCGTTCGAAGCTTGACTACGGATGCGAGTTTTATGCATCCGCAGCCGAGCGTTTATTGCGGAAGGTGGACTCCATCCACCACACCGGTTTTCGCCTGGCGACCGGTGTCTTCCCCACTTCCCCTATTCAGAGCCTACTTCTTAATGCTGGGGAGATGCCACTCGCTCTACGCCGTGTACAGTGCATTATACGCCTGTACGCACCAGACCGGCGCCTCCCTCAGTCACCAACAGCTCTCACTGCATCCGCAGCTGATCTCGACGGTGCTTATGCCGCCCAGAGACACCAGTCAATCCCTAAGCCCTTTGTGTTTAGGGCTAGGAATGTCCTTCGAGAGCTAGGTATAGCTCTCGGGCCGGTGGCGCCCCTGGTTCTATCTACCCAGGACCCCACCCTGGAGGGTACCACCTTTGATTATTTGTCGCCACGCCTTTCTCCCAAAGCTTCTACAACGCTGGCACTATTGCGTTCTGCTTTTTGGGAGCGCAGTTCATGTTACGCTGTATCCATGCCGTTGTATACGGATGGCTCTAAGTCTCAAGAGGGGGTTGGTTTCCACGCCATATCCCCTTTGTTTGAAGTCACCCGGGCTCTGCCAAGTGCTGCGTCTGTATTCACGGCCGAGCTGGTTTCAATACACCGCTCGGTACCGGAGATAACGCGAGGTGCCCGGTTCAGAGACCAGATTTTGATTTTTAGTGACTCTCTGGGCATTGGAATCTCCGCATCTCGTGGTTCGCGATATCCGTGACGCCGTGGTTATTGCGAGCCGGGCGGAGGTCGAGATTATCCTCTGCTGGTATCCTGGTCATGTAGGAATTGCGGGAAATGAGCGCGCCAAAGAGTCCGCGAGGGCTGCTCGAACAGACCAGCGTTTTGCTCTTCCTCACACCGATTACATGGCAGGAATACGGGTTGCTCTCTGGGTTGCTTGGCAAAGTAGATGGCAGACGGTCGAGGGTAACTTAAAGTTTCTTGTCATTGCACCGCGACTGTTCCCATGGACCTACCCCACAATGCCGCAACGGCTTCAGGACACACTCGTGGGACGCACCGCCATTTGATGGTGCGCTCGCCTGTGCTTTATTGTGGCGACTGCGTTGTCCCTCAGACTGTTCGGCACATTCTTGTTGAATGTCGCAGTCTGGGCGATCTTCGCGCACCCTCCCTGTCCCGATACCGGGGCGAGCGTGGTCACTACTCCTTGCCCCCTTGTATTTGACTGGTTCGTACACACAGATTTGTGAACTATACGATTTTTTAGTTCCTTCTCTGTGGGGAAGCGAGCCTACCGCCAACGCCGGAGCGCGCTTCCTTCCTGTTGCCATTTTGCTTTCTTTCCATTCTCTATTTGTTGTTTTTCTTTGTGCTTCCTTTTCTCTCTTATTTATTATATACACTATTTGTTTTTTAATTTACCTTAGTAGTAGGCTCTGTTGTGAGTCCGGCGACTTTTGCCTTAGTAAGCAGTCGCTAGATGGTCTCTTTTCCTCTCTCTCTCTCAAAAAAAATCCTGATCGTCGTGCTGACGGGACTCAGCGCCCCGTTCTACCCTAGTTCGTCTCCTTCCGCTAACATCTTATTTCTACCTTGACTCTTCTAATCCCTACTGCTCGTGGGTACCCTGTGTAGCTTGTGATAATTAGTCCTCTCGGCCAAAGTAAAAATTAGGGAAGCCGCCTTCCTGGGGTGATTTGAACCCTGTCGTGACCGTGGTAGTCTTCTTTCACCTCGTTCCCTCTCGGCATTCCTTTTTTATTACGACTCTTCCTCCAACCCTCTGGCTAAGCTTAATGACCTGACCACATCCCTGCCTGCAATGGCTTGACCCCCTTAAGGATATCTACTAATGTGCCTTGCCTCTATTGATGCTCATTTGGGAGCCGTAGCCTTTGGGGAGGGACCAGGCACTGGGCAACTTCACGTCGCTGTACAGCTTGCAATCATCATCGTTAACGCACCCAGGGGAGGGGGGGCTGAAAAGTTTGAAAACCAGACGGGAATGACGGGACGTAGGATATGCCCCCTAACCTCCCTTTTTTCTCTTAGTGGTTACAAATTTAGGATCTCTTGTGTGTCTTAAGAATTTCTGACTACGTCCCCCTCTCTCAATTCTTGTCCGACCTTGGTGCTGGGTCGGGCGAGATGAACGACGACAGCACCACTCTGACCTGTGGAGGGGCTCCCCTCCAACCTTCTGATTGTGACAAAGGGATTTCCTCTTTGCCAGCTTGCCCCCCCCCTCCCTGTGCTTTCTGAGTGGCCCCACCAAGACTCTCTTTAGCAGAGAAGGCATTTCTCCCTATCCGTCTCTAACGAGCTCATGTGTTTCCCTCTTACCCCCTTTTGTAGATTTGCCTCCAGGCGACTCCCTCTTTGCTTTTTAGGGACCCGCCAAAAACACGGCAAGATAAAGGACTCGCCGCCCCTAACTTTGATATTAGGTGACCCTTAATAGTCCCCTTAGAAAGCTAAGAGGCGGCATCGTTTCCTTTCATCGACATCTAGTCGATCCGAGGTTCGTAAACTTAATGGGAGCCGCATTTCTGCTCCTATGCAGGTTGGTATACCGGCCCCTGTGACAAAGGTGACAGACATAGGTCGTATAAGTCCCCGGTCAGGATATCCGACACTGGGGAGGAGGTGCAGTTGTACGACCCTCCCCAAGTGGATATGATCATGAAGATGCCCTTGCCCCAGATGTTGGGGGCGAACCTGGGCTCGGTGCAAAACTACTACGAGAGGTACGAGTATACTGTTATTTTTGCATACATTCCACCGTCAGCCAAATTCAACGCGGAGGACTTTCGCTGCCTTGTGACAAGATTACCGGGGTCTTTTCTCCTCTTCGGGGACCTGAACTGTAGGCACCCCCTCTAGATGACTTATCGATCAATCCCTGTGGTCTGGTCCTTGCCGATCTGATCAACCAGCTGGAGATAGTTGTCCCAAATGTGGATGAGTTTGCGCATCACTGCCCGTGAACCACTTCATTTTCCTGCCTTGATTTGTCCATGTGATCTCTAGATGCACAGCCTGATTTTGGGTGAGAGTTGGTTTATGGCCTTCATGCTAGTGACCATCTCCCATTCATCTAGCATTTTTAGGGCATCTGTCCCCCAGAGAAACCTACTCGGTCTTTGCTTGGAGCAGTGCGGCACTCTTCCTATTATTAGTTCCTGATTTCTCTGTCCCAGTCGAGGAGCTTAGGTTTGTTGATGAGACCTACGAGTTCTCCGGCAATCTCATCGCCTTGGGCTTAACTACTATTCTTAAACGCCTCGCTGTTTTGCATGCCGTCCGCTTTCTTGATGGCCGGCTGAGTCTGAAGCGCCACTCAGACACAAACGATTTCACCGTGGCTGAATTTCGTCTAACTAGAAGTTAGGTTCCGGTATGTCTCGAATCACGCCCTCCTGTCTTGGTGTGCGTACGTTTCTAGACTTCCTGCAGAAGTGTAGATTCGATTCAAAAGATTCAGGGCAAGTTCTTTCAAGGCCCATTCTCAGTTTTCCAGGACAATGGAACAGGAATCTCGGCCCCCACCTCCCTGTTGGAATTTTTCGAAACTGCTATTTTCACATTCGTTACACGGTATGCTGCTCCGCCATCATTCGATGCACCTCATGATGTTCCTGAAAGCCGCGGGCTTGTCTTTACCTCAAAAGGAAGACAACCCTTCAACGCCATGTTTAAGTTTTGAGTTGCGTTCCACTCTCTCTACGTAGGCAGACGCCGCTCCTGGTCCATACCATGTTCCCTATGCCTTACGTCGACACCTAGGTGAGCGAGGCATGCTCTTTCTTTTTTGTTCAACAAGACTTGGACAGAAGGTATCCTGGCTAATGGCTAAACCGGGAGAAATCACTCTACCAAGGCCGCTTTCCGCCCACTTTCTCCTACCTCCTGCGTGCGCAAGTTGAGGGGGAAATTGGTAAATGTTCGATTAAAAAAATCCTAGAGAGCGGAGGCCACCTGTGTTCTGTATGATGCGGCTTTCGCCAATTCCCCTCATCGTCGTGTGCTTGGTCCCGGCTGGGAAATGCTTCATTCCTTCGTAGGCAGCATTACGCCACGGTTAATAATTCGATTTGGACAAGGCCTATTATACCGCATGGCGATACGGTATTATGGAGACCCTCCAAACTATGGAGTTGAGGGGACGCCTCCGAACTTGGAATCTGAATTTCTACAAGATCGTCGATTCCGCGTCCGGCCCAATCGGGCACGAAGAGGGCGTCCCGCACGGGTGTCCTCAGTGTCACTTTTGCTATGAGCGTCAAGGTTATCACTTCGATGCTCCCGGAAGATGTTCTCGCTACGCTTTACGTAGACGACCTTTCGATCAATTTCGGTACGGCCGACATGCGATCTCTGGAGCGTGGACTCCAACAGGCATTAAACCGCATCTCTCGCTATACCAAAGCGCGCATGTTTCAGTTTTTCTTTGTCAGGATTTACGTGGTGCACTTGTGTCGCCGCCCACGGCTTCATCCCCACTCTGACTTGTTCCTAAACGTGGTTCGCCTGGAAGTGGTGTATTCGCACCGTTTTCTTGGTCTTCTCTTTTACTGACCCCTCACCTAAGAGGCCCATAGTCCAAGACTCTTGTACCTGCCACATGAACATTCTTCCTCCCTGGACGTTCAGCACCTGTTGCGCCGATTGAGCTACTGCTTTCCTGTTTTATCATTCCTTTATCCGTTCAAAGTTTGTCTATAGATGCTTGTTTACGCTTCAGCAGCCGAGTGTGAATTGCGGGAGGAGAAAGCAATCCATTACACCAGTGTCCTTCTGGCGACCGGTGCCTTCCGCTCGGCACCTATTGAAAGCCTGCTTGTCGATGTCATGTAGATCTCGCTTGCTCTGATTTATGTACTTGTATGCATGCGCCCGGCTACTCCCTCAATCGCTAACAATTTCATTGCATTCCGCACCCGATCTCGACCGTGCCTATGCCACCTAGATACACCAGTCAAATCTTAAATGTCGAAGTATGGCCAAGTGTACGGGAATATGCGCACACAGGCTCTAAGGTAGGCTAAGCAAGGCGACAACTGTTATTCTAAGAATGCGATTTGAATAGATAGCTGCAGCCGCGTGACCAAGGAATATACCAAACACAACGACGGGGGTTTGTAGTTTGTCGGAAACTACTACTCAGGTGCTACCTGTATCTCTAACCAAGGTTGACACTCGGCAACCATTTACTGCGCCATTTTCAAACTGGAGCCCAACGCGGGAACTCTTGTTGAATAGGAAATTTACCTTTTGATCCGCTGGAGAGGGAGCAGGGGCCGCTGGCGATGCGATTGGCGGATTAGGCGAGAGGGCAGCAGAGATTTGGTGGACCTAGTGACTCGACGAGGTCATCAGCTGGGAATTTTGGGGACAATTGTAACTTAAGTGCCCAGGGGTGCCACACGTAAAGCATATAATTGGTCTACGGAGGTAGATGCTAGGCGTAGAGGGGAGTCACGGAGGCTTCACCTCCTTTTGCTCTCGCGGCGAGTAAGGCCTGTACTTGCTCGGCGCCTGCACTTTTACGAAGCCGTTGTTGCCCTTAGGTGGGCGTTGGTTAAACCCAAACGCGGAGTGGAATCTAACCCTATAAAATTCTGGATTCATGTTAATAGCAGAAAGAAGTTCTGCCTTTAGGGTTGAATACTCAAGGGTGGCCTTTGAAGTAAGCGAAATGAATATGTCACGAAGACGAGGATTCAAGAGTGGAAGTAACCGGGCGACACCATCTGATTCTAAGTCCCAATTGTTGACTTCGAAGATCTTCTCGAAGTGCGTTAAATAAGAGCAAATATCTTCTCCATCCTTGTATGCGGGCAGTTTTAGTGAGGGCACTTGAGCCTATTCATTTCGAGATCCTACGGAATTTATCTCGACTTGGTCACGGCTTATCTCTCTTATGCTGGCTAATTCTTTCATTCTCTTCCGCTTTTCTCTGCGCTTTTCTTTCTTCCTCTTCTCTCTGTGCTTTTCTTTCTTCATCTTCTCTATGCTTTTCTTTCTTCATCTTCTCTGTGCTTTTCTTTCTTCGTTTTCTCTCTGTGATTTTCTTTTCGCACGTTCGTTACGTTCCCCTTCCTGGACGTAAGCGATTAAATCTTTCCCAGATAAGCCTAGGATCTGCCCTTGCTTATGAAAGCTATCGAATGAAGACATCCCGGATATGCTACGTCCGGCCTTTGCACACGAAAAAGCTGCCAGAGCTATTGAAGCTTTACCCCAAAACAAATATAAATTCTACTAACGACAAAGATTATTAAAATTCCTAGTACAAATCGGGGAAACACACACAAAAAATAAATAAATAACGGGAGAATCTGACTCACGACACACAAAAAAGGCGGTTAGTATTACCGCATAGCTAGTATCATCTTTTAAGGAACTAGAAATACTGTGGACACACCACACAAGAATGGGCTTAAAAATTGGTTGTTACCAGTTAATCAAAAGGAAAATTGTCCTAATATATTGGTGTTCAGATAATCTTGGTAATGCAGCTGATATCATTGGAACTTAGTGCTTCAAAATCAGGTGGGGAAGACCCAAATCCTGACGCCAAATTATATATATATATATATATATATATATATATATATATATATATCTTTATGTTGAAGTATGGCCAAGTGTGCGGGAATATGCGCACACAGGCTCTAAGGTAAGCTAAGCAAGGCGACAACTGTTTTTCCTAACCCAGATCGAGCGTGCTATCGGGCCTCTTGTCAAGAGGTCACCTGTCCAACTTCGAAGGGGGGTGGATGACTTCTCCACACTCGGTTTGAGCGAGCTATCGAGCCCCTTGTCCTCAAGAGGTCACTGGAAGAACTTCGGAGGACGGCTTCTCCAATCCTTGATCCGAAGGCGGTTGAGAAAGGCTGACGTTGCCCCACGAGACTCTTCTCCCTGACCCGAAGATACGGGTGTGATGTCCAGCTCTTCCGTGGCTTGCGACCGTCACTCACACTTCTCGGGAGAGAGCTTCGTTGAATCGAACTCCTTTTGGGGAAGGGTCGTCTAACCAAATCTGTCTGTAATTCTGGGGAGGGTGCATGTCGTGGTATAGCTCTATATACCATATATACATCTATTATATTTGATTTTATAGTGCGTGGGGATTTCTTTTTAATAACTTTGGGTAGGCCGAGGTCCGGTTACGAGGTCAGATCCTCATAAGGGAGGGCTAGTTCAATAGATGCTGCTTTAAATCTTGGTATTGGCTGAGAGTTCCAAATTTCACTTAGTTACAGGCTGTTACACGTCTATGATGAGCTCAAGGGTCGGAAAGTAAAGGAGTCGGCAAAAATAGACTTTAATAAATATTAATAATTAAAGTTAAATGGTACAACAATAAACAGAAATATAAGACAAATAGTTACAGTGGTCAACATGCTATTAAGCAGACTAGGTATTCTAAAATGCAATAAAATTAGGTAGGCTGGATGGAATTAAGATTTGAGCTTTACACGGGGACATGGTAAGCACACAAATGATAATGGGGGAACGGTAGACGGCAATTATAAGATTTTGGGGAAGCTAAAATATTCGAAACCATACCTTGTACAAAATGGAAGGGTTGGGCGAGACGATTGTCGTTTCCCGTGAAGCGGTGAGATGGTCGTTGAGTCACTTGGACTGGGTCCAGGTTCAACTTGCTTCTAGTCGAAGTATTCTCTTGAGATGACGAGGGGGGGGGGGGGGCAGAGCCTTCGAGAAGGGAGGCTGGGAATTCTTCCGGTGTAAATTCCTTTGAAGAAAACGGACGGCGAGTTTCTCCGATACGCCAAACAGTTTGTTTGGTTGACTATGCGTACTCAAGAGGGTATTACGATAAGATTAATTCATTGAAGCCTTTTGAGATAAGACTTGGTTCTTGTCTGGAAATGGCGTCGTTGCGCGGAGTCGGGCGAGTATTCTTACGGGGAGAAGAGTTCTTAACTAGTTCTAGGGTGGATATTTGTTTTGTCCAAGGAGGGATACTCGGTTGTCATACGCCGTCGGCGTATGACAACCCGAATCGAGGATGAGTAAGATCGTCTGCTCTCGTGAGCTTCTCTCGCACAAATCTCTCTTGATTCCTTCTCACACAGGTACATATGGACGCCTGAAGTGAGGGAGCTTACCCCATAGAAGAGATTATCTTCTGCTGGGTTCCTGGACAAGTAGGAATTACGGGGAATGAGGGCGCCAAAAAGTCCACGAGGACTCTGCCACAGGACTACCGTTTCGCTCCTCACAACGAGTACATGACAGGAATATGGACAGCTCTTCGGACTGCTTGGCAAAGAAGATGGGAGACGGTCGAAGGGAACTTAAAGTTGCGTGCCATTGCGCCGCGACTGTTCCCATGGACCTATCCCCCAATGCCGCGACGGCTTCAGGTCGCTTTCTGTCGTCTCCGAATCGGTCACACTCGTGTGACGCATCGCTATTTGATGGAGCGCTCGCCTGCGCCCTATTGTGACGACTGCGTCCTCCCCCAAACTGTTTGGCACATTCTTGTCGAATGTCCCAGTCTGGGTGATCTTCGCGCTCGTTACCCGTCCTGGTACCGGGATGGGCGGGGTCGCTACCGCCTGTCCCTTGTACTAGGGACGAGTGCGCGCACATTGACTGGTGGACTTGTTGACTTTTGGGGGGAGGCCGTCCTCCTCCCTATTATTTAACCAGTTTTTTGTTTTGTTTGGAGCTTGCTTACTGCTGGCTTCCTTTTCTCTTTTTTTTTTTAATTTGGTGTTGGGTTTGGGTTGTTTTTTGTCTTTTTGAATTTGATTTTAAAGTAGCCTAGTACTAGGCAGTTTTTTAATACGGCGACTAATGCCCCAGTAGGTAGTCGCCAGATGAGCTCTTAAAAAAAAAGTAAAGGGCCGATTCTAACCAAATTTGAAACCCTTATGCTCCTTTAGATTCTCTTTTGAAGGATATATTTTTTCAAAGTCCTCCCAAGGTTAGCCATGGAATTATTCGGCCCATTCTAACGAAATTTGAAACTTATGTTTTACATTATCTTTCGAATGACATAATTGCCAAACTCCTCCAAGGTTAGCCCGTGAAATATTTTGTTTTGACAATGACATCATAACTATTCCACCGATTCTAACGAAATTTGAAACCCTTATGTTGTTTTTCATTCCCTTTCGAATGATAGAATTGCCATGTTCCTCCCAAGGTTAGTCCGGGAATTATTGAAAGTTTTGAAGGTCGTAAGGTCATAAATCAGAATAAGTGAGAGCACGCGACTTTTTGCTCAGCAGACCTTGTTTTTTTGTATATAGATGTTATTAGCTTTATGGTTCATATTGCACTTAGGGCAATTATCTGTTTCAGTATTATAGTTATTAGAGGCATGTTGACCTCCACAGTTCTTGCAGATTTCATTACCATGTCAAGTCTTTGAACCATAGCCAAATTTTGACATTAGGGCAGGGGATGAGATATAGAGTTTAACAGAGTAACTAGGTAATCAAGTAGAATCATTCGGTAAAGAGTTTTGCCTCAAAACGTTAATATTAAAATACTATGGTTCGATAGGGCCTCATCTATTTCCACATTGGTACAGGTAAGTTCTGGAGCATAAATTAATCCTTGTTTTTTGTTCAAGTTAACAGAAAGGACACTTATTTAGAATGAAATTTCCTTTACCATCAGGGAAAGTTTTAATTTTTAGAAGGGTCCTAAGCTGTGTCTGATTGGTTTCAATCAAAAGTTTACCTGATGGATATTGGGTGATATTTTTTTTTACCTCAAATGTTGTGCATTATTTTGGCTGAAAGAATTGCTTGTATGCATTTAGACAAGTGGATTCTTAAGTCTGAAGCAGAGATTATAATGGAGGATATATATGATGGGATATCTTCCTTGTTAAGGGAGACATTAGGCCTATCTTTTGAAGACAGCTGGTTGGGATATTTGATTTCTACTTTTTAGTTTACAGGTGAGCGAGCAACTTTAGGGGGCGGGGGTTAACATAGGATAGGGCTCAGATCAAACTGGTCTGATTCTAGTGATGGAATGGTTTTGTCACGTTGAATTAAGATGGAAAAAAGGGGTTTGAAATGGGCCGTGACCGAAATATATTAGCCTTGCCGTCTATTCCAAGCTTTCTTTGTGTTTTTCGTTTGTTAGACTTGCAAAGCCGAAGCCATGGGTGAACCGAGGCAGCTTAGCTGAGAGTCATGGTTCTTACTAGGGGAGGGGGGGCTCCACCTTTGTTGTTTATAGGTTACTTATATATGTACGGGATGGAAATGAAACAGAAAAAAAGTTTGTAGCTAAAGAGATCCAGATAAAAACACAGCCGTATGCTTTGAAAGTCAAAACTTCGGGCCTCATTTGGGAACTGCATGCTTTGGCAAACCTCTGATTACGACTGTTCGCCGAGTAATTTATGGTTTGAGTGGCCCTCATTGGCTTTTCCTTTATTTAACAAATGTAAAACTCTCGCCCAAAGCTACTTTTACCTCCGTGTCACTCCGTATACTATCCGAACAATTCTCTCAAGTATACATATGTTTGCGCACTCATTGTCGATACGAGGCAGGAAGAAAGTCGCCACACCAAATTTAAATTGGGTGTTTAAACGTTGCTCCATCTTTGGTGATTGATTAATTATATATTTAACTGTGGTATCCGCGTTCTTAAAAAGGACTTTAACTCACTTGTGTTATTTTGAAGCAGAATTTTCTCTTTTATTTTGAAAATAACTCCCATTGAGAATTTGATGAGGATCGTGAAACTATTTCCGAACACATCTGCTGATCTAATTTCAAGAGCAGCTGAGTGACACCTGAGAAGGTACAACTTGTGGGCATGAGAAACCGTGCACGTTTGGTGGATCATCTCCAAATTCTGGCTTTTAATTTTAAAAAATCCCGACCATGCTTATAGCTTTGGTCTCTAGTTGTTAGTAGCGATCTCAGCTCTCAAGTTGTTTCGGTCCGTGAAATACAATTTATGTGACAATTTTTAAAAATCGTTACACAATAAGATATTGGAAAAAAAAAGTCTGGTTGATTTTAAAATTCTCGATTAGTCAATTTTGCCTGGCCTGGAAGAGAACAAGGACACTTTTAATTAGTGCTTCCTAAAATAACTATTGCACATATTGCTTGCCATTTATATATTTACCTTTTGTTTCCATTTCTTAAATGATGAAGTCGAGCGTCGTGTTGCAAACAGGAATGCGTTGCTGAAAAATAACTGCATGTAAAAGGGTGACTATAATTAACCTTTTTTCGAAACGGGGTATTTTAGGTCGGAACTCAACCCATTGATAATGACCAACAAGGTGGAGGCGGGGGGGGGGAGTCATCTCTCCAAATTACGCGCGTTGAGAATGTTCCATTCCAGTAGTTTCCCTCTTTAGTAACTCGGGCTATGTATGAACCAACCTAAACACATTTACACTCTCCTGCTGGGAGGATGGGGGGTCGATTTGTGAATTGGTGAGCGAAAATTACTGCCATAGCAGGAGTGAAGTAGTTAACCAACGAGGGCATTTTTAATTAAGTGAAGAAAGAATGAGGTAGGGAGGGATGGGGAGCATCTAAAGTGGAGTGAGTTGACCCTTTCAACCCTGAATGGCGGGGTCGGGAAGGTTGCGGAGGCTTGTTATGGCATTCCTTCTCTTCCACGATTCTTCCTCCTCTATTAATCCGCCTCGCCCCCCACTCAATATCAACAGAGAAAATGCCCGTGTTGGTTCCAAGCATTTACTTGATTAAGAATTATATACACCTCTCCTTCCTCGCGAAGACTAATTCCTCTCCCCGCTCTCTAGTAACCCAAGTAGTCTGCACTTTCATTATAAGTCTACCCATTTTCACTTTCCCTAACTACATCAACTTCTTCCAAGCATTTGCGGACGAGAGATGCCCGCGATGATCTTGGCGCAAATGGGTTGTAATTAAAAACAAGCCTCTAATTTTTTTTATTGTAGTTACCCCAACCCACCCTTTCCACGTATTGCTCTCCGCCAATGCCCCCGTTAAATGGCGCCAGAAGTGGTGGATTTTGTTAATTGTGTCGCGGGACCGCGCGGTCGGGGCAGCCTGGATGAGAGGGGGGGGGGTCTTGTTGCGCGGCTGTCAATCACGATCGGATGCTGGCGAAACCCACGGAGCCACCGAGAGCTTTCTCGTTACCTGTGTGGGTCGACGCACGTGGATGAGAAATCGCTTCCGTTTCGGGGTATGAGGAGGGACACTCCCCCCCCCTCCCTCCCTCGCCTTTTAACGACGCGCATCGGGCTTCAACCACGATCGGTTCATCAGTTGGCGCCAAGCGGGCGCTCCATTCGCACGTTTGCTTCTCTTTCTTCGCGCGCGCTCTGAAGTGTGTTGTGGTTGTTTTGGGACACGACATCCCCAATTCGTGAGGTTCATACATTTTTGGTAGAATTGGAATAAAAAAAAGTTTGGGTAAGGGGTAGAAGTGTAAAGTGGCTGGCTGGACGCTCAGGATCTGTGAAGGGCAAACTTGCGTGGCCCACCTTACTACCCTTCCCGCACTCCGACCCCTCTGGGCACACGTCGGGACGGGGCTCCCCTTTTGTGAGATGCGTCTGGGAGGCTGAGCGGTGACCCGTTTGGCCTGAAGTCGCTCCGGCCCCTCCCCGCCCCCATGAAGTATGAGAACAACTTCGTTCGGTCGATGCGCCGCTCCCTGCGGATCCGCAAGAGCCGCAGCGTCACCATCACCATCACCGACAACAACAACACCATCGGCACGAAGCCAGGTATCCCCCCCCCCTTCCCTCCTCAACGCCCCAGGGGCTAGTTTCGGGTGTCTCCGGCCCGCTGAAAGGCATAAAAGTTCGTACCCGAAGGTGTAAAATCTTTTCTTATGGACTAGGCGTATGTCCTGACATCTGAATTATTACATGCGCTTCCGGACCCAATGTCTGTCTACAGGTGGATCTGAGACTAGATATCTTTGATACATTTTCACTTCTTTCATGTTCGCCACTTTTCTCTTTACATATTCTTGCAAACTTTCGTCGGGTAATTTCATCGATAGTTTTCGCTTTAAAATCGAGAAAATATAATTCACAGGACACCTCACGTTCATGACATTTAGGGATGACAAGTGTCCTTGTTGCACTGGTGGGACCCTTACCCCTACAAGGCTACTCGCCTGTTTATCATGTGTACTTTTCACATATCGTCACCGAATCCTTGATCACTTGTAGCGATCTCGTAACTTAGGGCGATGCTCCCATTGGTTTCCTTTTTATTTAGCTCAGAAGTATCGTCTTTGCATCGGCACATCTAAAAAGAAAAGAATCGCATGTTGTAAAGATCAATCGCTCCAGAATACCGGGAGCTATAGGACAGGATAAAAAAAATCTCTTCTGTACGTTAGGACACTTGCTACTCAATATCAATTTAACTAAAAGTCTTGTTTTTTAACACTATCTTATTTTTAATATATGCAAAATTTAATCTCTTAAAACTCATACAAATGTACATCTCGGCGTTTACTAGCTTATTTTTAGGTCTGCTGATCTCTTACAACGGCCGAAAAATCTACTAATATAGAATGGGTATCATGATACCAGGAATCAGCCCCCTCCTCCCTCCTTACAAAAGGTCATTCTCATCCTGACCCCACTCAGTTGCGGCTCGGTTAGTTAAACGAAGTGGCGCCACCAGCTTGGCTGTGCACAAAAGCAAGAACTGCCTCGTATAGGCTATTTTCTTATGTAAAAACGCCTCGTCTCGCCACCGCTGGGCGTGTCAATTGACCAACGACGGTTCATCGCAATAAGCGTAGTAACATAGGCTAACTAAATACTCAATTAAGAACATTTCTACCTCCTCTGGGAATCAAAGATACCTCTGGCCGCATTCCGCAATGCATCCGTGGACATACAACTGTTGTCCCCCTATACTTTGGACTCGCTGCAACAAGACTTGTGTATGTTGTGCCTGTGCTATTAACATAAATTTGTATTGTATGCAAATTTGATAAGGCGGAAGAGTGATGTGTGGGGGGGGGGGCGAAAGAATATTTTTTAAAAAATTGCTTTTGTGATTGGTTGTTCGTGAGTGGAAAGGACTGGGCATTTTTATTAAATTGTCAGTGAACGAATACTTAAAAATATAATAAACTACCTCACCCAATCTTAAAAAGTTAGATATAAATCAAAAGTAGTCCAATGAGCAGTACTAATAAATAATGTCTCTCCTCAAAGTGCAAAAAAAAAAATTAGCACAATTTTTAGCCTGAAATTTTTTCCACTTTTGAGAAGGAAGTCGCAGTCTCCAGTTTTTTTTTTATAAAAACACCAGGCAATGGCTTTGCCACACCCTCCTACGGGGGAAGCTTGCACATCGCTACTAAGATTAAAATTTAAATAAAGCAGCCATGGTTAAATTCTTATAAATTTTCTGAACTTCGCCAATTATAATAATTTTAAAAAGGAACTCTAAACTAAATTTCCCCCCTTTCAAAATATCCCCAAATTCAGAAAATTTATAAAAAATTAAACATGGCTACTTTTATATTTTCTTTTTATATATTCGAAATTTTTATCGAAGTTATTTCTACAATAGATTTTTAATTTTAATCAGGAGGAAATATCTACTTAATTCCTCTTGGCTCCCTTCTTCGCGATTTGGGCCTGTCCTTCTACCTGTATGCTGATGACACTCAGATATACCTTTCCTCATCCCCTGTGTCCTTCTCTCAATCAATTACCAAGCTCCTTTCAGCCTATACCTCAATAAACGAATGGGTGTCAGCAGACTTAACCACGATACAACTGAAGTTCTCCTTGTTGCTACCGCTTCGATGGTGGAGAAATCTAAAGCTCTCTTCCCCTCCCTTAACCTCGTGGAAACCAATGTCGCCTTCTCTGATACCGTCAGTAATCTCGGTGTTATTTTCGATGAGCAACTCTCGTTTATACCGCACATCCATCGTATCTGTAAGTCTTCCCTCGGTTTCCTCCGCAACTTTTCACGTGTTCGATCCCATTTTGATAGACGAAGCCTTGAGACTGCTATTCATGCCTTCGTCAACTGCAATTCTCTTATAGTGAATCTCCCTTCTTCGTCACTTCGCCCCCTGCAACTAGTTCAAAACTATGCTACCCGGCTTTCCCTTCGCCGCCCCCGGTTCTCTCCCTCGATGCCTCTGTTACAGAAGCTACGCTGGTTACTTATTCGCTTCCGTACCCACTATAAAATTCTACTCATCACCTACAAGGCCCTAAACCTCGAGGCTCCACCTTATCTCTCGTCTGCCCGCTCCCGTCGTCAAACTCCTCGGGCACTCCGGTCTAACCTCGCTTCCTTCTTGAACACTCCTCGTTCTGTCCTCTGCTCGATGGGTGACCATTCCTTCTGAGTTTGTGCTCCTAAACTCTGGAATGCTCTTCTTGCCGAAGTCCGATCCTCTCCCTCCCTTGCTACTTTTAAAGATGCTCCCAAGAAGAGCTCCTAGCCGGACAGCTCACTCAAGGAACGTGACCTTGAACCAGTTCCTGTCCGACCTCTGTACGGCGGAGGGGGGTCTTCTTTCTGGACCCTTACCACACCTTTTACGGTCGAAACGACCTCTACCAAAGGGACGGAGTGCACCTTTCATTCAAGGGAAAGGCTCTACTCTAACTTAATCCAGGATGTCGTAGAGCGGACGCAGAGGAGCGTCCGACCCAGAGTGAAGGCGGATGGAAGACAGTATGCCCGTGTCACTCCGGGGACGACGTTCTTAGATGTGGCAAAGAGGGTATACTGCCACACCAAAGAAGCCGGGAAACGGAAGAGCGTAGGGAGTCCTACACTGGGGGACTCCCTAAAAGTTCTTCTGTTCAATGCAAGGGCAATCAGGAATAAGTTTCTTGAGCTCCGTGGCCTCGTATCAACAGAGGAACCTGAGATGGTGGCCATCACAGAGTCGTGGATAAAAACCTCAAGCCGAGATTTTGAAGGTGAATTCACGATTCCCGGTTACCAGCTCTTCCTGAAAGATAGGCCAGACAGAGAGGGTGGCGGTGTGATGTTGTATGTCAAGGATACTCTCAACTCGACGGATAGCAACATCGTATCCGACCATGAACTACTAGGTGTTGACCTAGAAATAGGTCCTGCCAAATACAGGACCCTAGTGCTTTATAGAGCTCCTGCCCAACTCGTTGAAAAGGACAGAGCTCTGTACCAGCTGCTAGGAGAACTTGTCGAAGACAGAGTGTGTATCGTCATGGGTGATTTCAACACACAAGTTGACTGGGAAACCAGAGAACCCTGTGGCGAGAACGCACTACTCCTTGAGTTCGCGAACAACGAGTTCCTGACTCAATGGGTGAGAGAGCCAACGAGAGGAGACAATATCCTCGACTTGGTTTTCACCTGAGGGTGACATCGTTGATGACCTCTCTGTTGTCGAAGAGCTCGGTGGCAGTGACCACCGACTAATTAGATTTGTAGTCAAAGTCCCCAAGGTAGAGCCTGCAACTAGTAAATCGAGGAAACTTGATTTGAGAAGAGCAGACTTTGCAGGTATACGCGCTGGACTGACTTACGCGAGGCTAGAAGTGTGCGAGGCTGATGAAGACTCGTGGAACAGTTTCAAAACCACATTCATGAGTCTTCAATCGCGTTTCATTCCTCTGAAATGCACCCATGGTCTTCTGTTTAACCAAAGTGGTTTAATCGAGAAATCGGCTAACTGCTTAGGGAGAAGAGAAATGTGTACCGGCAATCGAAGATCTCGGGTGACTTTGACGAATACCGGAGGCTAGCCAGAAGAGTGAAGTCCAGCATAAGGGCGGCTAAGCGGTCTGAGGAACTCCGAGTGGCGAGACTTTGTAAAGAGAATCCCAAGGAGTTATTTGGATATGTAAACAGCCGTAAACCAATCCGTCGAACGATTGGCCCTTTGAGGAACGAGGAGGGGACATTAAAGCACTCAGATGCAGAAAATGCTAACCTCCTCAACGACTACTTCTCTTCAGTGTTTACTGAAGAGTCTGGTCTTATCCTTCAGCCGACGGATTCCTACTCGGGGGGGGGGGGGGGGGAGCTGGAGGATTTGGACTTCCCTGAAGGAGAAATAACAAATAAGATCAGTGACCTAATGACGAATAAGTCACCTGTCCCGGATTGGTTTCTACCTAAAGTGTTGAAAGAAGTGCGCGATCAAGTGTCACGACACCTGAGCGCAATCTTCAACATGTGAATCCGGACCGAATGCGTTCCTAGAGAATGGCGTGTAGCGGAGGTCACTCATATCTTCAAGAAATGAGACCGTAGCCAACTGTCGAACTACCGACCTATCAGTCTGACCTCGATAGTCGGTAACCTCATGGGAAGCATGATGGTGGACAAAATGACGTCGCATTTAGAGTCCAAGCTGCTAGTGAGGAGTTCCCAGCACGGCTTCCGAAGTCAACGGTCATGCCTGACGAACCTTGTGGAATTCTTCCATCCACTTCGTGTTCAGTGAGCACGATCGAGACAAGGCAGTGGATGAGGTCTACTTAGACTTTAGGAAAGCCTTTGATAAGTTACCACACCGCTGCCTTCTCCGGAAAGTGCGAGTGCTGGGCATAAATGGAAAAGTAGCCGCTTGATAGAGAACTGGCTAAGTGGCAGACGGCAACGGGTGGTGCTGAATGGACAGGCCTCTGAGTGGGTGCCCGTTGCTAGCGGAGTGCCTCAAGGTTCTGTCCTAGGACCACTACTATTCATCATCTACGTCAACGACAAGGACGGTGACATGGTTGCCAAGATTTCTAAATTTGCCGACGATACCAAGCTTGGTATGAACGTTGCAAAGGATGGAAATACTACCCGCCTGCAAGATGATCTTCGAAAGATTGGGTAGTGGTCGGATACGTGGCAAATGCCTTTCAACGTAAACAAATGCAAAGTGATGCATATCGGCCACCGAAATCCTCAATCACCCTATATCCTTAAGGGTACTGCTTTTGAATCTACTGACACTGAGAAGGACTTGGGTGTAACTATCACCAGTGACCTCAAGTTCTCGAAACAATATATTAAGGTGGAGAAGAAAGCCCAAAGGATGTTAGGGTATATAAAGCGACAGTTTGGATATCGGAACAAGGAGATAGTACTGTGTCTGTACAACTCCCTCGTCCGACCGCACCTGGAGTATGCCGTACAATTTTGGAGTCCATTTCGAAAGGACATCGCGAGATTGGAACGCGTGCAAGCCAGGGCAACCAAACTGATTCCCTCTATCAGACATAAAAGTTATGAAGATAGATTAAGGAAATTAAATATTCTCTCGCTGGAGACCCGGAGACTACGTGGTCAGCTTATCGAAGTGTTTAAAATTCTTTGATGCTTCGACAGACTGGACTACGGGGATATTTTCCAGCTCAGCGAGGGGAGAACAAGAAATCACGGCTACAAACTTAAACTGAAGCGATACCACCGTGATATGTGTGGGAAATTCTTTACATGCAGTTTCTGTGGTAGTTGGAACGCACTTCCGACGGAAGTTGTCAACAGTGAATCTGTTGATCAGTTCAAGTCAAGACTAGATAAAGTCTTGCGAAATCGCCGTTAAGATCCTCGCGAGTGATCTTCGAGGTTGCCAACGGACACCTTCGAAGATTGCGCCAAAAGTACCCTCCATGTATGGACCGTAAGGTCTTCTAGGGAACTTATTTTCCTTGTAGCTCCTTGTAAACGTCTCTTGAAGACTCATCTCTTCACAATTGCCCTCTCTTCCCTCTAAACTTTCTCTGGGACGGCTAACAGCCCTGAAGGGCGCATTTTAAATACCTATTATTATTATTGCTCTTAAAAACGAGTAGAGCGAAATGAGGATTGGAGAAGACTCTCCATTTCTTCCTAACAATATATTTTAAGAACTGGAATTTAGGGATGGGGTAAATATAGAGATTTTTGAGGAGAATAATATGAGAAGGAGAAGAAAGAAGTGAAAAATGGCGTAGAAGAGGAATAATAGAAAAAGAATAGGGAGAGTAGGGGAAGAAGAAAATTAGTGGAGGAGAAAAAAGGATGGGAATAAGAAAAAGGTAGAGTTGAGGAGGAAAGGCATAGGAGATGGATATAAAAGAAAAGAAAAGGAGATAGGAGGAAGAGGAAGATAAAAAGAAAGAGTGAAATCGAAGAGAATTAAGAGAATAAATTAAAGCAGAATAAAAAGAGGAATAGGAGGAGGAGAAGAATAAGAAAAAAAGATAGAATTTCCAGTTATTAAAGGGAAAAAATGAAAGAAAGGAATTCATACTGAATTATTTTTTGTAGGTTTTGGTTAACATTTAAATACAGGTGATTGGGGAAGAGATGATAACAATCGTTTTGAATGATATAAGAGGCCGTAGGCCAACAGCCCGAAGGTCTGATAACACACTACGCACGCTTATTTTTTTTTAGTCGTGGGCTACTCTACAGCTCACTATGTTTGTCGGTCGGCTCCCGTTTTGCTTTTCTTTTTTTTTTGTAATAACGTAACTATTCGGCCGATTCTAACGAAATTTGAAACCCTTGTTTTATATTCTCTTTCGAATTATATAATTGCCAAGGTTAGCCCTGGAATTATTTTGTTTTGGAAATAACATCCTAACCATTAGGCCGATTCTAACGAAATTTCATACCCTTATGTTGTTTTACACTCTCTTTCGAATGATAGTATTGCCAAAGTCTTCCAAGGTTAGCCGGGGAATTATTTGACAATAACATTATAACTATTTGGCCGATTCTAATGGAATTTGAAACCTTTGTGTTGTTTTACATTCTCTTTTGAATCATATAATTGCCAAGATTAGTCCGGGAATTATTGAAAGTTTTGACGGTTTAAGGCCATAAATCAGAAGAAGTGAGAGCACGCGACTTTTGGTCAGCAGACCTTGTATTAGTTATCGCCGAGATTCAACGCCTAGGTACCGGTTTTATAGTCCTATCCACTAGGTTAACGAAAGCTCCACATAATGATGGTTATGACTATAAAGCAATGAAGAAAGTTCAAAATAATGAAGCAAATACTAATTAAAGTTGAAGGCAAAGGGCCATTCAGAGAGTATGGATGGATCCAAACACGATCTAAAACAAAAGAGCTATGGATAAGACATTAGGTTTGTTTATGCATAAACCAGTATTCCGAAAGGCGAGGATTAGGACTTCATTTAGTCTAACTTGCTCGAATAGTGGAGCCTTAATGACCTAAAAAGAGCCACTTGACCAATTTTCCTTTCTTTTTAATTAAGGATTGTTTCTATTACTCGTCTCTTCTGTTAATAGTTCTTTAGTGAAATCCCCCAAATTAATCAGCGTTTGGAGCATGTATTGATAAGATTATAACTATGACTTAGTTTATTCTTTAAACCTTCGTTACCAAGCAGAGCATTGCTTCCAATAGCCATGGTAGTTGAAGCCGGCTTAGGCTGCCGGTTATTTTGACACTTGTAACAATATTCATCGTTAGTAAATTCATCCTCAACGAATAATTTAGCACATTGCTTCCCAATTAAATCGCTGGACCTGGTAAGCAATAAGAAGCGTTCTGGGTTTTTTTGTGAGTACAATGAAATAATTTTAACACGTGTTGATCACTAAAATACTTGACCGACTTATTTAAAAAATAGATTGAATAATTGGCCCATATTGGATTGGTTTGAACTAGTTTGAATCGATGAAATATTCAAGTATCCATATATATATATATATATATATATATATATATATATATATATATATATATATATATATATTTGTCCAAATGTCATAAATTGACAACTATCATTGATTAGATTTAACAAGGGGCTCGTTCTTTGAATCTGTTCCTTTTTAATTATTAAAATTATTCCGAAAACTGAAGGCCACCCCCCCCCCCACACACACACAAACAAAACAAAACCACCCATCTCCCACAACCTTGTAACTCATGAACGCGCGTATCATTTCCAATAATAACTTCCCTTAAATGTTTACCTCTAAGAAGGGACGCTCCCCAGCTATTTAGTTTGGACACGCTTGTCTTGTTGAATCAAGCAGGTGCTCTGTTATCAGTGGCGTCACTGCCCGAAATAAAGTCCGCTTACCTTCGCTGCAGGACGGAAAGTTGCGCGGCCTCCGTACGGTACCCAGCCAATGGTCTAATTATCTTGTATGCATTTTCACTTCACCAATTTGACTTTGCGGAAATTCCTTCGTTAGTTTTCGTTCTACATATAGTGAGGGCTAGGCAATTCCGTCCCTTCCTTAGCACTTTAAGTACTGCCACTTTGGAAATAGACCGGCCAAATGGACTTGCGCGTTTCATGTTTGAGTCAAAGGCGAAGACGACTCAAGGACGCCTTGTGGCTATGGATGTATTAAGGGAGTTATCGCCAGAGAGAGGGAAAGTGTGGAAGTTAGCCCCAGGAGATTCGCAGCATGAGGATACGAAACGGGTTAGAATTTTAACGCTGGTCGCGAGGAGGGTAAGGTGAGTTTTCGGTAGGAGATATTCATTTTGTATTTGATTCGAGGTGTCCGATTATGACTCACCCCCAAAGTGATCTTCATTCCTCATGGAATGGGTTTAAGTACATGAAAATTGTACGCCACTCCTTATGCTCCCAAGTAGTATCCTGTTCTGTTTATTCACACGATTTACTTTTCTCACATTTTCGTGCCCTGGAATATTGTGTGGTTCGAAGCCGCTATGGGTTGAACCGACAACGTATTTCAAGCGGAAAATTGGGTCCAATCATGCTTCGCTCTAAAACACAAACAAGGATGACACTGTTTAATGTCATTCTTGGCTCTTATTCATTGGGTACCAGGCAAAGTTGCTCCATTCGCCAAAGAAATAAATTCCCCTTCGGACAAATCGTAATGCTTACAAATGCCATCGTATGGTTGGGTCCTATTGTATCGATGACGCTAAGGCTGCCTTTTGAAGTTGGACCGGAAACTTCCAATCCCTAACAACCCATCTTTGATGGTAGGTAAACCAGCTGTTTCCAGTAACCTTTGTCACCCTCTTTTATTCATTTTAAACCCGTCTTTTCTCATTTTGACATTAAATAACCCACTTTAGGTGTAATTTACTCTAGTTTTGCTTTGACCCTTCGCACGCACATGGGCTTTCCAGCATGTACACAAGCACATGCGTGATTCCCGAATGAGGATAATTCAAATAGTGCCGTCCTTTCTTCCTCAGAGTTGTCATGGTTACCCAATTTTAAGCTTAATGCCTCTTATTTTTTTCGTTACCAGATGTTCTCTTCCTTCTTTGGGGGAGGGAACTCCCTCTCCCCCAAAGTTGAGTTAGGTAACGTCTTCCTCGTGTGTTCGCATCAGGTATATGGCGTACATGTTAGCGCGGGTAGACACGTACTCCGGCGACATCTTGGGGAACCTTAATCTTGAGTACCAGGTGCAAATTTGTCCCTGGAGGCTTTGAATACACCGCCCAGACGCTGTTTGATATCGACGTCCTTGCCATCGTTGGTTGTTTTCTGTGCTGCTTTCCTCGTTTGAATAGGCGAGTTTGCTTCCTTCGAGTCCGTCCCTTTTCTCTGTCGGATGCCCCACTTCTTAGCAACGGTGGCGATAGGACACTCTTGGGGTGGTTGGGGAAGAGGCGTGACAGGGATCCCGCCCGGCCATCCCTTTCATTGGCCCGGTCGAGCCGGGTGGAGGGCCCTTCTCGCACCCGCCAAGGAAGGGTTCGTGTCGCAATTTCTCGCTTCATTGAAACATTATTTTTTTTTGTGTGTGGTAGTGGGGGCAATCTATCTTCCGGTTTAACGGGGGAGGACAGACTGTTAGGGGCAAACGACCTATATCTCTTGACCACCTCAAGGCCGTTTTTGAAGCAATAAGTATAAAAGGTGGGGGAAATGAAACTAAAAAGTACACCGGGAGGACGCGTAACTCTTCTAATCCTGGAGTTTGACGACCTCATTTCCGCAGGAGGCTCATTGTGGGCTAAGGCATGTTATGAGGAATTGCGCCACTAAGCCCCCAAATAATTTCCATTTTACTATACCCTCCACATAAGCTCGTTGGCAGAGAATCCATCGTTGATTTTTACTTTGAGGCAAAATTCATTCTCGGTTTCATAGGAAATAATAACATTTGCGCTGATGTGTCTGAAATTTTAGATCGCGTCCACTAAAGAACCCCAAAGTTATTTTGGAGGCCCGTCTAGTTTTCGCCTCGTGCCCTCTGGAACAAGACGGAAGCCGCGAGGGAATTTTGAAGTGGTTGGTTTAAATCGAGTTTATTGTTGGAGCGAGTGAAAAGGAATCGCTACTTAGATATTCATAGACGGTCTAAGCTAGTTAATAAGCCTCCCTCTCTCTATATGCTTCCTTTATTCAAAATTGGGTATTGAAAACATTCGTGAGAGGGTGGGGAAAATGTTTGAAGGGAGAACTATTTTATCAGAACAGGGTTCTTGGGAGCTGCACACTGGGCCATATTGTCCCAGCAGTTCTTAGGATTTTGAGAGCTCCATATTCTTCTACCCGTTTTACCTAATGGAGGAACCCCAGGCCTTGTGTTTCAGCCCAAACAATTTACATATTTTTTTCCTCCCTTGGGGATTATTTGTGGTTTTGAAATGGGATTTTTGTTGTATATTTATATACTTGTTAGTACCAGGACTCTTGTTCCTGGAGGCTTCAAATGAGGGGGGACAATATATTAGATTTAGTACTTTCTAACAGTGATCATTTAGTTCAAGAATTGACTGTTGGGGAAGCATTGGGAAATAGTGACCATCAGATAGTTCGTTTTAACTTGGGAATTGAGAAGGGTAAAATAACTGAGAATGCTGAAAAAGTTCCAAATTTTCATAAGGGAGATTATGTAAAACTTCAAAGCTTGCTAAATTTGGTAGACTGGGATTTAGAATTCAGAATTCAGAGGTAAAAATGCTTATGGGATGTGGGATACTTTCAAGCATATAATAAATGTAGTCCAAGAACAATGTATCCCAATGAAGGCCATTAGGAACAAAAGTAGGAAACCATTATGGTGGAATCAGGAGATAGCTAGAAAAATTTCAGAGAAGAAAAGGGCATACAAAAAATTACAGGTACAAAATAATATTCAAAATTTAAAGGATTATAGAATGGCTAGGAATGAGTTAAATAAGATTATAAAGAAGAACAAAAGGGTGTCAGAAATTAAATTAGCTCAGGATAGCAACAAAGATCCTGGAAAGTTTTTTAGTTACTATAAAATTAATAACAAGTCTGGCAGAGTTAAAATAGGACCTATCAAATATGAAGGGGTTGTGAGAGAAACTGATGAGGAAATAGTTGAGGTACTAAATGGTCATTTTGCATCAGTATTTACAAAGGAGAAACTAAATAGTCCTATGTATAGTACTCATGGGTCAGGAAAAGAGGTGTTTACTAACATTAGTGTGGATCGGAGGATGATAAAAGAACTAATAGGTGATTTAGATACTACCAAGGCCTCCGGCTCAGATAATATTCATTCTAGGATACTTAAAGAAGGGGTAGAAAGTATCTTAATAGCTCTGGACAAGTTATATACTAGGTCATTGGAATATGGAGAAATACCCGATGATTGGAAGAGAGCGAATGTTGTCCCCATTTTCAAGAAGGGTAGTAAAGAGGATCCAAATAACTTTAGACCGGTTAGCCTAACTCCTGTAGTCTGTAAAATTCTTGAGAAAATAGTTAAAAAAGGGATTTGCCAACATCTAGAGAGGGAGGGGTTAATCAGCGATGCTCAGCATGGGTTTAGATCAGGTAGATCATGTTTGACTAACTTACTAGACTTTCTGAAGTTTGTAACAGATCAAGTAGATAAGGGAGAGAATGTAGATATAATTTACTTAGATTTTAGTAAAGCATTTGATAAGGTACCACACAGGAGACTAGTTCATAAATTAAAAATGATTGGGATATGTGGGGGTGTTTGAAATTGGATAGCTGAGTGGCTGAAAGACAGGAAGCAAAGGGTAGTGCTAAATGGTGTAAAGTCAGAATGGAGGGATGTTATCAGTGGGGTTCCTCAGGGATCAGTTCTCGGTCCATTATTATTTGTCATTTATATAAACGATCTTGGGGAGGCAGTTAATAATAAAGTGTCAATTATTGCGGATGATACCAAATTATCAGCTGTAGTTAAAGATATTGATGATAATTTTAAAGTGCAGGGGGACTTAAATAAATTGTTATCCTGGGTACATAAGTGGCAAATGACTTTCAACCTTGATAAGTGCAAAGTTATTAACATGGGAAAAGATAATAGAGAATTTAACTATGAAATGGATGGGCATTGGCTGAGCTCAGTAGAGGATGAGAAAGATCTAGGAGTAGTAATAGATAAGTCATTAAGGTTTTCTAAGCAGTGTATTGAAGCAAGAAATAGGGCAAATAGAGTGCTGGGTTTTATTAAGAGAAATGTCAGTTACAAAAGTAAGGAGGTTATTCTTAAACTCTATAACTCTTATGTTAGGCCACATCTAGAGTACTGTATACAGGCATGGTACCCACATTTTAGACACGATATTAACCTTCTCGAGTCAGTGCAACGGAGGGCAACAAAGATTATTCCTTTCCTGAGGCACCTTGAATATATAGATAGACTGAGGGTATTAAATATGTTCTCGTTCGAAAGGTGTGTGAGAGGGGATATGATTGAGCTCTTTAAAAATTTTTCCGGGATAGATAAATTGTATGTTAGCAAGTTTTTTGAGTTAGATGATGGAAATCGGACTAGAGGTCACCACTTGAAAATTAAAAAGCAAGGGTGTAAGTTGGATTTAAGAAAATATTTTTTCACCAATAGAGTGGTAGACTTCTGGAACAAATTGCCGCAGAGGATAGTAGGTAGTCCAAATCTAAATGTATTTAAGAGTAGGTTGGATGAGTTTATGGGAAGGGAAGGTTGTGATGGTTCCTAAGTTTTGTATATATTAATATTGTTTGTATATATCTATAGTTGCATGATTTAGTTCTTGACAAGCCTTGATTGGTGATACCCTTGTTTCTGGATGCAATCCTCTGGATTTAGTTTTCCTGGGAGTTTGGGTGCCTTAAAAAAGAGGCCGTTTGACTCCGATGACCTATGATGAGCCCTTGTGGCTTTTGTCATCTGTTATATTATATTGTGGGGGACTTTGATTTTGTCTTTCCCTGGTGATGGTGCTTTTTGTGGGTGGGTTTTGACGGAGGCGGATGACCTTTGATAGGCCCTTGTGGCTTTTGTCATCCGTGTAATTATGTTATGTTATATGTTATGTTAGATTTAGGTTTGGTGACGTTGTTCCTTGTGGGAACGGCCCGCCCTCCTGCCTCCAGCACCCCCGTCAGTCTCTACTAGATTGAGACTACCTCGGCTTTGTTCTTTCTAGGCATTTATATTTTACTCTTTCAGCACTGTTATTAAAACTCGTCAACCAGGTTTCTTTCATTCATCCCTGGCCGAGGGTGGGGGGGGGGGTCTCGTTCACTTCTCCCTTTTAATTGTCTCTGGCTAGGGTTGCTGTTTTTAACCTGCCTGCTTTCTCTTCCTACTGCCCCTCCCCCCATTTTTTTCATTTTACACACCCGCCAAGGATATCAGGTGTAGCGTGGGCAACCTTGCTGCGGCTGACATCTAGAGGATTGTGTGCCCTCTTGGCTCCAATACCCACAGGAGGAACTACGTCTATACATCTTCACCCCTTTCTTCTAAGATCTCTCCTTACAAACCTGCGTGATGAGGCCTCGTTGCTATTGTTGCGCTTTCAATTCGAGGGGGGGGGGTGATATTGGAGTCCCTCTCATACCTAATCTTTTCTTTGTTTGGTTTTTCTTTTACTTCTTCGTCTCTGTTCTACCCGCATTCTTTCCCCACTCATGAATTGACCCGATTATGGGGAAAAGATGGCTTTAAACCCTCTGCCAAATTGGCTTATAGATTGGATTTTCATTTCTGTTTTTCTTTCGCCTTCAAGAAATGCGCGTTTTATCCTCAGTGGTTTCAGGGAGAAACCCCGCCGCTTGGATCGGTTCTGTGCTGAACCAAACTTAGGCATGCGAACGCATTGAGTCAGCCCAAGGGTGGGCATGGATTCATTCACATGGGTTGAGCAAAGGAGAAGGGAAATAATGTAAGAGTATGATTGTCTGTATGGAAAGAATATTGTTGCGGTACGGATCTGAGGTGAAAGCTGCATTGGACACTCTGACCGTGCATGATTTTTGTGTGTAAGGTTAAACTGGCTGGCGCATTGATAAGATAAAACAGAAAGAATCAGAAGTAAGGTGTTATTGAGTCCGAGAGAAAGGGGAGACGAGAGTATTTGCGAAAACTTGAGAGTAGAAGAGAAGGGTAGAGCAAATGTGGAACGAAGTTAAGGATGTAATATAGAGTGTAAGAACTGTGTGTGGGTGTCAGAACTGGAAAAAGGAACCTGAATAGTGGAATGACGATGTGTGGCGTACTGTTGTAGATAAAATGTATGGAAAAAATATGATTGGGCATTTAAGAAGGCTAACTGATGGAATGATATGGGATGAACAAGGGGGTTTTGAGCATGTGGTTTGTGTGTGGAAAGAAAGTAATGTCCGATTTTAGGATATATATTAAAAAAAATCACGTAATATTTAATCATAAAAAAGCTCCATTGCTTACTAGAAACTAATTTTATCTGTCAACAAGCTTATAAATGCCACGCTTGTAAAATTCTTTAGGTTCTGATGCAAAATATGAATCCAACTCGTTTTTAACCTCTTCTCTTGATCTCAACCTAAGACCATACAAATGGTTCTGTTATCCCCATAAACAAGTGATAATCAGAAGGAGGCAGGTCAAGAGAATATGGGAGATCAAGTAATCTCCTAACCGAGCTGTGTGAGGGACGAGCATTATCGTGATGGAGTATGATTAACAAGTCTGCCCAGAAATGGTGCCTGGAGGTGCAGTGAAAGCAATAACACAGCAAGCAACACGCTGTTGCAGATTCGCCGTGGATAGTTTGTGCAGGACCCATTTCCTAATCACTGGAACCTTTCCAATCCTTTTCAGTTGGCGCAAGACAGTCTTTATCCGTAAATCGAAGAAAATAATTTTACCTCTACAAATCTCTGCGTCACCCTCATTTGGAGCTATCCATTCTAATTGTTTAGGTTTACGAAGAGTGCAATGACACGACACCTTTTAGAAATCGAAAAATCTTGTTCTTTGTCCCAACTGGAAGAAGGGTGGCCCAATTTATTCGTATTCTTGTCTAACAAAGACCACTTTTTTTCCCATTCGGGGACACTCAATTTTTTAGTTGAACTGTTCGTCTAGGCGATTTTTAAACCCATTCGCAGAAATGCTCTTAACCTCCTGATTGAACTAATCCAGATTTTTAATAGACTTTAAGCATGATATATTGGATTTTTTTTCTACTGGAAATCGACAGAATGGAAAACAAACTACAAAATCATGAACTACTCGTACAGGACTGGTGTTCCAACTAAGTTGTTTAAGACTATCCCTGAATGGTTTTAAATATCGCCTCGATAAACAGTCTATCCGCGATTATTGATAGCTAAAATAATGTGACCCCGACTGGTCATTGTTAGACGCTAATTCTCATAAATTAGGCGAAAACCTCTTTTTCAATATGGGTCATTTTTTATTTAATAATAATTAGATCTCTGTGGACAAAGTCAAATTACTATCCACCTTTTGACCTCTTAGTAAAGCATATGCTCTCCTCATTCGTCGGACAAGGGTCAGTAATCCGTGTGTTTTGAACGTAGTAATCGAGTTAAGTTGCGATTCGAACCATAAAAGTCAGCAGATTGGTTCAATGCCCAATGCCCATAATCAGCCATTGTCTTAAGGAAATGGTCTGGGAGTATTTATTGCCTCCAATCCTCTTTATGGTTCGGGATAATAGGATTAGCTTCTCCGTGGTGACTTGGGGCATCAAGGCGTGACAGGATTATCCTGACCCTGTACAGGACAAGCCTAAGACTACGTTCAAACCCTCTTACTGGTACTCTGGCCTTTTTGGAGAGGCATATTCGCGGTAGCTTAGCGTCCATGGTTCGCTTAAGGGAGGAACGAGGGATGTCCTGCCTTCTTTGCGGATGTTGTGCAAGTTCAAGAGAGTTGCTCGCGATCTATAGTGCCCCATGTTGTCTTTTCCAGCTACCCGGGCAACATACCTTTTCACGCACCCAAACTTAACATAGCCTCATTACTTATAAATTTCTGGCCGTTGGGTTTCACTTCATTTAAGAGAAGTAATAATGATTTGACTTTTTCGCGTTCTCAGTTCTTAATTAGCGCCACTCTTTGGATTGCTTGTTAGTTCGGAGTTGAGGTCGTTGCTGTATGCAGGCAGATGTTTTCCTACTTATGCCCATGTCCGAATAGAGGCCTTTACCAATCCTCCTTTAGTGGCCGTTGCGTTGCGTTGTGTTTTCCTATCATTGTTGTATTTTACTTTATAGTCACTGCTGTTGAGTTGCCCCCCACTCCCGCTAGTGGCCTCCGTTTGGCTACTCGATTTATGTACCTTCGCACATTATCACTTCTCCCTAATTTCCCCGAATAGCTTCAAAATTTCTGGAATGACTAAATTGTGGGTTGACTATTGTCCATTACATACAAAGTTGATTCCAAAGGCTGCTCACAGCTGGATATCATTCTGCTTCGCTCTGAAAAGAGCATCTGTGCTTACCGTTATTTCTCCAGGTGGCTCCACAGGTGTGTGGCGGAAGGGAAATGTAGAGTCTATGATAAGTTTAGCAGGTGCCGGAAAAAGTTCGTGCAATTTGGGGCGTTCTATGTTGGACCCCCCCTCCCCTCAGCGTCGAAGCACGGGTTCCTGAACAGCACCAGATACATACTTTGATTGAATGAATGCGATATAAAACTTGAATTCATCGTCATTGGTGTCATCTGGTTGCCCTGTAAGGAAGTTCCTCTTCAAATGTCCTATGACCATTTGGCAGGTCCTGTTCACTTTGACAAGAGGGTGGCGTTATTCCCATTCAGTTAAATCAGACACAGGTAAAGTTACAAGATTTGCCATATTAGCGGCCATGCTTGTTAATTCGCTATGTGGTAAGGGGAATGGGGTCTAATATAGATGTCTCGACTCTGAATCACTTTTATGAGAGCAAAAGATTTGCCCTTGGATTGGAATTTCGTGTGCTCATCAAACGCATTGTTCGTTTCATGCCCATTGCGTCCTTTTCCCCTGACTCGTCTCTCCGTAGTTTTAATGAATGTGGATATGTCGACTAAAAGCTGCCGTGAAGAGTGCGTGTAATGTGCTCCGAGGTTTGCATACTTGACCCCACTCACGTTAAATAAAATGTTTGAGTGGGGTTTCTCGAATCTTTGTATTTTGAGTCTTTCCCTACAAAGGGGGGGGGGGTCAAGTTCGTACCTTAGATCAGGGGAGATACAAAATCGTCCAAAGAGTTGGACCGAAGAGCATTTCCGAGCCTTTGAGTTCTACGAATACCACTTGCGCTACTGTCCAAATCCCTTCATTGGCATCCTTGAGATAGGAAAGGTAATGGAGCTCTAGCTAGCCCAGTGAATAGGACTTTAGAGTCCCAAGGGAAGAGGCATGGATTCAAGTGTAGTGAGCGTAACGTATTGGCCACCCATTGGCGGATACGTCGATACCCTCGCAGGGGGGGGGGGGCTTTTTTTTTGCCTTTGTCTTATCTTTTATCGTTATTTGATATTTACATATTGTTTTTAATATAGCCTAGTAGGCTGTGGTGAGTACGGCGACTTATGCCCAAGTAGGCAGTCGCCAGATAGGCTACTAAAATAAAAAAACGAAAACAAAAAAGAAACCCACAGGGGGGAGGTAAGTATCGCGACATGCATCTTCATGCCAATCACGAAATGCCTATATTTCCCTTTCCGTCTTCACATCATAACATGCCCACTCTCTCCTCTGTTCCCGCCTCCCCCCCCCCTCCTTACGAGGACCTTCCTTTGGGGCCTTCGGGCTCCCAGCGATTGTCATTTTAATCTTTGTGATATTTCACTAACCGGTTTTGGAGGATCTCGTCCACCACGGATAGCGCACTGGGAAAATGCTCTAATCGCCACCGATAAACTAATGCGAAAGTCGTTGGTTGTTGTTAGTTATCGATACGACTGGTGTCGAGTAATTGGTCTAAGGCTTTAACGCGGTTTCTTCTCCTGTGTAGCCATTATAAATGACTTGCGAACGGCTCCTCTTGGGACTGTCTTTCTCTGAGGCAAGTGTTTTTTTTTGTCGCAGGCCCCCTTGCGACACACTGAAAACTAGGATTTTAGTCGCAGTTAATTAATAAAAGACCAATTTGTGATCCAATGATAACGGACAAATAATCCGACGGAGAGGCCTATTCTGTTCCTGCATGCAATTCGGGAGGGTGGGCGTGACCTTTCTTCGGGTCGAGAATGGAAAGTGGGTAGACAGGCAGTCGCTGATGCATTATCATGAAACGGTAATTTCGCAGTTCCAAGGCCGTGCCCCTCTTGCTTGCTGCCAAGACAAAGGGTGATCGTTGCCTTTCGATCCTTTGCCTTCACTTTCGCGCCGTTTATTATTATTTAGAACTCAAAGGCGACAACCATCGAAGGCATCTCCTCCCAGAAAGTTTCGTGAAAAATGGTTTGGGGGAAGAATAAATGTGTGGAAGGTACAACATATATTTCTTGAGTGCTGGGGGTACTCCCCTCCCCCAACAGGCCTCCTCTCCAGTCACCACCGATCGCTCATTCATCTGTTAATTGGCGCCCAATTCACCCCACTTGTGTTCACGTTGAAGAAGGATGAATAACGTATCCTGACCTGCTGCCCGCATTTCACGAGACCCTTCCGCGGACGGATGCTTCCCCAACCTCGTTAGCCCGCTCTTGATGCGTATGTTCAGGTGTCTATCGTTCCTTGTTGAAGGTTTTGGGAGAGGATACATTTTGTTGTTGAGGGCGTCTTGTCTCCTAACCTCTCTACGCTAAGTAGGCGAATGGATTAGGAGACGTCAGTGTTATGTGCTGGTCGTTTGGTACCGGGGTTCCTGGTACCCACCGCATGCGGGTCAATATATGGAAGAACCGTTGGTGGCTGTTCTCAGGATGCGGGACAGGTGAGGGAAGTCGATCCGGCCCCAGTTCGCCCTCCCTTTTTTGTGATCGCCGGGTGCTAGTCACATTGGGGGAGTTTGATGGTCAGATTTTTTTTAGCTAATCTTAATTAGTAGTTGCGACCAATTAATTGGTTGGAAGCAATGAAATAGGGATTTTATGGGGAATAGTATGCGCTCCCTCCCACACACTGACGCTCAAATTATAATTCTTTTTGGGGCTTATGTATACGCAAAACTTTCATCTCCCTAACTTCACCACTTTCTTCGTGATTGGTGTTAAAAAAATGTTTAAGGCAGGGAAATCCTCCTTGTACCTACAATCAGCGCATAAGGGTCCCCTCCCCCTGCCATTCTGGGAATTGAAGGGGCAACACTTTGACTTATCGCCCTGGACATTGGACATTGGATATAAAAAGTGTTGAAAAGGAAAATAATATATACACACATATGAGAATGCAACTGCATTCACGCATGCATCTATGCATATGATAGTGGAAGATAATAGGTAGGGATAGGTTTCCCTGATGAAAAGGATAGAGAGTGGGGGGGGGGGAGGAAATCCCTGGTGATAGGGAATCGCAGGCGAATTTGAGTTTGATGTTGTTACTCATTGCTTTTATCTATATATACTGGGTGTTATTCGTATTCTTCTTGGTTTTTGATGTTTTGTTTTGATTATGATACTTTTTGCGTTATTTCTGTTTTATGTTCATTATTTTGTTGTTCGTGATCCTTAGATTGTTTTTATGTTTGTGTATGTTGTTTCTTTCTTCATGTAGCGTTCAAGCCTTTGTAGGCGTTGTTCTGTTTCTCTCGTGTTCTTCTCTTGTATGTATTACGGGTTTTTTCCGTAAGTGTTGTGTCTTTGTTTGTTTATTAACGTTGTCTATATTTTGTTTTGTCGTGGTAAAGTCCTATGTGTACATCGGTACTTCTTGTCGTTCGGTCTGCGCTTTGCTGCTGGTGAAGTGTAGTTTCCTACGGTTTCTGTCATCGGGTGGGATGTCTATGTGTCTCCGTCTGGCCTCTATTCACAACTGGGTCAAACTTCTAATTTCGACCGCCTTTCAAAACTCACCGACATCTTAAAGTTTTTTCGTGTATCTATTAATTAAGAACAGAGCACTAGAGATAATTGCGGGCTCTCCAACCCCAAAATAGGTTCGATCTACCCTGCAGGGTGTGTGTGTGTGTGTGTGTGTGTATTCGTCCTTTTGTGCCTTCTTGTTCTCTGGTTATTTGCGGGTTTGTTTCCTCTTGCAATACTATTTACCTATATTTTACTCTTTTCATCAGCCTCTGCCTCACTCCAGTCTTTCTGCACTGTGTGCAATGCCCTCGTTGGTTACACCATTTCTCTTCCGAGTCGGTGGTTCCTTGCTCCGTTAGGGCTTTCTCTCGCTCCATCCCAGCCAGGGTCTCGTGAGTGCAGATCTTCCTCCAGCTCGTCCTTTCTAAATATCTCTACCTCTTATCACCGAAATTGTTCTTGAAGCTCTCCCTCGATTGTGTAGGGTCCTGGTCCCAAGCGCCTCAGATAGTTTCCTCTTTACGATACTCGGGCGATGTAGCTTTCACATATTTTTACTCTCTACAACTTCGCTGCTTCTAATTTGCTTGTAACCCTGGCTAGCAGAGACACTCACGTTTGTTTTTGTTACCTAGTTTTAATTAAAGATTAATAAGCAATAAACCTATCAATGCAGCTCCTTTTCCCATCCCCATGTCCAGTTCCATCGAGCCTCCTCATCCATAAATCTATTCGCATAACTAGGTAGACTTCCATCCATCTACCACTCTATTTGTAAACCAATTTCTACCCATCTCTTTCTATCCTTCTTTGCACAGCCTCAAACAAACCAGTATCCATCTTTTAACACGATTACAAAAATTTGCACCGCATAGTAAAGATGAGGCCAAACTAATGCCAGGTACAGTTTCAGAATGACCTCCGCACTCACCTTCCTTCCAATATACCCTAATACCTAATTAGCTCTTTTGCTAGCATTTATGTACTGCTTCCTAGGACGGAAGTCGGAACTTAAATGGCTTTCACATTCTGCCCTTCCTAAAACTCTCCCATTTTATTTATCGCCCTTCCTCACACCGACTACATGGCAGGCATGACCCCCCTCCTGCCGGGTTCATCCTAAAAAAAAATTCTTAAGGAGAGTTTGCCGTCCTTCTGGTCGCTCGCCGGCTTTTACCTTCCGCACATTTTCACTTCTCCCAACTTCATCGTTATCTTTGAAAACTCGGTCGGAGATCTATGAGTTTTCGCTTAGTTAAAAGAATAATAAATACTTGTTTGGGGGGCTCATAACTCCTCACTTTTAATTAATCGGGATCAGATGCCCCTATCCGTGGTCAGTGTCGCAGATCTCGAATCTGGATCTGAACATCTCTAGGATAAGTTGATCCTTCGCTCGAGTGTCAAAGCTCCTGTTTGTAGTTGAGCGAACTTATGGGGGGGGGGGGATTAAGTCGCCGTCGATTCAGGAAGCCATTGGTCATCCAGCCTCATTTTTGCGTCCAATGATCCTCGTAACATTCGATTATATTCTCGCTGGATCTCAGGCTTCCACTCTTCGAACCTTTCAACTTGTTCAAAATGTTTGCAGGCGGGGAAATTTCTTTTGTGCACCCCACTTGCTCTTCCTATCCCGCATCGCCTTAGGGGTTCGTCTTCCCCCTAGCCTACAATGCCGCGGCCCCTTCTTACCTGTCCTTTGTTGTAGGTAGCATGTTCCTGCCTTCCGGGGAGGGGGGGAGCTACCCTGACGCGGGGCGCGCTTCCTTGTTGCGTTTTTGCTCAGTCGTCAGATGGGCTGCTAAATTTAAAATAAAATGTTGCATTTTTGCATGTTTATTAGGCTTTTATTTTATTTTTTATATTGTTTTTTTTTGCATGTTTTTTAATCTAGCCTAGCATTTGGCTGTAGCGTGATTACGGCGACTTTTGCCCTAGTAGGCAGTCACCAGATGGGCTCGTAGAAAAAAAATCTTACCCGTCTCAGTCCCCTGAGATTCCTACCTACATCCCGGCTCTCCACAGCATGTCGCTTATTTCCTGCTCGGCCGAGCCTGCGTCTTCGATCTTCGTTCCTACGATGAAGAATGGCGAGGTGCACTCCCCTCCCCTTCCTTTTTGTAGACTGTTACACTTGGCAACGACGGCACGCACTCATAGACTAGTGTCCCCGGCATACGCAAACTAGTTTTAGTCTACCTAGACTTTATTCAGACACCGACTACATGGCAGGAATACGGGCAGCTCTCCTGGCTGCTTGGCAAAGAATACCCCGTAAGGGGCGCAGCGATTTGCCATCCTGGCCGCCGTGCTGACGGGATCCAGCGCTCCGTCCGGCCCCAGCTTAGCCTCTCTTTCTTCCTTCAGATAGCCCGATTTCTCCCCTACCTCGTCGCTTTTCATACAACCTCTTCCACATCTTTCTCTGGTCAGCCTCTAATTTCGCAGGGTAGAATGCTGACCTTCTTCTCAAGCCAACCACCCCGGATCGGGGCTGAGGGGGGAGGGGAAATTGTTCCCTAACCCCTCAGCTCCGGTTCGGGATGTGGGTTTTTTAACAACCTGCTTCATCCCCACCCATACCTTCCTCACATCCCTTTTCCTCTCCTCTTCAAAATCTATCTTTTTTACGCACGTGTTCAAGGTGGAGCCGCCATGCCGAAGGACTGCCAGACCACCAGGCGGGAGGGGTGGTCCCAAATGGCGGCGCCTGGCTCTGCCGGGCCTGTAAGCACCTCTTGCAGTGCGGGCTACTGCAAGAGGTGGTGAGCGATTGCGTCCCGTAAAACAAAGAGGGTCACCATGCCCAATAATGAAAAAAAACCATCTCCCCTTAATTCCCCCTAAAACAACGGAGCCGCCCTCGTGCAGCTCCACAGAAAAGATGGAGGTTCCCCCCCCCCGCTGTGCTTGGGCAGGGGACCCTCCATACCTCTTTAACCGGAGAGGAGGCTTACTCTTGTCCTACGCCTACGGGGGTAGGGGACTCCCCCTCACCCCCTTCTCTGGAGGTGCTTTCGGGCACCTCCCTATCTCCAGCGGCAGTCCCTCCTTTGCTTTCTAAGGGGACTGCCAAGAAAGCCAGCAGGCAGCCCATTGCCGACCGCCCCTCGTGCAAGCGGCTCGGTAGGGCAAACCCCCTTAGGGGGGAGAGGTAAGCCAGGCCCCTTCGGTCGCTTCCCTCAAAAGACCTGCTGGCAAAAATACTAAACCTTGCCGGGGTCAAGGCCTGTGCCTCCCCACTAAAGACTTATGACGCTGCCAAGGAGACCTGCGATGTCCTGGGAGGGGATGGCCAACTGGAGGCCCCTCCTGTGATAGACATGGTCCTTGAGGAAAACCAACCTCAGACGGTAGGGCCTTGCATGGGGGAGAATCCGGGCTCGGCGCCAAGCACCGAACCCGAATCCGCCCCTATGCAAGGTCCTCACCAAACGGCTGTGGATTCTCAGGCAGTACAAGGAGGGGAGGGATCTCCTCCGGATGATGCCTCCACGACCACCAGGACCTTCTCCATTTCGGAGAAGGACCTGGCTGAGGCCGGTCCATCTGGCATCGGGGCTTCTACCGGCGGGGGTAAGAAGCGGGTTCATTCCCCGCCCTCCTCTCCAAAAAAGAAAAGGACGAAAAAGACCAAAAAGACGAAGAAGACTTGGGGCTCCTCTCCATCCGTGGGGGCTACGGGGACGGATGGGTCTGCTGCCACTTTGGCAAGCCACCAAGCCAAGTTCAGCACATCCGGCCCCTCTGCCCCCCCGGGTACGGAGCTCCTGACGATGACAAAAACCAAAAGTGCAGAGGGCGGAGCCTCAATGACATCGGGGCCCCTCATTCAGAGGTTACCTGGCGTTTTCGAGCCCGCTGGCTTCAAACGCTTCCTCGTTATTCGCTCCACTGATGGCCCCATTTTGTCCAAGGGCAACATGATCCATCAGAGGAGAGGATTAGCTAGTGCAGTTGGTAGAGATCCGAAGGTAACTCGTTTCTCGGACGGGAGCCTTCTGGCGAATGCGGCGAATCCCGCCGAGACGGCCAAGATAAGTGCTCTTCGGACACTTCATGGCACCCCGGTGAGTGTGACGCCGCACTCTACCATGAACTTTGTGAAAGGAGTAGTTTATGCGAGGGAACTCGTTGACTACTCCATTGAGGACATCACCCTAGAGCTGGCCGACCATGGGGCGGTCAAGGTCGAACCTGTGATGAGAAAACAGGGAGGGGCATCGAGACACACCCCTACACTCTTCGTCACGTTCGACTGTGACAAGCTCCCTGAGTCGGTGCGTGCCGGTTGGTACCGCTACCGCGTGAAGGCATTCGTGCCACTGCCGCGGCGGTGCTATTACTGTCACCGCTTCGGCCACACGAATCGATCATGTAGACGTGCAAAATCGGGGTCACCAGAAGTCTCTGTAAATTGCTCCAAGGTCGCACACGATAAGTCCAAATCGTGTGTGGCCAAGTGTGTCAATTGGGGAGAGCCGCACCCTGCTTCTTCGAAGCAATGTGGTGCATATCTCCTTGAGAAAGAAATCCTGGGCGTTCAGGCCCAGGATCGACTCTCATTTCGCGAGGCAAAGGACTTGGTCCTGGCGCGCCCGGCTCTGCCTGGGACGTCATATGCCTCAATAGTTAGAAAGGCACCCTCTGCTCCTGGCCCATCCAGGCCAACGAGCACGGTTGTTTCCGCGCCCATTCGGAGCCCTTCTGCGGGCTCTACTCAACCTGGGCGCTCCACTGGTAAAGCTGGCGGAAAAAAGGGTTCATACCCTGTCCCGGCTAAAACCAGGGCTCCCCCCTCTTCCCCCAGCGTGACCGTTTCCCGTAAGGCGAAACGGCCCCGCGCCTCCACCGAGTCGTTAGACTCACAGGATGCAACACCCCTGAAGATGGTCGCTAGGCCATCTTCCGGGGTTCCTAAAGCTGTTCCCCGAAAGGAGGACAGCAACAAAGGAGCTTCGGCCCCTTCGCCCACGCCCCGAGGTGGAGCGAGTGGCTCGGAGACGGTGGTTCCTCGAAAAGAGGGCCCCCCGCCTCCGAAGCCGCAACGCCCGCCTAATGTTTCGAGGCGGAAGGAGGAAAAGACTCGCATGGCGAGCCCAACCTTCCCCAATAAGTCCTCGAAGGCGACAGCGCCTTCAGCGCTTTGTCCGGCCAACAGCGCCCGTGTTCTGCCCCCGGGAAGCGTACGGCTATTCCCGTGAGGGTCTTCAATTCGAGGAGGGCCCCCGCGTCTCCTCCGGGCTAGGCCTGGCGGGCATATTCCTTCAATGGAATTGCCGTCGACTCCGGGCCAACTGGGAGGAGCTGCGGAGGCTCGTCTCGTCCCCTTCCCCGTTAGCTATTTTTTTTTGCAGGAGACCATGCTAGCCGCGTGCCCGCTGCCTGCCCTCCCGGGGTATAAGGGTCTTGCGACTCCACCACCGCGGGATGGCCGGGCTGGGGGATGCGCGGTTTACACCCGACATGATGTCTCCGTTCTTCCTTTCTCTTTAAATACCTCCTTTCAGGCAGTGGCTGTACAGATGCACCTGGATAGGAGGTATACTATCATTTCTGCGTATATTCCACCGTCAGCTCACTTCGACGCGGGGGACTTCCGCCGCGTCGTGGCACGGTTGCTGAGGCCCTATCTCTTGCTTGGAGATCTGAACGGCAGGCATCCTCTCTGGGGAGATTACTCCATAAATCCCAGGTGACAAGTCCTTGTCGATCTGATCGAAGAGCTTGAGATGGGTGTCCTAAACGTGGATGAGTTTACGCATCACTGTCCGCGAACCGCTTCATTTTCTTGCCTTGACCTATCTTTGTGCTCTTGGGATGCACAGCCTGATTTTGATTGGGGGGTGGTTGATGACCTCCATGGTAGTGATCACTTTCCCATTCAAATATCATTTTCAGGGCAACTGCCGCCTGAGAGCCCACCTCGGTGGTGCTTGGTGCGGGCGCGGTGGCCTGCATTTCAGGAAATGACTGAATTCTCTGTTTCAGTCGAGGAGTTTAGGTCGGTAGATGAGGCCGTTGAGTTTTTCTCCGGCCACCACATCGCCGTGGGCCTGACTACTATTCCTATGACTTCTGGCCGAGTGTGAGACGGCCCTCAAACAGAAGCGTTATGCCTACATGCGCTATAAGCGCCGCATGAACGATTTCACTGTCGCTGAATTTCGTCGGGCTAGGGCTAGGTTCCGGTATATTTTGAAGCACGCCCGCCGCTCTTCTTGGCATGCATACGTGTCTTCACTTAACGGGAAGACCCCTTTAGCTGAGGTGTGGAAGCGAGTCAAAAGAATTCGGGGCAAGTTCTCGCAGGACCCCCCTCGCGTTCCCCAGGAGAATGGGACCGCAATCTCGGACCCCGCGTCCGTGGCAGAATCCTTAGCGACCTCTTTTTCCGCATTCTCTAGCCGGAATGCTGCTCCGCCAGCATTCAATGCACGTCGTGATGTCGCGGAAGGCCGCCGGCTGGACTTTACCTCCAGAGGCGGAGAACCCTTCAACGACATGTTTACTGTGAGTGAGTTGCGTTCCGCTCTCGCTTCGTGCGCGGACACCGCCCATGGTCCGGACGATGTCCCGTACGCCATGCTTCGACACCTGGGTGAGCGAGGCATGGCCTTTCTGTTAGATTTGTTTAACAGGATCTGGGTTGAAGGTCTTCTCCCAGACTCCTGGCGAATCGCTACTGTGCTCGCCTTTCGCATGCCGGGGAGAGATCACTCTACTCCGACCGGTTTCCGCCCAATCTCTCTAACCTCTTGCGTGTGCAAGTTGATCGAGAAATTGGTAAATGTTAGATTAGCCTATTTCCTGGACAGCGGAGGCCATCTGTCTTCCGCACAGTGCGGCTTCCGTAAGTTCCACTCCACGTCGGATGCTCTGCTCCGACTGGAAAATGCCGTCTGCGAGGCTTTCCTTCGTAGACTGCACTACGCCGCGGTGTTTTTTGATGTGGAGAAGGCCTATGATACCGCATGGCGATACGGTATCATGGAGACTCTCCACACGATGGGGGCGAGGGGACGCCTCCCAATGTTTATATCTGAATTTTTGCGAGATCGTCGATTCCGCGTACGGGTGGGGGGAGCCCTCTCCGGCCCAAAGGAGCAGAAAGAGGGTGTCCCGCAGTGAAGTGTCCTCAGTGTCACACTCTTTGCCCTGAGCATCAACGGCATCACCTCGGTGCTGCCGGAAGATGTTCTCGCTACGCTCTACGTGGACGACCTTTCGATCTCTTTTGGCGCGGCCCAGATGCCAACTCTGGAGCGTCGACTCCAACAGGCATTGAACCGCGTCTCTTGCTATGCCGAAGCGCACAGGTTTCGGTTTTCTTTGGCCAAGACTAAGGTGGTGCACTTCTGCCACAATCCACGGCTTCACCCCGACCCAGATTTGTTTCTTAATGGGGTGCGCCTGGATGTGGTTGAGTCGCACCGTTTCCTTGGTCTTGTATTCGACCGACGCCTCACCTGGGAGGCTCATATTCGCAGCCTTAGGGTCTCTTGTACCCGCGCCATGGACATTCTCCGTTCCGTAACGTTCAGCGCTTGGGGCGCTGATAGGGCTACTGCCTTACTTTTTTTTCGATCCTTTGTTCGCTCGAAGCTCGACTACGGATACCAGTTTTATACATCCGCGGCCGAGCGTTTATTGCGGAAGGTGGATTCGATCCACCACACCGGCATCCGCGTTGCGACCGGTGCCTTCCGCACTTCCCCCATTGAGAGCCTGTTGGTCGATGCTGGCGAGATGCCACTCGCTCTGCGCCGCGTAGAGTGCATCACTCGCCTGTACGCGCGAGCCCGGTGCCTACCTCAGTCGCCAACAGCTCTCACTGCATCCGCAGCTGATCTCGATGGTGCCTATGCCTCCGAGAGACGCCAGTCATACCCTAAGCCCTTTGGGTTTAGGGCCAGGAAACTCCTTCGAGAGGTAGATAGCTCTCGGGCCGGTGGCGCCCCTGGTTCTGCCCAGGACGCCACCCTGGAGGGTACCACATTTGGCTATTTGTCGCTACGCCTCTGCTCCCAAAGCTTGTACCGCACGGGGAGTATTGCGTTCGACCTTTTTGGAGCACACATCGTGTCACGCTGGTACCGTGCCAGTGCATACGGATGGCTCCAAGTCCCAAGAGGGGGTTGCCTTCCACGCCGTATCCCCTCTGTTTGAAGTCAGCGGGGTTCTACCAGGCGCTGCGTCTGTCTTCACGGCCGAGCTGGTGGCAATACACCACTCGGTACGGGAGATTACGCGACGTGTCCGGTTTGGAAACCGGATTGTGATCTATAGCGACTCACAAAGCGCCCTGAGTGCTCTCGGGGCATTGGAATCTCCGCATCCCCTGGTTCGCGAAATCCGTGACTCCACGGTTTTGGCGAGCTTGGCAGATGTCGAGATTATCTTCTGCTGGGTTCCTGGACATGTAGGAATTGCGGGGAATGAGGGCGCCAAAGAGTCCGCGAGGACTCTGCGACCGGACCAGCGTCTCGCTCTTCCTCACACTGACTACATGGCAGGAATACGGGCAGCTCTTCGGACTGCCTGGCAAAGAAGATTGGAGACGGTCGAAGGGAACTTAAAGTTGCGTGCCATTGCGCCGCACTGTTCTCATGGACCTATCCCCCAATGCCGCGAAGGCTTCAGGTTGCTTTCTGTCGTCTCCGAATTGGATGCACTCGCGGGACGCACCGCCATTTAATGGAGCGCTCGCCTGCGCCATACTGTAAAGACTGCGTTGTCCCCCAGACTAGCGAGCAGGCAGCCCTTAGCCAGCCGCTCCACATCGAAGCGGCTCGGTAGGGCAAACCCACTTAGGGGGGAGAGGGAAGCTAGGCCCCTTCGGTCGCTTCCCTCAAAAGACCTGCTGGCAAGAATATTGAACCTTGCCGGGGTCAAGACCCATGCCTCCCCAAAGAAGACTAGTGACGATACTGCCAACGGGACCTGCGATGTCTTGGGGGGGGGGCAACTCGAGGCTTCCCCTGAGATAGATATGATCCTTGAGGAAACCCAGCCTCAGACGGTAGGGCCTTCCATGGGTGAAAATCCGGGCTCAGTTCAATGCACTGAACCCGAATCCGCCCCTATGCAAGGTCCTCCTCAAACGGCTAGGGTTTCCGAAGCAGTACAAGGACGGGAGGGATCTCCTCCGACCGGTGCTCCCACGACTCCCAGTACCTTCACCATTTCGGAGAAGAACCTGGCTGAGGCCGGTCCATCTGGCCTGGGGGCTCCTTCCCGCGGAGGTAAGAAGCGGGTTCATTCCCCGCCCGCCTCTCCAAAAAACAAAAAGACAAAAAAGACGGGGCTCCTCTCCATCCGCAGGGGCTACGGGGACGGATGGGTCTGCTGCCACTTTGGCAAGCGACCAATTTAAGATCGGCACATCCGGCCCCTCTGCCCCCCCGGTTGCGGAGCCCCTGACTAAGATCCAAAGTGCACTGGGCGGAGCCCCGATGACATCGGAGCTACTCATTCAGAGGTTACCTGGCGTTTTCGAGCCCGCTGGATCCAAACGCTTCCTCGTTATTCGATCCACTTATGGCACCATGTTGGCCAAGGGCAACATGATCCATCAGAGGAGAGGATTAGCTATTGCAATGGGTAGAGAGCCGAAGGTGACCCGTTTCTCGGACGGGAGCCTTCTGGAGAATCCCGCTGAGGCGGCCAAGATAAGTGCTCTTCGTACACTTCATGGCACCCCGGTGAGTGTGACGCCGCACTCTACCATGAACTTTGTGAAAGGAGTAGTTTATGCGAGGGAATTCGTTGACTACTCCATTGAGGACATCACCTTAGAACTGGCCGACCATGGGGCGGTCAAGGTCGAACGTGTGATGAGAAAACAGGGAGGGGCCTCGAGACCCACCCCTACACTCTTCGTCACGTTCGACTGTGACAAGCTCCCTGAGTCGGTGCGTGCCGGTTGGTACCGCTACCGCGTGAAGGCATTCGTGCCACTGCCGCAGCGGTGCTATTACTATCACCGCTTCGGCCATACGAATCGATCTTGTAGACGTGAAAAGTCGGGTTCAACCAAAGTCTGTGTAAATTGCTCCAAGGCCGCACACGATAAGTCTAAATCATGTGTGGCCAAGGGTGTCAATTGCGGAGAGCCGCACCCCGCTTCTTCGAAGCAATGTGGTGCATATCTCCTCGAGAAAGAAATCCTGGCTGTTCAGGCCCAGGATCGAATCTCATTCCGCGAGGCTAAGGACTTGGTCCTGGCGCGCCCGGCTCTGCCTGGGACGTCATGTGCCTCGATAGTTAGAAAGGCACCCTCGGCTCCTGGCCCATACAGGCCAACGAACACGGTTGTTTTCGCGCCCATTCGGAGCCCTTCCGCGGGCTCTACTCTACCCGGGCTCTCTCCTGGTAAAGCTGGCGGCAAAAAGGGTTCACACCCAGCCCCGGCTAAAACCAGGGTTCCCCCTCTCTCCCGAGCGTTACCGCTACCCGTAAGGCGAAACAGCCCCGCGCCTCCACCGAGTCGTTAGACTCACAGGAGGCAACACCCCTGAAGAAGGTCGGTAGGCAATCTTCCCGGGCTCCTAAAGCTGTCCCCCGAAAGGAGGACAGCATCAATCAGCTTCGGCTCCTTCGCCCACGCCTAGTGGAAGAGCGAGTGGCTCGGAGACGGTGGTTCCTCGAAAAGCGGGCTCCCCGCCTCCGAAGCCGCAACGCCCGCCTAAGGTTTCGAGGCGGAGGGAGGAAATGACTCGCATGGCGAGCCCAACCTCCCCCCAATAAGTCATCGAAGGCGACAGCGCCTTCAGCGCTTTGTACGGCCAACAGCGCCCGGGGTTCTGCCCTAGGGAAGCGTACGGCCATTCCCGTGAGGGTCTTCAGTTCGAGGAGGGCCCCCGCGTCTCCTCCGAGCTAGGCCTGGAGAGCATATTCCTTCAATTGAATTGCCGTGGACTCCGGGCCAACTGGGAGGAGCTGCTGAGGCTCGTCTCGTCCCGTTCCCCGTTAGCTATCTTTTTGCAGGAGACCATGCCAGGCGCGTGCCCTCTGCCCGCCACCTAAGGGTATAAGGGTCTTGCGACCCCACCACCGCGGGATGGCCGGGCTTGGGGATTCGCGGTTTACACCCAGCATGATGTCTCCGGCCTTCCTTTCTCTTTAGATACTTGCTTTCAGGGACTTCCGCCGCGTCGTGGCACGGTTGCCGAGACCCTATCTCTTGCTTGGAGATCTGAACGGCGGGCCTCCTCTCTGGGGAGATTACTCCATAAATCCCAGGAGACAAGTCCTTGCCGATCTGATCGAAGAGCTTGAGATGGATGTCCTAAACGTGGATGAGTTTACGCATCACTTTCCGAGAACCGCTTCATTTTCCTGCCTCAATCTATCTTTGTGCTCTCTGGATGCACAGCCTGATTTTGATTGTGGAGTAGTCGATGACCTCCATGGTAGTGATCACTTTCCCACTCAATATCATTTTCTGAGCCACTGCCGGCCGACAGCCCGTCCCGGTGGTGTTTGTCGCGGGCAGGGTGGTCTGCATTTCAGGAAATGACTGAATTTTCTATCTCAATCAAGGAGTTTATGTCGGTAGATGAGGCCGTTGAGTTCTTCACCGGCTACTTCATCGCTGCGGGCCTGACGACTATTCCTAGAAGGTCGTCGTTTTGTACCTTGACCACTCCCGTGGTGTCAGGTGAGTGTGAGACGGCCCTCAAGCAGAAGCCATATGCCTACATGCGCTATAACCCCCTCCCGTACGATTTTACGATCGATGAATTTCGTCGTGCTTGGGCTAGGTTTTGGTATATTTTGACGCCCGCCCGCCGCTCTTCTTGGCGGGCATACGTGTCTTCACTTAAACGGAAGACCTCTTTAGCCGAGGTGTGGGAGCGACTAAAAAATTCGGGGCAAGTTTTCGCAGGAACCCCCTCCCGTTCTCCAAGAGAATGGGACCGCAATCTCGGACCTGCGTCCGTGGCGGAATTCTTCGCGACCGCTTTCTTCGCATTCTTTAGCCGGGATGCTGCTCCGCCAGCATTCAATGCGCGTCGTGAGTTCGCGGAAGGCTGCTGGCTGACTTTACCTCCACAGGCGAGAACCCTTCAACGACAGGTTTACTCTGAGTTAGTTACGTTCCGCTCTTGCTTCCTTCTCGGACACTGCCCATGGTCTTGACGATATCCCGTACGTCATGCCCGACACCTGCGTGTGTGAGGCGTGGCCTTTCTGTTAGAATTATTCAACAGGATATGGGTGGAGGGTCTTCTCCCAGATTCCTGGCTAATCGCTAGTGTTCTCGCCTTTCGCAAACAGGGTAGAAATCACCCTACTCCCTCTAGTTGCCGCCTAATCTCTCTAACTTCTTGCTTGTGCAAATTGATGGAGAAATTGGTAAATGTTATATTAGCCTATTTGTCTTGCGCCAGTGGAGGCCATCTGTCTTCCGCAAGTTCCACTCCACGTCGGATGCTCTGCTCAAACTGGAACCTGCCGTCTGCGAGGCCTTTCTTCGTAGATAGCACTACGCCACGGTGTTTTTCGATCTGGAGAAGGCCTATGATATCGCATGACGAAACAGTATCAATGGAGACTCTTCCACACGATGTGGGCGAGTGGGTGCTTCCCAATGTTTATATCTGAATTTTTGCGAGATCGTCGATTCCGCGTATGGTTAGGAGGGGGGGGGAGATCCCTCTCCGGCTTAATGCAGCAGAAAGATCGTGTCCTCAGTGTCACACTCTGCCCTGAACATCAACGGCATCTTCTCGGTGCTGCCGAAAGATGTTCTCGCTACGCTCTACGTGGACGACCTTTCGATCTCTTTTGGCGCGGCCAAGATGCGAACTAACTCGTGAGCGTCGACTCCAACAGGCATTGAACCGCGTCTCTCGCTTTGCGGAAGCGGATAGGTTTCAGTTTTTCTTGGCCTAGACTAAGGTGGGGCACTTCTGCGGCATCCACAGCCTCACCTTGATCTAGACTTGTGTTTTAAGGGGTTGAATCGCACTGTTTCCTTGTTCTTGTATTTGACCGGCGCCTCACCTGGGAGGCTCATATTGGCAGCCTTAAGGTCTCTTGTATCTGCGCCATGGATATTCTCCGTTTCGTGACGTTCAGCGCTTGGGGCGCTAATAGGGCTACTGCCTCTTCCCTACTTTTTTTATCGATCCTTTGTTCGGTCGAAGCTCGACTACGGAGTTTTATTCATCCGCAGCTGAGCGTCTATTGTGGAAGATGGATTCGATCCACCACATCGGCCTTCACCTGGCGACCGGTGCCTTCCTCACTTGCTCCATTTAGAGCCTACTAGTCATGCTGGGGTTGATGTCACTCGCTCTAAGCCGTGCAGAGTGCATTATTCGCCTGTACGCGTGAGCTCAGCGCCTCCATCAGTCGCCAACAGCTCTCAATGCACCCGCAGCTGATTTCGACGGTGCCTTTGCCGCCGAGATACACCAGTCATAACATAAGCTATTTGGGTTTAGGGCTAGGAAACTCCTTCGAGAGCTAGGTATAGCTCTAAGCCCGGTGGCGCTTATGGTTCTGCGTAATACGCCACCCTGTAGGGTACCACCTTTGGCTATTTGTGGCTACGCCTTTGCTCCCAAAGCTTATGCAGCGCTGGGAGTATTGCGTTCGACCTTTTTGGAGCACATCTCGTGTCACGCTTCAACCGTGCCAGTGTATACGGATGGCTCCAAGTCCCAATAAGGGATCAGCTTTCCCGCCGTATTCCTTCTGTTTGAAGTCAGCGGATCTCTGTCCAAGCACTGCCCTCTATCTTCACGGCCGAATTGGTTGTAATACACCACTTGGTACGGGACATTACGCAACGTGCCCGGTTCGGAGACCGGATTTTGATATTACGACTCACAAATGGCCCTTAGTGCCCTCGGGGCATTGGAATCTCCGCATCCCCTGGTTCGCGTTATCCGTGACGCCACGGTTTTGGAAGCCCGAGCGGATGTCGAGATTATCTTTTGCGGGAAATGAGCGCGCCGATGAGGGTGCCAAAGGGTCCCCGACCGCACCAGCGTTTCGCTCTTCCTCATACCGACTACATAGCAGGAATATGGGCAGCTCTTCGGACTGCTTGGCAAATAAAATGGGAGACGGTCGAAGGGAATTTACTTTTCCTACCATTTCGCTGCGACTGTCCCCAGGGACCTACCCCCGCAATCCCGCGAGGGCTTCAGTTTGCTTTCTGTCGTCTCCGAATTGGGCACAATCGCGGGATGCACGGCCATTTGATTCAGCGTTCGCCAGCGCCCTACTGTGATGACCTCGTTGTCTCCCAGAATGTTCGGCACATTCTCGTTGAGTTTCCCATTCTGGGCGATCTGCGCACCCGATACCGGGATGGGCGGGTCGCTACCGCCTGTCCCTTGTACTCGGGATGAGTTCGTGCATATTGACTGGTGGACTTATAGACTTATATATATATATATATTTATTTATAAAATCACTCCTCGGTCGGTTTACGCCCAGTTTCTCTAACCTCCTGCATGTTAAAGTTGATTGGGAAATTGGTAAATGTTAGATAAGCCTTTTCTAGACCGAGGAGGCCATCTGTCTTCCTTCTTCACAGTTCGCCTTCCGCAAGTTCCACTCCACGTCGGATGCTCTTCTCCAACTGGAAACCGCCGTCTGCGAGGCCTTCCTTCGTAGACAGCACTACGCCACGGTGTTTTTAGATCTGCAGAATGCCTGTGATACCACATAGCGAAACGGTATGATTGGAGACTCTTCCACATGATGGGGGCAAGGGGATGCCTCCCATTGTTTATATCTGAATTTTCGCGAGATCGTCGATTCCGCGTACGGTTGGGGGGGGGGGATTCCTCTCCGGCCCAATGCAGCAGAAAGAGGGTGTCCCGCAGGGAAGTGTCCTCAGTGTCACACTCTATGCCCTGAACATCAACGGCATCGTCTCGGTGCTGCTGAAATATGTTCTCGCTACGCTCTACGTGGACCACCTTTCGATCTCTTTTGGCGCGGCCTACATGCCGGACTCCAACAGGCAGTTTACCGCATCACTCCTTATGCCCACGCGCACACGCTTTTGTTTTCCCTGGCCAAGACTAAGGTGGTGCACTTCTGCCGCTATCCACGGCTCCACCCTCACCGCCTTGTTTCTAAATGGGTTTCGCCTGGAAATGGTGGACTCACACGTTATCTTGGTCCTGTATTTGACCGCCGCCTCACCTGGGAGGCTCATATTCGCAGCCTTAGGGTTTCAGCGCATGGGGCGCTGATAGGGCTACTGCATTACTTTTTTATTGATCTTTTGTTCGTTCGAAGCTCGTTTACGGATTCGAGTTTTATGACAACCACACCCGCCTTCCCCCTGCGACCAGTCCCTCCCGCATGTCGCCCATTGATAACCTACTTCCCAATGCTGGAGAGATGCCACTCGATATGTGTCGTCCACAGTGCATTATTCGCCTGTATACGCGAGCTTGGCGCCTTCCTCAATCGCCAACAGCTCTGACTGCATCCGCTGCTGATATTGACCGTGCCTATACTGCTGAGAGACGCCAGTCATATTCTATAAGCCCTTTGGGTTTAGAGCTAGGAATTTTTTTGAAAACTATGTATAGCTCTCAGGCCGTTTTTCTCTCTGGTTCTGCCCAGGATACCACCTTTGACTATTTGTCGCCACGCCTCTTCCCCCAAAGCTTCTACAGCGTCGGGGGTATTACGTTCTGCCTTTTTAGAGCACACTTCGTGTCACGCTAGAGCCTAGCTAGTGCATATGGATTGCTCCAAGTCCCAAGAGGGGGTAAGTTTCCACGCCGTGTCACCTCAGTTTGAAGTCAGCGGGGCTCTGCGTCTATCATCACGGCTGAGCTGGTTGCAATTCACCGCTCGGTACGGCAGATAATGTGCCGAGCCCAGTTTGGAAACCGGATTGTGATCTATAGCGACTCACAAAGCGCCCTCACTGCTCTCGAGTCATTGGAATCTTCGCATCCCCTGGTTCGCGATATTCTTGACGCCACGGATTTTGCGAGCCGGGTGGATGTCGAATTTACCTTCTTGGCTCCTGGAAATGTTGGAATTTCGGGTATTAGCACGCCGATGAGCGCGCCAAAGATTCCGCGAGGACTGGGCGACCAGACCTCATTTAGCTCCTCCTCATACCGACTACATTACAGGAATCAGTGCATCCCTACGGGCTCCTTTATAAAGAAAATTAGAGAGGGCTGATGGGAACTTCAATTTGCGTGTTATTGCGCCGCGATTATTACCATGGACCCCCCTGCCCCTCAACGCCACGATGGCTTCAATTTTCTTTCTCTCGTCTTCGAATTGGGTTTAGTCACGGGACGTACCCGTGATTGCGCGCCCCGCCTGCACTTAATTGCGACCACTGCGTTGTCACCCAGCCTCTCGGCACATTTTCCCTTTTACATGGCTATTTTGTATGTGCCGGAGGGAACATTACCGTATTAACACCACGACAGCGAACATAACTCCGCACTTTGGCTCTTGACCTAGCTAATTTAACTCCGACAACTGACAATCTATGCGCGGTCCGGTTACTTCCAATCGTTTCAGGCTAGCTGGTGGTAGAGTTCGTGTTTGGCATACACGCCAGGAGGTCATGGGCCCAAGTTGTTAACAAGTCACCGTGCAGTCTGGTGAGTGTCGTCCATACTAGTGTTGGGTTTGGTAGGGTCCGCTTATGCTCCACTGTTTGATGACCATTTGTATCCATTCATTGACTTCATGTACCACAACAACGATGATATGTTCTAACTAGATACAGTACTGTGTCTTCGGGCTCAAGTTATCCAGAATTGGTTCGAGGAGCATTCTGGAGAGTTCCGACGATTGATGCCGCCACCAGGCTTACCCGATAAGAAATCCAATCGAGCTTTTATAGACGTGGTAACCAGGTCTATTCAAACCCATGGTTTGTTAGCTGCAAATATCATTGAACTGTGTAAAGCTATCGAGACGACATGGGGCCACCTTGAGTTACTGCATTTTGCCTGGCCAGACGGGCTCCTACAGGATCTAGGTACCCATCCTCTTGTCCTTTAGCACTGCAGTGTGCAACTTGTACACTCACTACACTTTCTTTACAGATCTATCTACAAACTTTCTTCGGGAGATGAAAGTTCCAAGTGACACTAAACTAGAGGTGCATAGTTTGTAAAAAAAAAAAAAAATGAACTCAGGGTCAGGGTTATTTATGTAGCAGCCAAAATGCGTAGTGACCTGTGTGAAATCGAGTATTGGAAACAAAATAAGGATGGCTTTTTTATTAGTGTATGCCCAAATTATACTCACTAGCCCAGGCAGAAGGCGTTTTCGCGGGGCAACGGTATCATATATTGAAAAAAATAGAAGACCTATGCTAGTAAGAGTGTAAAATTGTTGTGTCCTTTATCCACATTTTCTCCTGCCTATCAAGCTCACGGCTCCCTTCAGATGGGGGAGAATATATTTAGGGATGGACCTTTGATTTTATAGTCGTCTTTTTCTGTTTGGGATAGTAACGTGTCGAGTGAGTAACCCCTACCCCTCTTCCAATATCGAGCATTCAGCAAAGGCGCTGCTATCCGAGAAGGGACTATCTGAAAGCATTCGATTCGGGGACCAGCTGAAGATGCGTTTTTTTTAATGGTTTTCTAGTCAAGGTGTAGGATTAGGGACGTCGGAATATACATAGTTTTTGTTCTTTCTTCCTGAGATAGTTCCACTTCGGTTTTTACTGCCTACTCGACTTTTAGATGTGGTTAATGATAGCATCAGTTGCTACGACTTTTTTTTAAAGTTGTCATCACATTCCGTAAAAAAAAGTAATACAAGGCATTGCTAAAACGATGGAGTATTTTCGATATATTGTACAGACAGGCGAGCATTCTACCAACATCCTAAAAGAAATGTGCTCGCGTTACATAGGGCGGAAGGAAAATAGTAAGTGGAAAGCTATTTTTGGCCCCAATGTGACGATCAGAGGATAGATTGTGAAGAGAAAGGTGATTTGGGTCCTTTGGTGTTGTTTTAAGATCGACATGATAGCTTTGGAAATGAGGAAGATGGAAATGATATGCCCGGATTGGACTGGAAGCCGTTGGATAAGGGCAACTTTTCACTCGAAAATGAAGATGCTACAAAAAAGAAAGGAAGGTTCTTGAGTGAATGGAGAAGATTGCCAGGAAATGGGCACTGCCTTTACTTTACTGGAGAGAGGGGAGCTACTCGTAATTCTTAGTGTGTCTATCGAAGTTATCTACAATGCTAAATTTCAAAGCTGTTTGTTCATCCTATCGTGACCTGTAAAAAATCTCAGCTTAGTTAAGCTGGCTCCCCATGTTTACTTGCTGATTCCTACACTGGTTGGGGTGGGGGGCGGTGCCAAGTGGGCTTTAGTCTCCCGATAGCTTTTCAATTTCTTTGTATCTTCCCTCCATGAGAAATGAAAGGCATCTTAAGGGCAGATCGGTGGTAAATCTCACCAATATTTTTTATCATTTGGCTGCACTGTTGTTACACTCCATTGTACCCAAGAATTTCAAATGTGTCACGAATTGAGTATATCTGCCCCAAGAACAAGCGTGTACAACGTCGTAATTAAGTACCCGCCAGGGTGGGTAAGAATTCCAATGTGACTTTATGCGAAGCAAAACTCGTCTGGAAACGTTGCAGTCACTCACACTCAATTGGGAACCAGGCGCGCGACTGCAATCGTCTCTTTGTGTGTGCGACTTCGTGTGCGTGCGTCCAAATATAACCACGAAGTGAGCCGTTATTCAATATCCTTATATAACCTGGACGGACGCTATTGCGTCGCTTCTCTCTTGTTGAACTCCTGGATACCTAGGTTGTGACCTATACTATATTCCTAGGGGATATTTACCATTTCACGCTCTCGGAGGGGTGGGGGGCTCGTTTGCAGTTCATTACCCGGATCCTTTCCTCACCCTTCCAAGACAGACAACCATTTTAATTCATTCGTGTATTTCTCTCATATTTGAATCATTCTCAGTTCGTGTTTCTCGTTTCTTTATTTTTCTACCTCCTTCCCTGGGCTCGAATTGGGCAGGTTTTCAGGGCATCTCGAAGATGTTGGGATCATTACATTCACTTCGTGTTTACCTTCCCCCGTCCTTTCGTTTTCTTGTCCCATACTCACTCCTGACCCCATTTCCCCATTCCCGGCTCTGGAACAAGCTCCGCCCTAAAGGTGTGCCCGGGTATCGACTCACCCCCATTCCCCCATAGATGCGTCATGGTGCCGAAACGAAGGTCAGCCACCCCCACTCCCATCTACGATCTCAGTTGTGAGCTCCTATCGTTTTCGACGTTTCTTATATCATTTTCTCTTCTTTTTCTTTAATTAACAAAAAGGGTATCGGGTGTAATTGGGATACCGTGATGTATTTGATATCAGGAGTTCTTTCCCGGTACCGACACCAGAGGAAGTTTGGGTACGAGGTTCCCGAAAGTTGCGCTCACTTCAATCCTTATCACTAAGACCGATCGACACAAAGGCGATGTTTTTGCTTTTTAAATCAAGGAATACAAATCCTTGTCTCGACGTACGTTTTGGTTCAAAATTTTATTCAATAAACGTCTTGTATTTTTTTTTAGAAAATGCAAATATCTTATATTCGATTTCCTCTGACATTTAAAAGTTCTCTCTAAAATAATTATTGGTTATTTTCGATTCTGTAAAATGGCTGTTCCCGGTTACGATAGCCATCTTTCTCTCCATTGACTCAATCGAGCACGCCTGGATGACTTTCCTCATCCACACCAAGCAATTGGCGTGGGTGAGAAGCTTGTCCGTATGCGTGTCAATGGAGCGAAAGTTTGCCATCGTAACTGCATATCCTAACCAAGTTAGTGCAGCTTATTTAGAAAAAAATAGTAACCTCTCTTGATCATAGGTGATAGAAGATAGTGGGGAGATAGAAGGATAGCATGAGATTATTTTTTTTTGGGGGGGGCAATGTATGGGAAGGATGAGTATCTACAGTGTGGAATATGATGATAAGATGATAATTATTCTTTGCCAGGTGACTGGCTGATCTTTTTTTTTTCTATTTATTCGTCTTGTTTATTCTTTGACCTTTGTAGGTACGTTGTTTCTTTATATTTGGTATATTCCCTTTATTCTTTAAGAAAACTGCAGAGTATTTGGCTCCCAAGCTTTCCGTTATTCTTCGGAAGCTGGCGAGGAGTGGTAGTTTTTGCGAATGTTGGAGAATTGGTAACATCACTCCACTATGTAAAAGTGCAAGTGGTAGTTTTAACCCTACTGAATATAGGCCCATTTCTATAACTCCTGTTCTATCTAAGATTTTTGAACGTTTACTAGCTAAACGTTTAAGTACTTTTGCCGAGCTTAATCGTCTGTTTCCCTTTTTGCAGTTTGGATTTCGTAAGGGTCTGAGCACTTGTGATGCACTTCTCACAGTCTCCACCATTGTCCAAAAATCATTAGACTCTGGTCAAGAAGTTCGCTTAGTTGGCCTGGATTTCAGTGCCGCATTTGACCGTGTCAATCATAAGGCCCTGATATTTAAGTTGAAGCAGTTGGGAGTAGGTGGTGTATTTTTAAATATTATTGAACAATTTTTAACAAATCGACATCAAAAGGTTTATGTTGACAATAATTTTAGTGATGAGAGAGAGGTGCTATCTGGTGTACCACAAGGCAGTGTTCTTGGTCCTCTACTGTTTATATTATATACCCATGATATGTGGTTTGGACTGGAAAATAGACTTATAGCCTATGCTGATGATGCTACTCTAATAGCCCCAGTCCCATCTCCTGAGTTGAGAGCATCGGTTGCAGAGTCTTTAAATAGAGATCTGGCTAAGATAAATGTTTGGTGCACTTCATGGGGCATGAAGTTAAATGCAAAGAAAACCCAGAGTATGATTGTTAGCAGATCCAGAACACTAGATCCTCCCCATCCAGATCTTTTAATAAATAACATTCCCATCTCCATATGTGATTCTTTTAAGTTGCTTGGAGTTATGCTTGACTCTAGGTTTACTTTTGAGAATCACATTCGATCTATTTCCTCCTCTATTGCTCAGAAAATTGGCATTTTGAGGAAATCTTACAAAGTATTTGGAGAGCAGACTGTTCTTAAAAATTGTTTTAATGCTTTTATTCTTCCGTGTTTTGAATATTGCGCCCCTGTTTGGAGTTCGGCAGCCAACTCTTATCTTAATTTATTAGATAAAAATTTGAGAGCAATAAAATTTTTAATTCCTGACCTCAAAGTTGATCTGTGGCACAGGCGAGCAATAAGCTCCTTATGCATCTTATATAAAATTTTTAACAATGCAGATCATCCACTGCATCACGATCTGCCCAATTTATATGCCCCTCAACGAGTTACCAGAGGTGTACTAAATGCCAATAGTAGGGCCTTTACGCCTATGAGATTCAACACAACACAGTTTTCAAGAAGTTTCATTCCTAACACAACTAAACTGTGGAATGAACTTCCTAGTGTTGTTGTTGAGTCCTTGGAACTTCAGAAATTTAAAGTGGGTGCTAATACATTTTTAATTAACAGAAACTTATAACTTTAATATTTTATTCATTATCCACACATATAAAATATTATAATATTTTTAACATTATAGCATTTTTTTTTTTTTTTTTTCTATTTATTTATTATGTTTTTCTTAATCTTTGTTTCGTTTTTTCCATACCAGGTTTCTTTCCCCGCTGGGGCCCTTGGGCTTATAGCTATTTGCTCTTCCAGTTGGGGTTGTGGCTTGGAACTTTAATAATAATAATAATAAATATAAAATTATGTAAATATGTTTATTTTTATAATCTTCGTATGTTTCTTCTAGTTAAATTTGGTTCCCTTTCATTAAATATTATTTTTTTTTTATTTAAGGCCTTCATGCCTTTGCCATCTTTTTTGTTTCTTGTTTACTTATTTATTTATTATTATTTTTTTCTGGGTTCGGTTTATGATTAAGTGTACATTGGTTCTTCCTCCTACTGCTTGAGAAGTACCTGTTTGTGGTTCCGTTAGGTATTCCTATGTCTCTTATTATCTGAGGATAATTTCTCTCCACTTTAGTCCATATCTCTCTTGCTCTTTTTTCCTGGGTCAGGTTTAATGGTGTTAATTTAGCGACTGGAATTAATTCTCTTAATTTATTTCCTTCTCTTCTTCTCGTTTTTGTAAGGACATAAGTCGCCTTATTCTGGGTTCTCTGAAGTTTTTGCTTCGTGGACTTCGAAGCTGTGTGCAGCGGAATTGGAGGATAAACCAGGACTGACTCCAAGGCTTTGTATAGTGTCCTTAGTTTGCTCTCCTTCATTATCCTTAGGGTGTACATTAGTCTAAGGCCACTTCGGGCTTTGGCTATTCTTGTCTTGACGTGAGCTTGGTATCCGCTTGTGCTCAAGTGGAGTCCAAGTACGCTTCCCTCCGTGGCGTAATTATATTCTACCCCGTCGACGACTATTGGTACCTTCTTGCTCCTTGTCAACGGGATTAGTTTAAATTTATGGATGTTTGTTTTAATTTTCTACTTGTTCTCGTAGTCGTTTATATTTTTTTATTTCTGCAGCTGTTAATTGCGCTGGCCATCTTGGATTGGTATATAGAGAGGGAATGATTTGGCTGATATCATTCGCGTACTGTATATTTAAGCACCCCGGTGTTATTGGGGGCGGAAGGTCAGCCGTAAAGATTTCGTACAGGGTAGGGCTCAGCCCCCCCCCTTGTGGGACCCCTGTCCGGAGGGAGAAAGTCGGTCCTATGTGGTCCTCTATGGGGATGAATGCTTTCCTGTTGGTTAGATAGTCGGACAGCTTCCTCCATTTTGATGCCGAGATCGAGTTGGAGAAACTTATATTTAAGCCCCTCCACCCAGACCTTATCGAAGGCCTTCTCGACATCACGGAGGACCACATCCACATACCCCTTTTCTGATTTGGCATGTGCGATCTTTTCTGTAAGTATGGCAATTGCTGTGGTGGAATCTCTTTTCTAAATCCAAATTGATATTCGTTGTACTTGTTGTTTTCTTCTAAATGTTCGACTAGTCTCTGGTTCAGTATTTTGTCCAGGACTTTGCCTAGGAAGTTAAGAAGTGAAATTGGTCTAATGCTCGAGACCAAGTGGTCTGGTTTTACTTGTTTTGGTAGGAATACCATCTTGGCCTTTTTGAGAATTTCGGGGAATGCCCCTATATTTAGGTAGGCATTGAATATTTTTGCAATTGCTTGCAATATATTTTCCGGACAATTTTCATAATTGCGTTTCGTGTGTCCGTTGGATCCGGGGGACTTCTGTTTGAATGAGCTTATAGATCTTTTCACTTCTTCTGTTGTTATTTCGGCTCCTAGGCCTGCAATCTCGTCTCTTGTATGGTCTACTCTCGCTTCAGGTGTTATTCTATGACTATTTTCCCTAAGGTATCTGTTGACTCTTTCTTCGTTTTCTCTATCGTAATTTCGATTGTCTTCATCTTCTATTGAGAATATTTTGCGCCAGTGGTCTTTGAATTTTTCTGCTATTTCATTATTATTGGTTAGGGTTTTCCCTTGCTCATCTTTTATTCTGATTCTTTTCCTTGGCGGTTTTGCTTTAATAGTTTGATTAATTTCCAAGCTTTGCTTGGTTCCTCTTCTTCCTCTACTTTCTTTACGAATTCTTCCTATTGATTTTTCTGTTGCTCAGAAAAATTATGTCTCTTTTGAGTCGTCCTAATTCTTTTTTCTTCCTCTATTTACTCCTAGTTATTTTAGCTCGTTGTATTTTCGCTCAATGGACCTTGCCTTCCTCTTCATCTCTTCTGTTCATTTTGGGTGAGGGAGCGTTCTATACTTGATTTTCGGCACGCTTCTTTCATCTGCTGTAATAATGTGGTGAATTAATGTGTTTGTTATTTCGTCCAGCTCTTCTTTACTTTTATCAGCTAGGTTTGGTATCGTGTAACTCCCCAGTATGGTTTTATATAAGACCCAGTTTGCCCCTTTTGTAGGATTTTCTAGATGGTATTGGGGCCTGTATTGGATTCTGGTTGATGGTTACCAGAATTCCAATATAGTCACTACAAGGGACAGCGACCCCTTCCATATGTATATTATATGGGAAGTTACTACTGGTCAGAATTATATCTGGTTTTGTTGCCGATCTTTTCCCTCTGAACGTCGGAATTCTGGCCCGACTCATTTTACAATACCTCTTTCCATTAGAAGTTCGAGGTTCCGACCAGCGTTGTTTCTGGTCCTGTATCCAGATTCCTGAATCCTCGCGTTTAGGTCACCCAGGAGGATCGTCGGGTTGTTCTTATTGAAAATCTCCATGATGAAGTGAATCGGGAGATATGAGGGCGGGGCGGTTGATAAGCCGCTGCAACAGTGGGAGGGGAGAACTCCATTTGCACCGTCACAGCCACGTACGCCTCGTCGACCTCTCTTTCTTGTGAAAAGATTAGGCCTTTATTGATGGCAATTGCTACGCCATCAAATCTCTCTCCGGTTGGATTTTTCTTTATTATTTCATAATTGTAGATTTTTATGGTCTCTTTTTTTGTCATTCCATGTTCAGCTATTGTAATTATATCTGGATCTATGTGGCGGAAGAAATTCCCATATTGGATGTTCTTTTTCTTCCACCCATCTGTATTTAAATGCCGGGTTTTTAATTTTTTATTCGGGTAGTTCATGATTTATGTTGAATATATTCTAGTTCGCTTTGCAGATTCCTTGATTTCCTTTGATCCATTTACCGTTCGTTACCCTTTCAGAAAGGTCCTTTTTGAGGACACCTTACATCTTTGGGGAAGAATCTGATTTTTCCCCATCATTAATAAATTATGGATTGTTGTTTCTTCATGATTCGAGACATAGGTCTATTTGCATGTCCCCTTCTCTAATCCTTTTTTGATGTCTAATGGCTTGAGCTCTTTTGGTAGAGGGTTTGCTTCGTGCACGAAGATCTTCAATTTGAAGTCTCTTGCTTCGAAACGGCATCCCTCGTCGTTGTTGTCTATTTCTGAGTCGGTTGTGTGTTTGGTGACTCTTTCCGTCTTTTTGTTATATTTTTTTCGTTTTCTTCTGCGTTTTCTTTCCTTTTTCGGGTTGTTCTTCGTCTGAGTCGTTTTCTGTTCCTTCCTCTGATTCCTCTAATTTCTCTATCTCCACGTTTTGTTCCCTTTCCTCTATTGTGGTTCTTATTTCCATCATATCTTTTACGTTAAAGGTTTTCCCTGCGGTGACTCCATAAATGAGTGCTGAGGGGGGATGGGGGGGGAACCACATTTTGCGTATTTCATTCTTTTCCAGCAGCATATTCAATGTGTCTGAGAATGTACCGGGCTGCGCAATATTGTGCACATGAGCAAACATAATGCATGCCAATATATCCAGTCCGGTTACTTCGTTCACATTAATATTTATCTTCGGTTCCTGTGATTTCTTTGCTTCTTTTAGTGTCGCTTTGGCGACTCTGGCATAAGTCTGGTTGTTTTTTCTTTGGATTTCATCTTTTTGTGCCGGTTGTTTTCTTTCCACTATTTCCTTGCGTTTTGGGCAGTTAATGGCCATTGTCCTATGTGGCCCCTTGCAGTTAATACACTTTTTGGCCTGTTCCCTACATTCTCTGAAAGTATGGCCTATTTTGCTGCATTCTGAACAGATTTTTATTTCTTTGTGGGGGCAATTTCTGGTAACGTCTTCTAGGGCGTAACATTGGAAGCAGATCCGAACGTTTATAAATTTCTCTGCTTCCATGTTTTCGTGGGGATTCTCATCCCGAAGGCCAGAATCCCATTTAATAGTGCTCTATTGGCCATCTCGGATGTGACACACACGACTTTGAAAACGTGTGTGTTGTGGCCGAATTTTATTATATGCGTAAATTTTTGAGGTATTGATTTTCTTGTTCTAATTCGTCCTTTAGTTCCTATTTCGTGTGTGACCCGACGTATATGTCCACCTTGCGGCAGATGGACGAGCGGGTGGCCACTAGTTGAGGGAGCAGCTTAAGGACTAACCCGATCTTGTTTAAATCAGATGTTTCTTTTGGTGAAACTAATTTTTCGATATCCTCTTGCTTATGGCACAGCACGATGTACCCATTTGGCACTTCTATTAGTCTTGTGATGGCTATTTTGATTTCTGTGTAGAGAGTCATTAGAACTCCCCTTTCCGGTTTCGTTTTCCCTTGTTCTACTACCCTTAGGGGTAGTCTATTGTATTCTTCGATCATCTAAGATGTGTTTGAGCCCCCCCCCCCCTCCCCAAGGCCCCCCGCAGCTGATTTGGTTGATGTGATGATGGATGAATGAATGAGTATATGGACCCGGTGGGCTCCTCCCGAGGGGTGAAAAGTGACGGACTTTTTGGTGGCTAGCGCGGAATCAACCATCTCTGGCCGGGGGTGCCGCCTCCTCGGTGGAATTAAAACCGCGGCTGCGTGCTACCTTACACTGAGACGGTTGCGTGTCCCTCAGTGGTCTCCGAATCGGACACACTTGTGTGACGCATCGCTATTTGATGAAGCGCTCGCCTGCGCCCTATTGTGACGACTGAGTCGTCCCCGAGACTGTTCGGCACATTCTTGTCGAATGTCCCAGTCTGGGTGATCTTCGCGCACGTTACCTGTCCCGGTACCGGGATGGGCGGGGTCGCTACCGCCTGTCCCTTGTACTCGGGACGAGTGCGTGCACACTGACTGGTGGACTTGTTGACTTTTTAGGGGAGGCCGTCCTTTTCCCTTTTATTTAATTAGGTTTTGTTGTTTTTTTTATTGGTTTTCTTTGTAGGTCGCACGCTCCTGCGCTGAGGGGAGAATAGGTCGTACGAGTGTTTTGTAAAGGTGTAACTTTAGTTTTTTTTTCCGCGGGGTAGAACCTGCTCAGCGATGTGTTTGTACGTGAGGCTCTTGCTTGTGTTATGTTCTGGTGTATATTGAACCTGAGGGTCTTGACGAAAGTTACCCCAAGGATTTTTCTACGTTGTGTATATTTGAGCCTTGTTGGGTTTAGGTGGTTCATGTCTGGTGTGTGTGAGAAGATTTGTAGGTTGTGCATGAAGTGATCTCTTGCACCGTAGAGTGTCTTCTGAGGGTTCATGGCAATCAGCCATTTATCCTTGTAATCTGTCTTCTCATCTAGTATTCTTTGTGCGTGGAGCGCGATTTCTTCTGGGCCACGGCCGCTGACGAGAATGGTCTCGTCATCGGCTAGGCCACTGTGTATGTATGACAGCAGTTTTCGGGTGGGCGTGGGGTGTCGTTTGTAAACATGGTGTATAGTGTGGGTGCCAGTACGCTTTCTTGAGGAACGCCTGAGTATGGAGCGAAGGGTTGTAAGAGGGTATTATTATATTTTATGTGACATCTCCGTTCAGTTAGGTAATGCGAGAGGAGCCTTCTGGTGCATAGAGGTACTCGTAACTCCGTATTGTTGGCGAGTTTCCAACGGAGTCCCTCGTCCCACACTTTATCGAAGGCCTTCTCCACGTCCTTGTTGATGGAGAGTGTCTTTTGATGTACCTTGCGTTTTCTTCTGTATTCTGTCATGAACGATGGTCACGGCCGCCTGAGTAGAGCGGCCTCTCCTAAACCCATATTGGTGGGTGGAGAACCAGTCCCTCTCTTCCAGGTATTCCCGTAGGCGGCAGTTGATCATGCATTCGAGTATTTTGCCTAGGTGCTCTAATAGAGCAATAGGCCTGTAGTTAGTTGTTTGGGTGTTTTGGGTCTTTGTTCGGTTTGTGTAGAAGTATGTTGTGAGATACTTTAAGTATTTTAGGGAAGTGGCCTGAGACTAATGATGCGTTGAATAGGTGTGTAAGTGTAGGGTATATGTTTGCAGGAGGTTTTGTATTAATGCGGCTGGTAGGCCCGAGGGGACGGGTGCGCGTTTTGGTGTTTTAATGTATTGTTTTGCTTCCTCGACGGTGATGGGAGTGGTCAGTGTAGATGTGTGGTCGAGCAACTCCATTCGTATCAGGAGGGCGGGCCCAGTTCGTGAGCGTGGGCCCGACACCACTCCTGGACTTCCTGGAAGTGCTCCCGCGCGTGTGTTTTGGGTGGGTTGTGTGTATGTACTGTGTCCCAGTGGGACCTAAATGCGTCGAGGATGATGTTAATGTCTGTGAGTGTTTGGTTGTTTACTTGGAGGGTGATGGGTTTACGTGGATCAGTGCCCATTATCCTTTTTACGTGCCGCCAGAAGAAGGAAGGGTTAATGCAACGGGTATCGTCCGCATCGCGGACGACTTCTCGCCACTGCCGGATCCTATCTAGTTGCACGCACTGTAGGATGCGGGCACGTAAGTGATTTATGTTGTGTTGTCGTGGGCCTCTGGTGTAGTGATTATTGTACTGTGTGATGAGTCTCTGAGTGTGTATGGAAAATGTTAAATGTTTTATGTAAATATAGTTTTTTTTGTGGTGTGTGTAGGTTGCCTTCTGTGGTTATAGTGTTTATGATTGAGCACCAGTGGTTGTCTAACAGGTCTGGATTGGTGTCCTCTAGGTCGAAGTTTTGTGGCGTGTTATCTGTTATGTGTCTCTTGAACTGTACCCAGTTTGTGTTTTTGTAATTGAAGAGAGGTGGTGTAGGCATGAGTATAGGAGATGTGTATATGGTAAGGCATATAAGTATGTCGTCAGAGAGTACGTGGGGACCTGGTTAGATGTGCGTGTAGAAGCGTGTAGCGTGGTCGTTGCGGAAGACCACGTCTGGAGACGTGGTACCTCCGTGAGGACCGAAGAATATGGGGAAGGCCAGGCCGATGTGCTCGCAGTGATAGCACGGCAAGGCACCGGTCAGGTACCTTCCTGCACCATTCGTGGTCTTTGAAAGGCGTTGAGGTCCCCCGCAAAGAAGATAGGGAGGTTGTGGTTTGATAGAACCCGGAGTGGTACCTCTATGTTTAATTATAGGCGTGGTGGTCTGTAGTGTGTGGCCACTAGAATGGGGCCGGAGCTTGTTTGTACTTTGCAGGCTAGAAAAGAGTCGTCTTGTGTTTGGATGAAGGAGTGGTGTATCGAGCGCTTTACTAGGATCGCTGATCCTAGCTGCAGCGCCTGTGGAGATAGGTACGTGTGGTAACCTGCGATGCGGAGTCTGTTGTTGGGAGGATGTAGGCTTGTCGAGTTCAAGAGTACTATGCAAGGTCTTTACATAGTATGGCGAATACCGTGCTAACTGCGTACGTTTAACTCTGTCACGTTGAGTCGACCTATTGTCGTGGGCGGAGTGCGCGGGAGGCTGATTTACCCTGGACTGGACCAGTACCTTTACCCGTGTCAGCTGTTGTTTGTGGGGGGTTGTCAGCGGTGTTTTTGGGTGGGCAAGCCGTGGTGGAGGGCAGAGTGTGTTCTGTGGAAGGAGGTTTCGAGGTAGCGGTCTTGGAAGCAAGGTTGGAGAAGGTAGAGTCTAGGAGGGGGGAGTTAGGAGTAGAGCTAAGAGATGAGGGGCTAGAGATAGTAGGGGAGGTGCAGATTATGAGAGGTGCGGTGTCGGGAGAGAGAGGAGATTGGGACGAAGTAGGAGGGGTGGAAGGGGTAGGAGAAGGAACAGTAGGAGTGGGGGTGTCGGCTTTACGCGTGGTTGTGTGTGAGGGTGTTTTATTGGTAGTTTTTTTTTGTTTGGTACGGGGTGTTGTGGGGGGGGGGGCTTAGTGGATATGGAGGTTGTTGTGTCAGTGGGAGTGGGGTTGGAGGCTGGGAAAGGTGGGTAGCGGTCTTGGAAGCAGGGTTGGAGAAGGTAGAGTCTAGGAGGGGGGAGTTAGGAGTAGAGCTAAGAGATGAGGGGCTAGAGATAGTAGGGGAGGAGCAGATTATGAGAGGTGCGGTGTCGGGAGAGAGAGGAGATTGGGACGAAGTAGGAGGGGTGGAAGGGGTAGGAGAAGGAACAGTAGGAGTGGGGGTGTCGGCTTTACGCGTGGTTGTGTGTGAGGGTGTTTTAGTGGTAGTTTTTTTTTGTTTGGTACGGGGTGTTGTGGGGGGGGGGGGCTTAGTGGATGTGGAGGTTGTTGTGTCAGTGGGAGTGGGGTTGGAGGCTGTGAAAGGTGGGTTGATGGCAGTAGGGGGAATAGTGGATGTTGCCGAGTGGTGAGTTCTGGAGGTAGGAAGGAGTGGGAGCAGTAGGCAGAGGGGTAGGTAAGGAAGGGCGGGAGCGTGGTGATGGTGGGGGGTGGTGGGTCCAGGGGGAAAGGTGTTCGTGCCCAGCGGGGTGAGGAGGAGTGCGGGTCTCCTGTGTGTGCGCTCGTCGATTAGAGTGAACACCTTCTCGGGGAAGGTGATCTGCTCTAGACCGTGCGAGGCGAATAGTGTGTTTAGTATGTTTGCGTATAGTTGGGGGTGACCCCTCGACATGTCCTTTGCCACCGTTGAAAGCAAGGCGGCCAGGTGTAGCTTTGGGTGTGTGGTCTCGCTAGGTGTGTGGTGTGGAGTGGGGGTGGGTGTCGGTAGTAGTGGGGGTCTCTGGGTGTATGGTGCTAGGGTGGGGGCGGGTGTCGGATTATGTGGGTGAGTTTGGGTTGCTGCTGGGTTTGGGTGGGACAGGGAGAGGTGCGGACATCGTTGAGCGGGCAGCGGCGGCGAATGTTCTTGTAAGGGGTGGAGTGGCGGGGACGGAGTGTGTGGATGTGTAGAGGGATTGAGGACGTCGTATAGCCGCTACAGCGTCATAGCGCGCCTTACTTAGGTAAGGGAATATGGGGTTGACGGCGACACAGTTGGAGCAGAGGTGTGTGGTGGCTGTGCAGGTGGTGTAGTGCTGCCCCACTAAACTGCACTTTGAGCAGACTAGGTCTGCTTGACATGTACGTGTTATGTGTCCGGTTTTGTAACACCGGTGGCATTGTGTTGGTCTTATGTTATGTTAGTGTGCCGCAGACTTTGATCCCTTGGTCTAGCATCAGTGTTTTGTTGTTTTCATCGGACAGTGTAATCACTGCCCATTGTTTAGTACGGTTAAAGTACAGGTCTGTAATGACCTCCTTCCCATACTTCTGTCTGAGGTGTGTGCGGAGGTCTTCAGTGGAGAAAGCCAACCATAAGAGGTTGGTCTTTGTAATACGTATCTGGTGTCTTTTTAGTACACCGTCAGCTATTTTTGTTTGAAGGTCTAGTGCGGCGAGTGTGTCAGATGCGTTTTGGTGGAATTTTACGGCGTCCTCGTGAGCGGAAGACGAGCTTGTGGCCTGTATGTTTTTATAATGTTTGTGATGGTGGTGTCATGAGTAGCGGCTAAGTTTAGTAGTGTATGTTGGTCGTTCGTGGTGGGGCTCTTGTCTTTTGTGTGTAGTAGTGTGAGGTGTGACGTGCTAATTGCCATATTGCTTTACCTTTTTTCTTTTTCTCTCTTTTTATGGGGGTCCCCCCACCCCGCCGGTAACGACCCTATGAAAATGACTCGGATGTGGTGATAAATGATGAGTGAGTATGTAACTGGTTGGGCTCCTCAGAGGGTGTAAAAATATGGCGGACTTAATGATGACTGAAGCCCGAATCAACTGACTCCAGTCGGGGTGCCGCATCCTCTATTGGGTTTTGGGTATTTCCCAGTTACGTCCGACATCTCACAGAGACGGTAGAGTCTCCCTCTGTAGTCTTGGACGGTGCCGCAGGGTAGGGTGTTAAACCTCCCCACGTTGGTAACTGAGTCCCAATCCAGGTTTGCTCCTTGCTTTGGGTTCCACAGCGGGCTAAGCCTCAGACCTCCTTTCCCCAAAGTTTGCAATTATGCCCGTCTTATTAAATTCGAAGTGTTGCTAGCCTGCTCATTCGCGATCTTAAGCTATTTGGGGGGAAATTTAAAGCGAAATCCAACGAGGGCATCATGGCCCGCAAGAAATTTGTAAGGCAAATTATGTTAAAGAAAGTAGTGAAAAAGTGCAGATCCTATCAGGAATTGGTGTTTCCTGTTTTTTGTGTTTTTATTCGGACTTTAACAACATTATTTAGCCTATCTTTATGCTGATAGTTAATTTGATAAATGTGCAATTTCGACTATTCTTTCTGGCAGCCGCCAACGGAGCTTTGAAATTAATAAAAAAATACCTGGAAGCGTTGTGATGGAGGGGGGGCACGAACTCCCCAAGGCATCAGTTCCAGCACTCTGCCCATGCTCCACCTCACATCCTCTTTCGGGCCATTCTGGTTAGATTGTAATGAGAATCAGGTGTAACCAATGGGGTTAGGAGGGATGTGTTTGGGATGGCAGGATCTTTGACATGGAGGACTGAGGTCTTTGTAACGTCAGGTTGCTCGACTTCACAGGGGGAAGGGGGGAGCTACCCTCCCGCAAGAAGCGCCAGAAGAGACGGTACAAGTAAAAAAACAAAAATAAACAAACCCGCAATTACTTCGAACTCTAGAAGCGCACGGGATCCTGGGGAAAACTTGGTATTGGTTGGTTCGAGATGCTTGTCCCCACCCTGGTTCTAATTCTATTATTATTATTATTATTATTATTATTCCTATGATTAATTGAGTGATTTGGCAAGAGGCCTTGCATGTATGCTGATGCTACCCGCCCTTAAACTCCTTTTTGCTTGTTTCTGTTTTTTCTCTATTCATTCGTTGCTGATGAGTGAACCTTTTCCCCTGCCCGCCTCAGGTGCCTGAATTACGAAAGCGCCGCAGGGTAGTGAGTTTACATTTCTTTTATTAACGTTTACTCCCGCAAGGAAATCTCTGCCTGTTGCCTAAAGGGCAGCTCCATAACAGTTGCGCATCCTAGTGCCCAAAGTATAATTTCGCTTTATTTACGGTATCTGAGCCTTCGGGCCCAGATGCTCAATTTATGTTTCTTTAATAAAATGATAAGTTGTCTTTCTTTTTACTTCCGCCTCCGAGTGATCACGCCCTCGTTACCTGACAAACCTTTTTCCTTTTCTCAGACTCGTTCGTTAACTCGCAGGAGTGGACTCTGTCTCGCGCAGTGCCCGACCTCCGGCTTGGCATCGTCGGCTCCCTGTCTTCTGGCAAATCAGCGCTCGTCCACAGGTAAAATGTCCCCTTTGTCGCCTTTATCATTATTGCCTTATCACTATTGCCTTCCCCCATGGTACTAGGGCAAATATTTGTCATTTTGTTACCACGGGGTTTATAGCTTTTACAGTTGTTCCTCTGATATAATTAGTTCTCGCAAAGGAGGAAACCTGCCTTCGTTTGAAGGGCGGTGCAGGTTTTGGAAAGTTGCGTGCCCTCCCGACCATACACCAGAAACTAGTCTCCCCTATGCAAATTGGACTGTTTGTTCTCACTTCCTCTGGCTTGCTTTGAAACACTACCAAAATATTGCCAGGAACTGTGTGGGAGTAATGGTAGTAATTCTTTAGCTTCGTTAAGGCCTATGCTAGAGGGCGCCTTTCGCTGACAAGCTAAGCTGGCAATGGCGGGTATTTGAATTTTTTTTTTTTGCCTCTTCCCGGAGTTTCGCGTCCACTCGGTCTCGAGTCGCCTCAATTACTTTTTTTTTAGGAAACTAACTTTCCAATAACAATTTTTTGCCAGATATATTTTCGTTGTCTTTCAATTCCTAGATTCAAGTTATTAATAATCGTATTGATCCGCCCGCAGATACTTGACGGGTTCTTACATGCAGGAGGAGAGCCCTGAAGGAGGTCGCTTTAAGAAAGAAATCGTCCTCGACGGCCACAGTTACCTACTTCTAATCCGCGACGAAGGGGGGCCGCCTGAATTGCAGGTAGGTTCACGTGATCTTATCTTTACCGAGAGGGAAGAGGGCTTGTGGGGTACACACTACATAGGAAACGTATTCTTAGGGGACAATTATTTAGAAATGGTAGACAGTGTGTTCAAAAAGAGGAATGTTGGCTGAAATAAGACACTAGGAAGTTACGAGACCTCGTCAACCCTAAAGAGTAGGATTGGCTTGGTGGGCGTATAATTTACAGGAGAAAAGTGTGCAATATGGCTTCGGTAATCCAAAGTGCGAGCCTTGCCGGGCATGGTACAAGTTTTCCTCCTCCATTTTCCCCCCATCCCCACCTCGGCCACTCGTCACTTAGGTGATGAAATATGCAGAGATTACGGATTTAAGTGACAACTGGTCCGGCAGAGAAAAGATATGATGCGTAGGACCGGAATTATAGTGCGCCGTCACCCGCCGTGTTCCCGTGCGTGCCCCCATGCCTCCACGCCGGATCTAGCCCCTCTCACACTGAGTCAGCAAGCAACCGCTTTGGTCTAAGGCAGTGGTTCTCAACCGTGGGCCACATGGCCCCTAGTATGTTTAGGGGTCCACACACATAAAATAATGAATTGGGGGCCACGGTGATATTTTGGTTGGCCATAGAGCAATTCTACTTCAGAACTATTATTATTACTGAAAATGGAGAGAGAGAGAAAAAAAAATTACAGAAAGAGATGCAAGCTCGGTTTAGTGACTTACTCAAGACTTACTTGGGTGACGATTCCTTTCGAATTTAATGTTGCCGATGTAGACATTTCTTCACAGGAAACCCTCATTGAATTACAAAGTGATGAAATATTACAGGCAAAATTTAAAGATGGGAAGCATGATATATGGAAAACAAATGAAGCTGCTAAAAAGTATCCACTACTCTGGGATAGAGCACAACTCTACGTCATTGCTTTTCCATCATCTTACCTTGTTGAATAGGGATTTAGTCGTGTTTCTCATTTATTGTCAAAAGGACGTAATAGACTCGACATTGTGCAAAGGGGTGATTCTTCGACTATCATTGACATCGATGGAGCCGAATATAAAAAAAACTCGCTTATCTTTTTAAAGGTATATTATGAATTATTTACTAATGTACATAAATGCTCCATAGAATTTAACTATTAAATAATTTATTTGTATTAGTTTAAACTTAAAGTTTTCCTTCAAAATAAGCATAGTTGTTTACTATTTTTTTACTTATTGATACAATTCATTTGCTTTTTTATTAGTGAAAAGTTTGGGGCCTTTGGGGCCTTTGGGGCCACCAAATTTGTTTAAAGAAAAGGGTCCATGGGTAAAAAAAAAAGGTTGAACCACCGGTCTAAGGGACCACTTAATTGAGATCAAAGTGATGCTCACTGCCTCAGTGTGCACGGTTCGAATCCCACCCCTCTACAGAATTTGTGCGAATTAGGAAAAGGAAAAATTATCCTGTTTTCCTGTTTCTTGCAGTTTTCTGGATATATATATATATATATATATATATATATATATATATATATATATATATATATATATATATGAATCCATTAAACCACATTGAAAGAGAAAACGGAATAATTTTTCCTTGCAGTAATATTTTTATTACCTTTTTTCGAATAAATCCGTGCAGGGAAGCGATTCGAACCAGGCACACTGAGGCAGCGAGCACCGCTTTTATCACAGTTAAAAGTATGCCGTTAGTACACATTTGTATATCTGCCACGTGTTTACCTATTCCTCATTTATTCTTTGAATTCCCAATTAATTTTCTCTTTCTTTCATAGTCTCCGTTCGAGCTGGCGAAAGTGTTCCTTAAAAGCTATTCTATTCAGAGAATTTTTTGGTTCTCTCCGTAGCGTAGTGTACTAACGGCATACTTTTAACTGTGATCAAAGCGGTGCTCGCTGCCTCAGTGTGCCTGGTTCGAATCGCTTCACTGCACGAATTTTTCGAAAAAAGGTAATAAAAATATTACTGCAAGGAAAAATTATTCCGTTTTCTCTTTCAATGTGGTTTAATGGATTCCTTTTCATCATTCTCTCGTGCTACTTAAATGCAAGTTTTGTTGAAGACCATTGTGTATTTTGCCTTAATTAATTTCTTTTGGCAACTTTCTCTTCTTCTATCTTTTTTATTCCATCTTGTAGATGGTGGATTATTTGTCCAGTATCCATCTATTTTTTAAATGAATGTGTTTGGTAAAAAACAAACTAAATTATCCTTAACTCTATAATTTAACTTGATGAATTTTGAGTTTAGGTTTATTTGAAACTTTTATTCGCAGGGCTGTTTTTTGTATGTTTCGAGCTTTTTTCAAAGTTCTTTCTAAGAGTTCAGAAGAAATAAATATAATTATCGAATGATTTGGAATGAAAAAACATACAAATCGTGAAGTTCAAAAAATGTATTAAAATTAGGGCTTTGGCGCTTTTTTACTATCATTTCGTATATAAAACAAATTTAGATGAAAAAAAGAGACGAAGGTTTTTCTATATATCAAACCGGGTGAAATAACTTTAAAAAAAGGTTTCAGGGTGTCTATGTTGAAAAAAGTGTTCAGAGTGTTAAAATATAGTCTATAAAGGGGATTAATTGAAGCAGTTTAGAATAGCAAATAGGCCGTAGGCCACACGCCGAAGGAGTGCCTGTGGAACCAAGTTCTTTCTGTAAGAAAGAATACGAAGTATGGCTTGTATATATATATATATATATATATATATATATATATATATATATATAGTGAGAAAAATGATTGCTGTAAAGCAATTAATTATGCGGTTAAAAGGCTATTTTTTTGGCAAGCAGTCTTCCTCAAAGCCCTTGGTATGAGCTCTTCTCACATACACGAGAAGCTAACACTTAAAATAAGCGTTCTCTCAAATAGCCTTTTACCTGCATATATATATATATATATATATATATATATATATATATATATATATATATATATATATATATATATATATATATATATATATATATATATATATATATATATATATATATATTTATTTATTTTAGAATTTTCTGAACTTCGCCAATTATAATAATTTTAAAAAGGAACTCTAAACAAAATTTCTTCCCTTTCAAAATATCACGTTACTAAAATATAGATTTATAGAAGAAGAAGAGATATAAAAATAAATTTTCTGAACTTCACCATTTGTAATTCTTTGGTGCAGAATTATTAGAAATAACTTTGATAAAAAAACGTCATAACCAAACTAAGATGAAATTATTATTCATATACTCAAAAATATCCCCTTCTTAAATTATAGAGTTAGTGATGATGAAGATGATAATCGATACTCATCAAGATAGCAATTAAGATAATCGAGTAATAGAGTGAAGAAGGAATTCCAAAAAGAGCACCGCTGAGTACTATAAGTTTCGTTTCTTCCTTTCTCTTACTTCGGCTCGTTGTTATTTCCCCTTTGTTTGAGAGAGTGAGTGAGTGAGTTTGGGCTTCCCCAATTCTTTCCTTCCCTCCTCTCAGCCAATTAGGCAGAAAACAATTCGTTAGAACTTTATTATCAGGGAAAACAGCGGGAAAGTTAGGTCGGTTAGTCAGGGCAATTAATGCTTTTCGCTCTTTGTTTATTTGGATGTACGCTCGCGCCCCTGGAGGACGAGGAATCGAAAGGGATTGTGAGTTTAGAGAGAGACCGAAGACGGCGAAAGCAGCATTTCGCAGACTCTTCCGGCGACAATACAAGGTGTCCCAGAAAAAAGTTAACCGTACTTTGAAATAGTATAACTCAAAACCTATTTGAGATTTTTGAGTCCTGTAAAACAAAACAAATTTACCAACTATTTATCTGTCGATTCTGGAAATTCCATTAAATTGCCTTTTACGGTATTGATACACTAATGGGTTTAGTGGAGGCTATGAAAATTATGTTTGCGCAAGAAGGTAAAATAATGAAACTTCGAACTTTAAAATTAACCAATATATTTACATCCATTTTTAACAAAAACACCTCTTCATAGGGGTAATACAAATTCATTTTTTAATTTTCTAAGTATCATTTCCTTCCACATGTCTTCCATTTCTTTCCAAGCACAGTTGCGCCTTTGATCGCATTTATTGAACAACTTTTTTGATTAACTTGTGATTTTCCTTAAGTCTATTGACTTCACGTGTGATACTATCTCTTAACTGGTTGATGCTTTGTGGTGGAGTAGAATACACTTTATTCTTTAGATATCCACATAAGAAATAATCGCACGGTGTTAGGTCAGGGGATCTTGAGGGCCATTCAATTGCATGATTTAGCGTGACTGCGGTTGTCAAACGTTTCTCTTAGTTTTGTTCTTACAGCAAGCTGTCTATGAGCTGGTGCGCCGTCTTGAATCCACCAAAGTCTATTGAATTGATTGCCGTAAATCTGGCGGAGTTCCGGGAAGATCCTTTCGTTGATCATGCTCAGGTAGGCAGCACCATTCAAGTTATTATTGTAAAACAATGGGCCGACAAGATAGCCATTCCCGCATATTCCGATCCACAGAGACACTTTTTGCTGACAAATACGTGTGTCAAAGTTGAATGCTGGGGAGTGGTTCAGCGGCGCATATTGCCGAATGTTATGCGTATTTACCTTTCCATTCATGAAAAAGGCTGCCTCGTCACCAATCACAATGTTTTCCAAGAAACGAGCAAGTTTATGGGGAGGCCATTCGACAAATTGTCTACAAGGAAAATCAGTTTCAAGAAGCTGGTGTCTTGCATGCATCTTATAGGGATGCCATTTTAAGTCATGTTTAATAATGTGGTTAAATGATGACTTTGACTGATACATGTACATTTTGAAGAAGTGTCAACTGAACATTTTCGATATTTTCTGTTGTTTTTATGGTTCTCATACGACCCGAACGACCTTTATTTAGATTTAAGGATGTTCCTTCATTTTGGTATTTACGTACATCCAAATTGTGGGCTTGCTTGGTGGGTGCCTACCTGGAAAACGTTGTTCAAATGAACCTTGTACTTGTTTAATACTGCCAGTCTTAATCAAGTTTGTGACTACAAATACGCGTTGATCTTTTGTTAACTGCATGATTAAAAAGGTTCTATGGAAGTAAACTTTTACACAGAAACGCTTTCATTTGCTTAATAAGCAATAATGAGACCATAGCACAGCGTGGCTGAAAAACCACTGTAAAATGGCCTAGGATTTGCTTGAAGAATCGCACAGTGACCTAGGCTGCCTAGTCGCCCTACGCTTCTCTTGAAAGTGCACGGTGGCCTAGCCTTCCTAAGCTTCGTTTCATTATTTTACTTCTTCGCGCAAACATATTCTTGATAGCCCCCACTAAACCCATTAGTGTATCAATATCATAAAAGGAAATTTAATGAAATTTCCAGAATCGACAGATAAATAGTTGGTAAATAAAACACTTTTGGCAAAACCAAAAATTCTCCAATAGTTTTTGTGTTATGCTAATTCAAAGTACGGTTAACTTTTTTCTGGGAGACCCGCTATATATTCAACAGATTCCACCTGGCCCGATTAGTGGCCTCTTTACGCTGCTTGTGCAATGTCGCTTCCATACATGGGCTGGTCAAGTGGAAACGCCTCTTCCGAGCGAACGAAGTTAAGCCACATCAAATAGGTTAGTTGCCGGGTGGAATTTCGATTCGAGTCGACTTTGGAGGGACTGTATATCTACATGTAAAAATATAAGGGTGCTAATTGCTTGCAAAACACATGTTTTAATTCCCGAACTAAGAAGCCTCTCCTGCCAAGCTTATTTTGCTGATGCGCTCTATAGTTTAAATAATGATAATTATAAATGCAGAGTTGTCTGAGTGTGTGTAGCACATATCGGCTTTCGATCCGTTTGCCAAGGCCTGCCTCGTAGCTGCTATTGTGTCCTCATCTATAAACCGGAGAATCGGTTGCCATCTGCCTCCGTACAGATTACTTCGTGCATTTAGCAGCTACATTGAATGAGCATCGCATGCAATCCGACCGCAACGAGGGATTGCTCGCTTTTCCCCAGAAGCAAGATGTCTCATCCATGAGCGAGCGGATGTGCCCTCCCTTGCCCTCTGACATGGCCCTCCAATTGGAGGATTCAAGTTTAGACTTCCCCTTAACTCTTTAAGGTTTTATGAAGACGACACAAAATGCGATATTAGGGTACAAACGTTTAGGGTTGATGAAGTTGATTATATGTCGCGTTTTAAAAAATCAATTCGTATTGTCTATCCGTCCCCTCCCCGTTTCTCCCCCTGTTGAGCGCCCCAAATAGTCTCCTCTTTAGACCAGCTGGAGTATGTACCATCTGCTCATTTTCACTTCCCTCAACTTTGTTCTCCTGGACCTTTGAGCTCGTTTCCTTCACCCCTTCCCTGTACCACGTGCATATCATCCCACTTACACCAAACCTGCTGCATGTGTGCATGCTTTCACTACGTATACACGAACCAGTATTGTATATACACACTCCAAAAGAGGAGAGGTCCGGAGGAGAGCCGTGCCACTCCATTCGAGTGGAGGCAGTTTTTGACTGTGTGGAATCGATAGAGTAGGGAAGGGGGTGGGGGGATACTCCCAACACCTTGCCTACATCTCCGGTAGGAGGGCGTATTCAAAATGGCTCCTCTTTCCTGTTCTGGCACAGTGCCCGCCCATTCCGTTCCCAGGACTCGCATTTAAGGGCTTAAAGATGGGTGTCAGGCTGGAGGGGGAGATAGACGGAGGTGGCAAGTAAGGTAAAGCATTAGCCGTGAAAGCGGCTAAGGATGACCCCCCCCCTCTCATTCGTGACTTTAGGGGCTCTCAGTGTCTTAGTAAGTGTTTGTGTGGGGGTAGCCCCTTTTTTCACCAGCTCTTGGTAGCTCTTCCCATCCTCTCCCTTGCTTGTGAAACACGGACACAATTTCAATAAAGAAAGATAAAATATTTTTTATTGAGCCCCAGACCCCCAGCAGGGCAGGGCTAAGCAAGGTGGTAGCACTTAAGTGAGAGACGTTCGTCTCCGATTGATTAGGAAAGTTATAGTTGTCTCTCCAGAGAACTTATTCGAAACCATGTTTAGTTCCGAATGCCCTCGTTAGTTAGAGTTTAGTTTAAGAGTAGTTTGAGAGATGTTTGATGCTTCTGAAGTGGATAGAAGGTTATGAGTTTGAAGGAACGAAGGTTAAACGAATTTAGGCTAGAGAGGGAAGGCTAAAAGAGAGACAGAGAGAGTTTGATAGGAATTAGAGGTAACTCGCAGAACCAGTGCGAGAAAGAGGGTATACAAGCTTACCTTGGTCGGACGGAGAACGCGGGCGAGGACCTACTTGCGAGTTGGAGTCGTTCACGGTGCAGCACACTTCCGAAGTTTGAGAGTTTTAAGTTTGATTCTTTCTTCAAGCTTCATTCAGTACGGTCCCGCCCAGAGTCCAAGAGTTTGTGAGGAGTTTCAGATAGAGGTTTCTTAATCCAGCGTGTGATCTAGAGTGGCCCGAGGTCCGAAACGTGTAACTCCCTGTGTCCACAATAAACCACCGAGGTGGGGACCGGCGGTAGGCATCTCGTCTCGATGCCCGACTGACCTTTCCCCATTGTATAGCCATAAAATATTTGGTCTTTGATGGCCTAGAGAATAGGCCTGAGGTCATTCTTTTCTGCAAATTTCATGATGTCGAGGCCCTAAATTGGATAGCGACAGTTGGAGGTCTCCTCTTGTCGCGATCTCAATTCTCTTTCTAAATCGTTTGTAGTAAACTCATTCGGCAGATCACTCTTAAATCCACCAAATCCCTTTGAAAATAATAACTGAGGCGGGCAGTTATAAATAAATAACCACGGTTGACTTTAATAAAGGTCATGCTAATTTCGTCCGTTAAGTTTCCAATATGTCCCTTGGATCTCCCCTTCATAGTTTTCAATCTCTGGCCCCCTTCAAATATGCCAGGCTCTTCCAATAGAGTCATTTGACACCTGTTGAGAATGGTTATTCTAATGTACTCGAGCCAAATCATTTTCTTTTTCCCTAATCTCACCACTTTCTTTACGAACCTATTTCTTTATAACTTTCTTGCGCAGATGCCCCCCTTTATTTCTCGTATTTTAAAATAAATTTATAATAAATATTAATCCCTAAAACAGAGGGAGGGGTGAAGCTACAGTTGGGGCGGGGTCTTTGGAAAGGCGGAGGGCACTCGATGTACAAGGCCTCTTGTACTCCGGAAGGATTGTTCTGCGCTCTCGACAAAGCGGTGGGAAGTGTATCTCGTGACCTCTTTTTGTTCTTAAAACTGAATGGGTTCTAGACGCAAAGGGGGAGGGGGGGCGATAAAAGGTACCCTCCCATCGTCACTTTTTCTTCGTTCTTTCTTCGCAAGGGCAGCTTAATGTTTTAATTAAACTAAAAAAAACGATGGCATTTCCACTAAAATGTAATTGACAAGACTTTCTTAAAGAAAGTGGTGGTTAAGGTAATTGAAAATGAGGGGAGGGTACAGAGCCGCTGGAGGGCGGGGGGACGCGCAACTATTCTCAACCTGCCCCAGTTGGGTAACCGCGAGTACTGTTCTTGGCCTGGATACGAGTCTTTGGCAACACCAAAGCCCTCTCAAAATCTCCCACTCGAGCATGGGGTCGACAGATCCTGAATGAAGGACTTGAAATGTTGTTTTTTTCCTTCTCGTCTCTTGAGCTCGGGGGGGGGGGGGGTTCCTTTGTTGAATGATCTTGAGTGTTCCATTCTTTAATAAGGTTCACGCTCGTTTCCAAAGCCATCCCCATCCATCTGCGTGCACCAGTCCCCTTCTCGCATCGAGGTATAAAATTCGTTGCGGCCATGTGGTTCCATCCAGTCCGATCACCCCTGTCTGTAGAGAGAGTATTGAGGATACACAAGAAAATAAGTTGATTGTCAAGAAGAGGAAATAGTTGACACTGGTTCGATATCGCACAACTCGCGTCTTATTCTTTTTGCAAAATCAAATAGGTTTGAAGCCTCAGGTTGTAAATTTGTATCACATGCACCCACAATAGTTGAGGTTAATAAGTTTCGTTATTCTAGGCTTCACATCTTATATCCATCTGTGCATTCTATCTCCACTGGATAAAAATATCCGTTTACATCCTACCCCCTTCTCGATCTTTTATTACATGTCATTTATTGGATTTTCTCTTAAAAAATGACCTCTTCGAATTAATGAGGGGTTTTTTTGCACAGTATTTTGCTCAGTGTCACACTTTTCCTTGACCATGAACAGTATACCTCGATGTACCTGATGGTTATCGCTGCGCTTTACATAGGCGACCTTTCGATATCTTTTGATTTGGCCCATATGCCAAGTATGGAGCGTTGACTCCAATGGGCATTGAACGGCATTTCTCGCTATGTAAGTACACAGGGTTCGCCTTTCCTTGACCAAGACTAAAGTAGTGCACTTATAACGCCATCCAGGGATTCACGTTGGCCCAGACTGATTCATAAATGGGATTCGCCTGGATGTGGTCTTGTTTGCGAACGGTGCCTCACCTGGATTATCCATATCCACAGCATTAGGGTATCTTGTACCCGCGCCATGCACATTCTTGGTTCCGTGACGTTTAGCACTCGAAGTGTTGATAAGGTTGCCTTCTTGCTTTTCTACTGATTTTTAGATTGTTCGAAGCTTGACTACGGATGCGAGTTTTACGGAAGGTGAACTCGATCCAATATACCTTTTCGTCTGCCGACCGGTGCCTCCCGCAACTCGCTCTCCGTCGTACACAGTGCATTATTCATTCGCTTTTACGCGCGAGCCTGGGCGTCTCCCTCAGTTGCCAACGGCTCTCATTGCATCATCGCGTGATCGCGATGGTGCTTATCCCAACGAGAGACGTCAGTCATACATACCCTAAGCTCTTTAGGTATAAGGCTATGAAACTTTCGAGAACTCGATATCGCTCTCGGACCTTTGGCGGTTCCGGTTCTGCCCAGGACGCCAGCTTGGAAGGCATCATCTTTGACTATTTATTGCCACATTTCTTCCTCCAAAGCTTCTACAGCACCGAAAGTATTGCGTTCGAACTTTTTCGAACACATTTCGTTCCGAGCTGGATGTGTCAGTGTACACGGGTGGCTTTCAGTCCGAAGAGGATGTCGTCTTCCACACCGTACCCCCTCAGTTTGAAGTCAACGGGGCTCTACCAGGCACTGCCTTTGCATTATCTAGGTACGCGAGATAATGTGTCTTGCCCGGTTCACAAAGGGTCCTGAGTGCTCTCGTGGGACGTTGTTTCGCAATAACTTCACGCTGACAACATGTCAAGAATCAAGTCAGCCATGGGTGCTGCCCCCCGTCCCCATGTCTTGCAGGTTTCAGATAGCTCTCTTACCTTTTCGAATTGGCCACATTCCCGGGAACAGCTGCCAGTTGATGGATCGCTCCCTTTCATGTTAATGCGACAACGGTATGGTCCCCAAATTGTTCGGCACATTCTTGTTGAGAGCACCTAGCTGGAGATCGCGCACGTTACCAGTGGAGGGTTGCTGCCACCTATTCTTTGTTGTCAGTATTCTTAATAGCCTGAATTGAATATCGGTGACCATGCCATTGGTGGCAGTCTCTAGATGAGCTATTTTACGTAATCACCGTACTATCTCTCAATTTGTTGCTGAAATACTCCTGTTTGTTTTAGCTTCTTAGTTTTGTGTAAATAGAAAATGATTTGAGGCGTTTTAAAGTTTCCCTCTCCCCAAGCTCACCTCAGATTGACAGTGGTGGGTAACATCAATCTTGGAATTCATTTTCCCACTCATTGTCGATTCTTTGGACAATTTATCACAACCTTAAAATTTTCAGTGGATCAGATTTCTGCCGACTGATCCGGTTCGCCATCGCCTTCAATAAAATGGTATTGTGCTCATAAGTCATTGTTCAAATGGATTCGTCAGCGAAGTGTTCGTGATTTTGAATCGTGTATGTGAGAGTATGCAGGTGAGGGGATAGAAAGGGTGTGTGAATAGATAGCGGAAAGTAGACCAGTGGTGAAAAGAGAAAGAAGTGTGGTAGGGTGCAAAGTGATGCTAGAGCCTGGTGATCAGGCCTATCGCTTTCAAATTTTTTTTTTGATTTGTGGTTTCGTTGTTGTTTTTATGGTTGTTTTATACATATATATATATATATATACAGGTATATATATAACATATAATTTGGCGTTCAAGCCATTTGTCTTTATTGCTAATATTTTTGTTTTTGCTATGCGCGTTAGCTGTTGTTTTTGTAAGTCGTTAATATTAACTTACTGTGTTTGATTTAGTATCTTTTTGTTTCTTCGTAATTTTGTAGTGTGTGTATTTCGTGTACAGTGTATTTCGTGTACAGTGTTTCTTCCTGTAGTCTTGTTCGGTGATTTTCGTCTTCTTGTGTAGGTTTCCTTCTTCGGTAGTTTGTCTTAGTTGGTTAATTTTGTCGATATCGGTGAATTTTGTCAAAATCGGTTGGTTTCATGATTGGTATTTTTTCTTGGTTTGGGGTAAATTGACTCATCTAGCGTAGAACGGTACTTCTGCTCCGCCAGCTAAAATCCTAGCGGAGCTTGGAAATCTGGCGCGACATACTTCTCTTCTGTTTCGGTCAATCATTTGTACGATATCTTCGTCCAATAAACGATTGACCTTTTCCAGCATATTCCTTGTCCGTTCTTCGATGACAACGTTAATGGGGGTTAACCCCGCCTCCCGGTGCAGCTCTTCTTGTGATCTTCTTTCCATTCTGCGTGTACCTGTGATTAGGTACACGCATTTATTCTGCACCACTTGTAGTCTCCTCTTCTGTGTCTTTGAGGCACAGGAGAGGGCGGAAGCGGGGTATAGCAACGTTGATCTAACTAGTGCAGTATAGATCTTCTTTTTGTTGCTTTGACGAAGATTTCTGAACCTGTACAGAGTCTTGACTGCAGAAGTGGCCTTGGTAATTCGTTCTTGGACGTGCTTTGCGTACCCGGTTGAGGTGAACTTCATGCCGAGTACGTTGCATTCATTGGTGTAGGGATATCGTCTATCCCCCACCCTGACGTCATCAAGTAGTCTCCTGCCTATGGGGACTACTTTGAACTTATCCTGGTTGGTACGGATTTTCCACCGGGCCTCGTAGGTGTTCAGGTTTTCGATTTCTGCTGCCGTCATGCGAGCTTGCATAGGTGCATTCCTCCATGGACATGTGATTACCTGGGTGAAATCATCGGCGAATTGTAAGTTGAGGCAAGTGGGGTTTACAGGGACTGGGACATCCGCGGTGTAAATCAAGTAGAGAGTGGGAGACAGGCACCCCCCTTGCGGGAGACCCGCATTGAGCGGAAACTTTGGCCCGCTCTCTCCATGACATAGTCACAGAGAGTTCTTTCTAAGCTTTCACTTAGTCCCAGTCGTAAGATCTTGTACTGCATTCCCCGTTGCCACACCTTATCGAACGCCTTTGATACATCCCGACAAACAATGTCCACGTAACTCTTTTCCCGTTTTGCTTGGGCTAGCTTTTCCGTAATTACGTTAATCGCCATTTCCGTACTTCGCTTACTCCTAAACCCGAATTGGTGTGGGTTGTAGAGCGAGTTATCTTTCAGGTGAGACACCAGTCTTTTGTTGAGGATCTTCTCGAAGAGCTTCCCACCAAATTCCAGTAGTGAAATTGGTCGGTAGCTCTCCTTCAACTTGGGGTTCTTTCCAGGCTTGGGCAAGAAAATCATTTTTGCCGTTTTATAAGCGTCTGGAAAGTACCCCGTTTTAAGGCAGGCGTTGAATATTCTTCTCATTCCTTCGATGACACAGGCTGGTGCCTTTTCAAAGTTAAGCTTTGTAAGCCCCGATTGTCCTGGGGCTTTTTGTTGGAATGAGCGAAGCGCGCCGAGTAGTTCTTCTTCTGTAATCTCGGCGGCTCCGTCGCGCTGCCTATCCACCTGGTGATGAGGGTGCGTCTTTTCTATTTCTTCGTTAAGCTCGTCGATGATGTTGCTTTCGAACTCTAGGTTATAGTCTTCGTTTTCTTCTTCAGTTATACTGAAGATCTTTTCCCAATAACTTCGGAATATCTCTTCAACTTTTTCTTCCTCTTCTTCGATGTTTCCATTTTCTTTCTGTAGCTCGATCTTGTGTTTCTTTCCAGTTGATCCTTTAAGAATTCGGATCTTGTTCCAAAATTCTTTGGGAGTTGCTTCGTGATCGATGCTCTCGATCGCATCCTCCCATCTTCTGTTTTGTTGTTCGAGGATCAACTGGTTCAATTCTTCTTTGATTTCTTTACTTCTTTGCATCGAGTGTACTGATGCATTCACGATGTTGTGTTCATACATTATCTTCAGTTCACGGTATAGTTCCTTCATATATTCGGTCCACTCGTAGGTTGAGATGGTCCTATATGAGGAACGAGGGATACAAGCCCTATCTGCGTCGATGATTTGGTTATTGAGGTCATCGAGTGCCTCGTCAATCTCCTCGAGAATTGCCTCGTCCAGGTTGGGCGGATCGTAGGCCTCGAGAAGGTGTGCATACCGTGCCCAGTCTGCTCGTCTGTAGTTCTTCCTGACTACTGCTGGGACTTGTATAGGGTTCCTATTGATTGTGAGTAGGATCCCTATATGATCACTGCATGGAACCTGGACTGGTTCCATGTAGTAATTGAACGGTAGCTGACGATTCACCAGACAGATGTCTGGCTTTGTGGCACATCGTTCTCTGACATAGGTGGGGAAGTCGGGGCCTATCCGCTGGGCAATATTTCTGTCCAGCAACAGGTCCAGGCTTCTCCCTATTCCGTTGAAGGCCCTGTAACCGGATTCTCGGCATCTGGCGTTTAGGTCCCCCATTAGTATGGTGGGGGCTCTTCTGCCAAATAGGCCAGTGAGAGTGTGAATAGGCAACACATCTCTTCTTGGCGGTTGATATCCGGTTGCAATGACCAACTTTCCTAAGTCGAGCTCGACCTCAATCGCGAGGTAGGATTCTTCTAAGTTTCTTATCTGCTTGTATTTGATCCCTTTCTTTATTGCAATAGCGGCGCCATCGTACCGCTCTTGCGAAAAGTTCGTGATCAACACATCGTAGTTCCAGATTTTCATTTTTGTATTACGCGTGTCGATCCCGTGCTCTGAGATCAATATGATGTCTGCATCAATTTCTCTGAATACATTTCCGTAAAGAATTCTTTTCGTCGTCCAGCCGTTGGTGTTGATTTCCATTATTTTCAGTCCGTTACGTAGCATGATGAGTTGCTTTACCTATGTTTCTTCTTCCTCTTTTTTTGGTCTGGGGGCTGGTTGGGCGATTTTACTCGGCCCAGGGTTTTCTTTTTTCGGGGGGGGGGGCTCGGGGTCTTTGACCTGCTTTTGGTTGCCCGCGTGCGAGTGCAGGGGCCCTCTTCGCTGTCAGATGAGGATGATCCATCCTCACTTCCAGCCTTTTCCTCTTCTTCGGTTTCCTCTTCTTCGGTTTCCTCTTCTGATGGTGCACCAATCATCTCTTCCAAACCGGATTTGGTGCTTTTATTTTGGATTATGGAGTTCTTAAAGGCTTGCGAACACTCGGGGTCTTCTGGCATGGTTACTGCCGGGAGGTTGTTCGCTTTCAGGAGCGCATTGAGCACCTGGTTATAACAACCAGGCTTCACTGCATTTGCCACATTTGCATGGGTTATGCAGATCAATATTTTAGCGCTCAGATCTCCAGATACGCTAAAAGGTGCAGGTCCTGGTGCAGTGTTCGTCACTGTGTTCTTTTTTGCGGCGCTCGCGTACGTCGTCTCCTTTGCTTTTCTGTCTTCTTCTTCTTTCCTTCTAATAATCTCTCTGCGCTTGGGGCAATTAAGAGCCATCGTCCGATGTTTCCCTTTGCAGTTAAGGCACTTCTTGGTGTTGCTTTCGCACTTGTCAAAACGGTGCCCTTCCGTGGCGCACTCACTGCACCACAGCTTGTTCTTGTCTGGGCAGGTGGTGGAGGTATGGGCTTCAAGTTTGTAGCATACAAAGCACATCTGTATGCTACTGAACTTTTCCTGCTGTATATTCTCGCCCGGAATTCTCATGTTAAACACGAGAATACCATTTTGGGTAGCCTTTCTCGCCATGTCCGTGGTTGCGAATGTAATCTTGAATACGTGGGTATGTTCGCGGAATTTGATGATTTCGCGAACTTGTGCCCATTGGTTGCTCTCCGTAATCTCCTCTTTTAGCTCTTATGTGCTATGCTCGCCTACCCAGCTTTCGACTTTGCGGCAGATGACGCTTCTATTTGCTGCCACCTGGGGGGGGGGTTGCTTCTAGTCCGGTCTCCTTCAATACCCTCGCTCCCTCTTCTGAAAGGAGCTGGTCTACGTCTCTGGTTTCGGCACACATGGCGATGAAGCCTGACGAAACTTCAATTAGTTTCACCAGTGCCACCTTGAGTTGTATGTAGAGGGTTTCACATAGGTCCTTCTTCGTTGGGGTCTTCATTCCGGCGATGGTCCTTAAGGGGACCCTCTTAGTGAGGGCCTCCATGGTCTTGCTGCTCTTCTTATTCCTTCTTTCTCTGAAATCATGTGTAATTAATTTTGTTTTTGATATGTGAAAAAAGTTAGGGTGTGGTAAAGGAGGTATAGGATGGTGTGAGTGGGGTTGGTAATGGGTTTCAAGTAATTCGAGAGGAACGCCCCCGTCCATTTCTCCTGTTGCTCTCCCGCTCGTATGCTGCCAGTATGAGGGATGATAGGGTGATGGGGTGGGTCTCGGGTGGGGACCTCAGAGGGTTGAGCTTGGTGGACTTAATGCATAGCGGCCGAATCAACGACCGCTAAGTTTTTGCCACCCCCTCACGGGTACATACGCCATAACTGCATCCAACTACATAGAGACGGGTGTAACTCCCTCTATGATTCTGGCCGGGTCCCCCGGGCGATGAGGATTCCTCCTCCGTCCGGGACTCGCAGTTATGCCCCAGTATCGAGACGATTTCTGACTTCTGCTTCTGCTGTGGGCTAGGCCTCAAACCAGTGTTCACATAAGTCCTTAATTATGCCAAACCAAGTGGCTGACATAGTTAAGACGAAATCAATGAATGGCAGACATCCGAGCGGGTTCACACGCAGAGCGATGGACGGGAGCAGTGAGGCGCTTAAGCCCTCATTGAATTATGAACTTCGACGTAAAAAAATATGGCTCTCTTTTGAAGGATGAATCTGGGTTCACCTTAAGACTTCCAGAATAGGCTCGTTTCTGCAGCAGCGCTCAAAAGTCAATCAGACACTAAAACAAGTAAAAAGTGCTGTATCCAAAGTTTTTCAGCTGTACGCAGTAAAACGGATTTTCGGCCGTCTGTGTTCGTGATGAATCCCTGCCTTCCTCTTTAATTCAGGAAGTTTCGATTAACAGTTACCTCTCCGCTTTCGTGTGCATCATTGTCTGAAGCTCAATGCCCAAAGTGGACCTTGGTGGAAATTCTCGGACTTTGGAGAGGTCAAAAGGTGGTATTTGTTGGCTTATCATCGTGCCCACGTGGCTAGTGGCTATGTCCCGTTTACATGAGCGCGACTGGTTCCCATTTGCTTTAAATGGCGCGCTTGCGATGGGACGAGGACTCCTACAGGTACCCTCACAAGTTTGTTTACGTCTGCTGGTACATGCGCATCTACCCAATCACGTACCACACAAAAAGAAGAGAAGCTTTACAAAATCCCCCGGAAAGGAAAAGCCAATTTCAAGTAATTTGTCTTCATTCCCAGAATGAAGCATTTGCAAGTAGTTTCTCGCCAAAGCACATTTTTATTGCGAGTAATCTACACTTTCACCAGTTACAAATAGCGGTTAAGACACCTGCACTCATCTAGCCTTTTCTTAATCTAATCCGCAAAGCGGACATGGATGGTTGCACCCCCCCCCCCCTACACGTCTCCAACGCCTGTGGCTCTCGCTCCTGCACATATTTTCACTTTAGCTTCACAACCTGAGCTGAGCAAGTTTGCTATTTATTGAATGGGAAAATTTTAGGAAGTTCAGAATGCAAAAGACTTGGGTGCCCTGCTAAGTTCTTGAGTGTGTAATTGTAATTTTGGTCACCGTATTATAGGATGGATATTGGTTTGCTCGTGTGTCTGTGCAAAGAAGGATGACCAAGATGATTCATGGTTTGAAGAGCTTACCTTATGGGAAAAGGCTTAACAGACTAAATCTACATAAGTTAGAAAGCTCGACGAGACTTGATTGAAGTCTTGAAGTCGGTAAAATGTTATAATAGGGGATACAGGTGAGGTTCTTATTTTTAGGGAATAACATAGGGCACGTAACAATGGGTTTAAAGCTGGACCAATTTAGGTTTAGGAACCAGGTTGGTAGAAATTGGTTTACAAATCGAGTGGTTGATGGGTGGAATAGGCTCACTAGTCATGGGAGTTTTGAGAATTGATTAGATAGATTTATGGCTGAGTATGGTAGGTGGAACTGGGCATGGGGATGGGAAAAGAGTGCATTATTATTGCTTAGTATTTCGCTTACTCCTTCTATTCCTATGTTCAAGGACGGGCTTATGGGTTGAAGTTTGCTGCTATGCCCACGTGTGCTTGCGAGCAGACCTACACTTATAATAATGCACATTCCTCCGCGTGGCCCATGACGGAGTGTGCTCGATCCCTCCACCGTTTGTTCTTGTTCGCATTCCTCCTATTCCTTCCTTCTACCCCCGTATCGAATATCTGAAGAACCTAGTCTTTTGGACTTAACCTTAAAAATATATATAAAATAACTTTTCATCTTTACTTCCACCGCATGTTCCGCGCACAAAATTGCTTTCGTTTTTATGGCTCTGTCCCCTTTTAACGATTTCTTTTCTTCGCTACACTGCCTTCGTAGTCCCCAAAATTTGCTCCGTTTTTATATATCCAGTGTGAGCATTTTTTAAAGAGGGGTGGCGGTTATAGCTTTGTGTGGCTGCTTAGTTTATGTCGGAAACAATCGTCAGTTCTTTAAAGGCAAGAATGCATTTCTAGTCACAATTGTAGTTGTAAGGAAAGATTCATTTGGCGATTATTTTTCAACTCTACGAACACCATGCATAAGGGTTGAAATTGTTCGGTGGGGCCCATTTTCTTCCCCCCGCCCCCCAATTCTCCGTGAATAGTGTTCATAAAGAATTAGATGTTTTCGATTTTATTATTCGTATTCTTAAAGGCGCGAATTGGTTGTTCGTTTGTTTCGCAACGATTCCCCGACACTTAGGACGAAGTTGACGTTGATTCCTCTTCCAATGTAGTAGCTAGAGTAGGAGATAGGCTAACATGGTCGGAAAGACTACCAATGACGTCAAGCCCACTTCAACTTAGTGCGGCCCAACTTTGAAATGAGGATTGCAGCAGTGTCAGCCGCTTCTCCATTGTTTTTAAATCGATTTTCGCTGCTGCCTATGGGTAAGTAAAAACTTCTTTAATAAAATGTCGGCAAAATCAGAACATAGATTTTGTGATTCAGGGTTGATTGAGACTGGATAGGGAGGTATTCCACTGGCAACTTACTAGAGTTTGTATACTTGAAGGAGTCCCTTTAGAATATTGTTTTCCCCCAATAGTTTTTCCGTTATCGTATCAATAAACTCCGCCACCAGTTGCACCATGATCTCTTTCAAAATAATTATTTTTAAAAAAAGAAAATCATGTCTTTTCAATCTCGTATCCCAGGGCAAGGGAATTAAAGTTTGCTGGTTTTAATCCTCATATCAAGCTACATAGCTTCTCAAGCAGACGTTAGCCAGGGCAAGCCCAAGCCCGGTCACAGCGGTAACCTCCCTTAGTAAATAGTGTCAGCGATTGCCGGACAAACACGCTAACCACTATACTAGGCGGGAGTGCTTGCCTACCAGTTTTCTTCGCTCTTGGGATTTTTAAATAAACTTGAAACCGAGGTGTCTGCGCTTCACAATCACTGAATATTTATTCGAGCATCAGGGAACGCAAGGAATTACTTTATTCAGGAAAACTCCCAAGGCTTCAATCAAACGTCAGAAACTATCAAGACTGTTCTTTGCTTGAAACCTGCCGCTTACTTTGAATATCTCACCTTCTATAGACCTGGAAATGAGCTATGAGGCTCGGAACGATGTTACAAACCGTGTTGTCTCTATTAATTCACGTAATCAACAGTGTCGTGGTATGACATTATATTACATCAATACCATATTATATCTATGGGGGAGGGACCAATAACTTAAAGGCGAACCGAAAAGGGACGGAACACCACTAGTTTAGACGGGCTGAGTAGCGAGAAAGAGTGCAACGAGGTCAGGTAAATTATGGGCAATGGCAAAGCTCAAGGTTATTTAAAGAGGTATGTACAAAAATATAATTTTATTTACATAAAAATAATGAAAGAATTGACGGGCAAAATTACATCAGATGAACGAGGGGGGGTGAATGTAGTTATGAGTCAGACTATGAAGTTAAAATTAATGTGTTACGGGAGGAGACTATTCAAATGGGGGAGGAATTAACGCAAATGGGTTACTGAAGGGGGGAGGGGTTGGCTTACGGAAGATTACGGGTGAGACTACGGGGTAAGGCTTCACGGATGTCTTCTGCACGTGAGGCGAGGGCGCTCAAAACTTTGGAGCGGGAACTTGAAGTAATGACGGTTCCTCCAAAAAGTGTGTGGGGGGGGGGTAACGTCTGATCCAGGGGAGAGTATTTCGGCCACCCGAAAACGAGGGGCGAACGAGGAGGGCTTCGACAGGAGTTGATGAGAGAAGTCGGAAAAATCACTCGGTAGCGATCGTTAAATGGAATTACCTCACTGGCTGGGGCTAATTCCAATACACAAATAGTTCAGCTGTCACTTTGCTTTGTTGTTAGCACCTGACTGGGAACTAGGGAGAATCTTCATGGGTCCGGGCGAGACTTCTCAACTCTCGGTTTCATGGGAAATGAGCAATATATATGTGTCTGAGGCTCTCCCCGCAGGGGTGGGTTTAGTGGGAAACAGCTCTACTCTTGAATGGTCTCGAATCTTCTTGCCGAAGCTATTCTAGCCCGTGTAAAGGTGAATCGTGGTGGACGCGGTTCGAGGCTACCGCTTGTTGAAGGGGGGGTGGGTAGGCTTACCAATTTAAGGCCTAACAGAGCCTTATACAGCGCATGGAAGTTCCGTGCTGGACAAGAGATGCCACGTGGTATTCCCTCACAAACCGTGTATATACATCCTGTTAAAAAGCTATTTTTTGGCAAACCACTCTTCCTCAAAGCCCTCGGAAGGAGCTCTTCTCACATACACGAGAAGATAACACTTAAAATAAGCGTTTAGCGTTTTCTCATATATACGAGGAGCAGTCATTAGGTTTTGCAATTCGGATATGAGGAAAAGTGTTTTATTATTTTTCAATAAAACTACCCTCGACTTCAATGCATTTGCGCCACTTGTCCCTGAGGCTTCGAATTCCCGATAACTAGAAATCTCCCGAATGCTTTTCAATCCACTCCTGGACGGCGAGCTGGACATCTTTATCGTCCCCAAACCGGCGTCCACGCAGTGCAGCCTTGAACTGGCGGAATAAAAAGTAGTCGCCACGGGCCAGATCTGGACTGTAGGGGGGATGGTTGAGCTCCTCGAATCCACACTCGCGCAAGACAGCTTGTACAACTCTGGCCTTATGGACTTTGACGACGTTGAAGTCGATCATGGGGCGTGAGGTTTCTGGGGCTCCACGGGCAGATACCTTTGTGATGGCCAAATTGTCGTGGATGATGTTGATAACACTAACAAATTCTCGCTCGATTTTCGAGGATGATCCTCTCCACACGGGCCACATTGTCCTCGTTGGTCACGTCTGACAGGCATCCTGGACGGGGTTCATCTTCAAGGGACTCACGAGCGAGCAATGGTTGCATAGGAAGGGGTGGTGTCGGTGTACACTACAACCATGCGTTCATGGATCTCTTTTGCATTCTTGCCTTCCTTGGTAAAAAATTTGATCAGTGCGCGGTGCTCAACCTTCTCCATCCATTGTTGAAAAATTTGTGAGTGACGATCGGCGATCAGCTACTGCTTCTTAAATAGACGAGGCAGGATCGTGCGGCTCCTGACGCACGCTCCTGCCTTATATATATATATATATATATATATATATATATATATATATATATATATATATATATATATATATATATAATATGATGAAAATTAATGCAATATCGCAAGAAAAGATGAGGAATTGAACCACATTCTCCGAAGACAATTTAATTCAGAACAGTTTCGGTGTATCTCACACCCTTTTTCAACTGCACTGGATACAAAATATAAGAAAAGTGCTTACAAACATAACACAGGGTCAGGTCGTGAAAGATCCCCTCTTTTTCACCCAATCCCCTACTTGTGGCTAATCTGGGGGGGGGGGGTAGGCCTAAACATATTGAAGGGCTGACATTTTACTATTTTGTTTATTTGCTTTCGTATTACAGGATTTAAAGAAAATTGACTCTCAGATAGATTTAAATTAGGAACTGACGATATCAAGCTCGATTCTACGATTCTTCTCTTAACATAGTTAGCTGATTTAAATACCATTTTACTTCCATTGAAATCGATCGAATGATTCAAGTCTCTAACATGGCAAAATATTCCACTGCTTTTGCTGCCCCTTCTAATATCTCTTTTGTGTTCATACAATCTCTTGTCTCGATTTCTCCACGTTTTCCCTATATAAACTTTATGGCAATCGTTGCATCGTATTGCATGGTATTGCCATAAAGTTTTAAGCACTTTTCTTATATTTTCTATCCACTGTCAGTTGAAAAAGGGTGTGAGATACACCGAAACTGTTCTGAATTAAATTGTCTTCGGAGAATGTGATTTAATTCCTCATATATATATATATATATATATATATATATATATATATATATATATATATATATATATATATATATATATATAAATGAATATAATTTTATAATTATTTTGACAATAAAATTTCCTAAAAATGGAAATTAAACGTTTTCCGAGAAGGTCATTACAAGAGCTGATGTCTGGTAACAGGACATACCTGATTTCTTTTGAGATATTAAAAGAAGTGGAGGGGTTATAAAGCCTGAAGAGGAACTTCGTAATACAGCTTTCAACTAAACATAAGGGGTAATCATTTTTTACAAAGTATTCTTTTAAAATTTGAATTCAAAATGCATACTAAAATAAGTGGATGACAAATTAAAACATCTGAAGAAGAGTGTTTTACTGTCGCCAATTTTGTATGTTAAATCACAGAAACTAAAGAAATTTAAACCCTGCCCTGTGAAAGTTGGTTTTCTAAAAACACACGTTTGAATGCCGGAAAGGGTACGAGAGACAGTAACATCTAGAAATGGCAACATATTATTAATCTGATGTTCTTGAGTGAAAGTAATATTAGGGTGTAAATTGTTTATAAAATCGAAAAATCTTTTTGAACAAGAACTAGATAAACCCCCCGCAAAGGTATCGTTAACGTATCTTTTGTAGAATAAGGGACGAACTTGAGAAGGGCAATCACGGAAGAGTCTTATCTTCAAAATTCCACATGAAAATATTTGCAAAAATCGGACCTAGTGGGCTTCCCATCCCAACACCTTCAATTTATTGATAAACCACGCCATTGAAAGTAAAATAGTTGTCCTTGACAGCTAGATGCAATAACTGAAAATTGTGAAAAACTGAAACCATTAAAGAGGGCATTTCTATCCGGAAAGGCTTTAGTCAAAATAATCTCTATAGTTGCCTGAAAGGGAATATTTGTAAATAAGGACGTGATGTCCAAATCTAGAAAAGAAAAAAGGACTTGACGATTCAAACTTTGCGATTTCCAAAGCAAAATGCCCTGCACGGATTTTTCGAAAAAAGGTAATAAAAATATTATTGTAAGGAAAAATTATTGCGTTCTCTCTTCCAATATAAACGGTTTAATGGATTCATTTTCATCATTCTCTCGAGCTACTTTGTGTGTGTGTGATAGTGAAACCACTGTATAGGAACCAAAAGTTTAATTTACGAGACTAGTTTCAGTATGTAGTTTACTGAGAATGCAATTGTTACAAACGTCTATAAATAGTATACAGATGTATGAGCCAATTACGCTTATTTTGTATCTTTCAGGGCATTTATTCTCTGCATTAGGCATCTTCCATGTCTGTACTTTAGTGATGTAGCTGCCATTAATGTTACGGACCTCAACATAAGTGAATTTTAGCACGAAGTTCTCCTCAAAATGTTGCTTGATGTTAACGAAATGTTCTTCGTTTTGGACGTTGATGTAGATGTCATCTACGTATCGGCAATATGTGTGTGGCTAATTTTCCATGATGCCCAATAATCTCTCCTCGAGTTGACCCATGCAATAGTTGGCGAAGGTCGGCCCTAAGGGTGACCCCATAGCCACTCCATCCACTTGCGTGTATAGATTACCTTCCGGTGTCCTGAACGGCGCCTCTGATGTGCATGAACGTAACATGCTCGTTAAGATGTTTATGTCAAGATTTGGAGGAGACATTGTAGGATGATGGTACAACATTTTGAGGAGAACTCCGTGCTAAAATTCACTTATGAATTGAGCACGGGTAATAAACTCCCTTTCTTTGACGTTGCGGTTCATAACAGCAATGGCAGCTACATCACTAAAGTACATAGAAAAGGTACGGACATGGGAAGATGCCTCAATGCTGAGAGTGAATGCCTTGAAAGGTATAAAATAAGCGTAATCGGCTTATACATCCGCCGAGTTTATAAATGCTGATCTACGTGGGAACTTTTCCACCAAGAGATAGCAAGAGTAAAACAAATAATCGTGAATAATGATTTCTCAAACAGCATGATTGACATACAACTCCAATCATTTTTAAATAACCATTACAAACATGCGGATAAAACTGAAAGTAAGCATGGAGAAGTCAACAACATTAAAGTGTATTACAGAAACCAGATGTCCACGGCCTATAAAATAATGAAAAAGACATCAAGGAGATTATTAACCGTAACTACAAGGTTAAAAATCAAACGGATAAAATCCAACTCATCATCTATTATAAAAAAACAAAAACAAAAGCCAGCAACCTTCTGATGAAAAATAACATCTGCCTAAACTCCTCGAATCTCAAGTCTACCAACATAGTTTACGAGTTCATCTGTCCCGATAAAGACTGTAAGCTTTATAAAAACTCGATATATATTGGCATGACAACTACCACACTTTCGAGACGGTTAACTATGCATCTACAAAGCGGAGGGCCTAAGAACCATATGGAAAGTGTCCATAATATTAACCTAACGAGAGATATGCTCGTTGATAGCACCATTATTAAAAGAAAATAGGTTAATTAAGCGAGGCTTAACATCTTGGAAGTCATATTAATAAATGAAGATAAGCCTGCCATCAACAGTCAAGCAACAAGCTGGTATCGCACAGTAAAACTATTTTAAAAAGGCCACTCACAGGAGTGGCCTATTTCCTTTAACGTTACGTTTAACCAAGGCGGAATAAATGCCCCTTAAAAATCGTTAACTTTCTGCCAGATTCTCACTCCACTCATTACATCGTCAAAGGAGGCAAAAACATTTCAAAACGCTCCGAAGATGATCGAATAAGATCGAAAACCTAGCAATTCAGTTTGTTTTTTTACCAAACACATTCATTAAAAAAGAGATGAATACTAGACAAGCAATCCACCATCTACAAGATGGAATAATAAAGACAGTTAGAGGAAGAGAAAGTTGCCAAAAGGAAATTAATTAATGCAAAATGCACATTGGTCTTCAACAAAAATTTTATATATATAAATTTATATAACTATATAACTATATATATATATATATATATATATATATATATATATATATATATATATATATATTAGTTAATGTAGTGGCATTATTAGACAACTGATCTACTTGAGGTCCAGCGTTATTCCCTAATTCCGCGTAGCCGAGTTGTCTTGTCTAAGGGACGGTTTAATTGAGATCAAAGCTATTGCTCACTGCTTCAGTGTGCACAGTCTGAATCTCACCCCTGTATGGAATTTTTGCGAATTAGGAAATAACATTTCCGAAGAAAAAATTTCTTGTTTTTCTGTTTATTGAGGTTTGCTGGATTCATTTCATCATTCTTTCGCGTTCATGAATATATATATATATATAGTTCATGAAATATATATATATATATATATATATATATATATATATATATATATATATATATATATATATATATAAAGACCCAAGGAAATGAAAATTGCTAATACAACCCGGAAAAACACTTGGAGAATATCACGTGAGCCAATAAAAGCTTAAGCTTTTATTAGTTCACGTGATATTTTTTCCGGGTTGTGTTACCAATGTTCATTTCCTTGGACCTTCAAATACATATATAAAATCACGTGTCATGTGATTTTCAATTTATATATATATATATATATATATATATATATATATATATATATATATACGTTATTGAAAGGAGAAACCCAAGTCTACACAACATACACGACGCTCCAACCCATCATAATTTTCTAATGGACCAGACCTCCACTCCCCTTTATTGCGTTTTTGTCAAACTATTCCCAGTCCCCCTCGAGCAATGGTTAGGGTGTCCTGGACGCTGTTTTATCTGATTAGCTTATCGGCGGAGTTGGCACTTAACGACTTTTTTACTCCGCCTGAAACTGCCAGAAACAATGTGAATCCTCGAAATAGAAAAAGGTCATTTTCCTTATGATTTTCTTTCCTAGTAAACCTGAACTATATCGGGCCGGTTCCTGAAGAAAGAGGAATTTTAACTATGAGAAAACAAGCAACGAGGAAAAGGGTTTTTTTCCCAGTAATTTTTACCCGAATTTCCAGGAAGAAGAATACAATATTCGTACAGAGTATATTTAGTATTGGCATTCAAGGTATTTCTATCCTTCGCCTGTGTTTTCAGAAGTTTAGGTGTTCCTTCATCATAAGATTTAAAATTGATCATATGCAGTCTTGCATCACAATAGCCTCATTGTATTGCAATCTGTATAAAGATGTCCTACCATAAAATTTGATTGCACTTATCGACATGAAGAAATCAAACTTTTTCTTATGATTTTATACTTTGGCTTATGTTTGAAGAACATGTTATAGGAATCCTGATTTTCCATGCAAGAATCGGTGGTGAGGCAAGTCCTTCTATTGGCAGGAGAGTATTTTTTCCTGAATGGTTTTCACCATCAGGAGGAGGAACCGTGTTTCTCTTTCATTTAATGCTATTGGCTTCGGTTTTCCTTGGATAAGGCTAAGATGGTGCACATCCTCCGCCATCCATAGCTCCACCCTGACCCAGACTTATTTCTAAATGCGATGCCCCTGGAAGTGGTCGACTCGCACCGTTTCCTTGGTCTTATATTTGACCGACGCCCTACCTGGGAGGCTCATATTCGCAGCCTTAGGACCTCTTCTACTCACTCCATGGATATTCTTCGTTTCATGTCGTTTAACGCCTGGGGCGTTGATAGGGCTACTGCCTTACTTTTTTATCGATCCATTGTTCGTTCTAACTCGACTACGGATGCGAGTTTTATGCATCCTCAGCCGATCGTGTATTGCGGAAGGTGTACTCGATCCACCACACCAGCCTTCGCCTGGCGACCGGTGCCTTCCGCACTTCCCCCATTGAGAATCTACTTGCCGATTCTGGTGAGATCCCTCTCACTCTGCGCCGTGCACAGTGCATTATTTCCATGTACGCATGAACCCGGCGCCTATCTCAGTCGCCCATAGCTATCACTGCATCCGCAGCTAATCTCGACGATGCCTCTGCCGCCGAGAGACGCCAGCCATACCCACAAAGGGCTACGAAACTCCCAGAGCTAGGTGTAACTCTCGGTCTGGTGACACCCCTGCTTCTTCCCAGGATGCCACCCTGGAGTGTACCACCTTTGACTATTTTTCGCCACCCCTCTGCTCACAAAGATTCTACAGCGCCGGGAGTATTGCGTTCGGGATTTTTTTCGCCCCCTCAGGGGCACGTTGGAACCATGCCAGAGTATACGGATGGCTCCAGGTCAATAGGAGGGAACGGTTTCCCCGCCGTATCACCTGTTTTTGCAATACACCGGTAGGTACGGGAGATAACGCGACGAGCCCGGTTCGGAGACTCGATTGTGATTTATAGCGACTCACAAAGCGCCCTGAGTGTTCTCGTGTCATTGGAATCCCCGCATCATCTGATTCGCGATATCCGTGACTCCACGTTTTTGGTGAGCCGGGCGCATGTCGAGATTATCTTCTGCTGGGTTCCTTAACATGTATGGATTGCGGGGAATCAGGCCTACCCCTGACGTTGGAGCGTTCCTCTTGTTGCGTTTTTAATTTGTTTCTTTTGTTGTTTCTATCCTTACCTTTTTATCGTTAATTGTTCATTACCTAATTTTTTGTTTTGTTAATACACCCTAGTAGTAGGCTGTGATATGAGTACTGTGACTTCTGCCATTGTAGGCACTCGCCAGATACGATCGTAACAAAAAAAGAAGGGAATTTTGTCAGAAAGAGTGGGCGTGGGTCGTTGGACTGCTACTACCACACATCAGAATCATCGAATTCTTGGTACCAAATAACGTTATCATTCTCTGGTACTATGATTTTGAAACCATGATTCATACCATTCCAGGACGACGTGAGACAGTTAATAGAATCTCCGCCGATGTTGTGAATGGTGTATTAAATGTGAGTGCACTTTTTGGCTGCAGATGTAACCCATTTATATTATAATTACCACCAACCGAAGGTGTGAAAATCCATTACGTCAATTTTTGCTTCTTATATCCGTACTACATGGAAAACAATCCTTATCCCGTAGGATCACCTCGACGTTGCGTATATGTGAGAGAAATTCCGTCTATTCAACAATTCACTGAGGGTGTGAATAAGCATATTTCGGTATCGTGAAAGTTGATGTTCTTCTTAATGATCTGTATATTCCAGTTCTCCCTCAATCCATAGGTGTTAAACTTACTTTCACACTCTGCACCACATGCGCTCAGCAAAACTCACACGAATGCAATCGCTCTGAAAAGCATCGTATGATTTGTGAAGTGTACACAATCCCGGAACTGAAAAGATGTATAAGATCACGAAAATTTGGGGAGTTTGAAAAGAGGGATGGGTTGTTCGCAGAATATATAAGAACCTTTCTAGAGGAACAAAATGAAGCTTCTGGATTCCCGCGAGGAACGGATTGGGAGAAAGAGAAAATGGAATATGTAAAGAGGGTGAATCAGGCTGAGGATATAAACATACAAATGGCCAACATCGAAAGGAATTCTGTAAAGCGTTTTAGAGCAAAGCTCTAACTAGGTAAGGATTTCTTCCTGAGATTAGTTTTTCTCCATTAATCTTATTCAGTTGATATATTACATTCAAAATGTGATTTTATAAATATTAACGCATTGTACAACGAATATGAAGTCAATAATTTCTGAAACTTGAAGGCAATAATAATAATAATAATACAAAAAAAAACCCAAACCCAGCCCTTCAATCCTGATCATATTTTCTTCCTTTATAGTCATTGGGGAAAGTTCGCTCAGACGATTCGCGGTTTGAAAATGGTCATATGTAGTTCGAACCATGATGTTATAAAGCTAATCAAAAATGACGATTACATTGTGAACTCCTTAGATGCGTACATAGCGAAAGTGGAGAATGTTGAACTTGTAGAAGTTGTCCCAAGTAACGAATCTTCCAATTGCAGCATTCACAACCGGCTATGCTTGAATCAAGCTCTATGGCCTCTTGGACTCGTTGGATGAACGGTTGTTGTATTGTGCCACAGTCAGTGCCATCTTCATTGCTAGGAAAGATGACCCACAACCTCGACTTGGAGAATTCCTAGGTGATCTCACCGATGAGATCAAAGATGTGTACAGTGTCGATGCGTATGGAGATTCATTATGCTCTACGGATCCCAAATCCTATTTGGTACGTATCCAAACGACGAGTGTGGTGAATTATATACTTAGTGCTAAAAGATTAACCATTAACACTCAGACGAAGGATATAATAATCTACGATACTATGAAACGTCTAGTTGTAGCTGATGGTGGTAGAGAGAATGATGATAGTCATATCTCTGTACCATTTATGGGTTTCAGAGCCGAGTAACAGTGGAGTGAAGGAGGTGAGAGGGGAAAAGCTTTTCAGAAAGACATTTCGTAAACCGGTTGAACTCCAAAGGAGTTATCGAACTATACCTTTCGGTTTCTAAGGTAGCTTACATAACATTTAAAAAATAGTTACTATACATTGAAGCCTTGTCATTTATTATGTCTATAGTTTTTAGCATTTATAATATTCTCTGATTAGTATGAATAAAATAAAGATGAAATACTACGCGTTATACTACGAATGCAATAATTTGTCTACAAAATAATTCATCACATTCTCTTGATTTTATGAGAAGAATTTTTTCATCCTTGCCTCTTCAATCTTGGTTTTTATTATATCAATAGGCTGGTGGGAATACCATAAGAGAAAGCGAACTAACAGGGATTTTGTGTCAAATATAGCGATGTTCACTATTTTCTCACCATCATTCACCATGTCAGAATGTAATATGCAGAAAATCCTGCCCCTCCCTCATCTACTGTGACAATCGGATAGGCCTCCTACAAATAAAAACTGATCCATAAGCTCGTTTTTTTTAATTTTTCACCAATGATTAAATCTTTTAAATCCATAAACTGGAGATTTTCAAGTACTTTTTATTGTAGTTTAAAGATGCTAAGATTGACCCACTATACAGAAATCAACCGTAGATGAATAGTCGGGGCTAAATTTATAATCCCATCCACATATATCTTCGGTTCCAAAAAAGTTACTAATTCTGAGTGTAACACGGTGTAGATGGAGGATCATCTTATAACGTGTGACACAGAGAGAGGTTTAGCGACAAATGAGTTAAAAAACAAGTGCGGAGGTGGAGTGAAAAAGTAACGAGTTAAGTGGCAACTCCGTTGATATAGTAATAAGAGACAATACATGAATATTCAAACCGCGTCCAAGATACCCTAACCATTGTTCGAGAAAAGGTCACTGACCTAGGGGGGGGGGGCATTTTGACAAACCAATAAGGTCCATTATAAAATGTCATGGGTTGTATGCTCGTGCACGTGTGTGTGTATTTGTAGACTCGGGTCCCTCCCTTCAATAGTATATATATATATATATATATATATATATATATATATATATATATATATATATATATATATATATATATATATATATATATATATATATACACACACAAAGGAAGCAACTACAGGATCTGTGGGTGATTATACAGCCACCACTGGGCTATGCCAGTTTTATTTTCTGTCTTTCAAATCAAATTTATAGACAGAAAGAAAGAGGCAGAAACCTGATGTAGCTGACTATAAATACATATAGAACAAGAGTAATAAGAATTGGACGCGGTAAAGCATCTGACCGACAATCAGCAGACCCGGGTTCGAGTCCCGGCCAGGAATTCAAAACTTATTTTCCCCTGGCGTTATTTCTGTCTTCTCGGTAAAGGATCGCCTTCATTGGGCCGACCTCTGCTACCTTTGATTCTGGATTATTCTAATGACCCTCTCTCTCTCTTGCCTTTATAAAAAAAAAACCCGGTTTTTTGTCTCATTTGCTCATTTGCGTCCAATTCTTATTACTCTTGTACTATATATATATATATATATATATATATATATATATATATATATATATATATATATATATATATATATATATATATGGGGCGGCAGAACCCTTTGAGGAGTCAATGCTCGGGGGGGAGGCGGGAGGTGCGCGTGGTTTCGCTCTGCTCCGTAGACATCTCCATTTCATTAGCAAACATGGTGTGGTGTGGATGGGAGCACATCGCGGCTTTGCCGTGCGCGCGTATTTTGAGAACGATCAATCTGTGATTGCGACGCAAAGAGCTTTTCAGCGACGGTTCAATATTCCGCGCAACGATGCCTATCCTCAGGCAAACACAATTCGGTCCTGGGTTAGGCAGTTGGAGGCAACTGGTAGCACACTAAGAAGAGATACACATGGCCGACGCAGGTCCATCAGAACACCATAAAATGTGGAGATGATGAGAGCAGCGATCGTGCAGTCGCCGAGACGTTCTGCTCGAAGGCATGATGTTGCCTTGAGGAATTCCGACCGCAGTTTGATGAGGATTCTGCATATAGATTTTAATTTCCATCCCTACAAAATAATGATGGCTCAAGAATTGAACCAAGCAGACTTTGCCAACCGCCAATATCATACTCTAGTAGAATTAGTTTATTACATTACATGACTAGTTTCGATAATACACTGTATAACTCAAACCTATAAATTCAAATTCGTATATACATTTTATTCAAGAACTCCATCGTCTTATCACAAATCTTGAGGTTATCGCATTTGCAGCCCTTGCCTTTTTCAAGACGAACTTAATTTCATTAGTTGTACGTTTATTTGTTTAATGTATCCCCTGTGATTTATTGAACCATGTTATTCCAGAACCAAACTGATATATTATTGCTCCAATAAAACTAATATAACTTAGGCCAAAGTATTTATTATATTACCTTTTGTCTCACAATTTTCAAAACTAAAAGACCGCCACAAATAACAAAATTAAGATAGTCTTTAAATATAACCAAAGTATAAAAAGTCTTTTCAAAGAAAAAGAAACATGTAACCAACAACCTGGAGTGTATCTTTAGTATAATAATTACAATTAAACTCAACTTTAATTCTCATTTATGTACATCGGGGAGATAGAAGTAGTAGTTTATCTTCTAGTTTTTCAACCATGCAAGTAATTGTGATCACCAACCCTATAAGGGGCACGGCGATTTGCTATCCTGGCCGCCGTGCTGACGGGACTCTGCTTCCTCACCGTCCCTACAACCTCTCCCAGAACTTTCTCTTGTCGGCCTCTAATAAACAGGCTAGAACCGACCAGCTTACTCTCACCCAACCATCCCGGATCGGGGCTGAGTAGGGTGGGGGTGGGGGGTGGGGGGCAATGCCCTATCTCCCCTGAGCCCCAGTTTGATGTGGTGAGTTTTAACAACCTGTTTCACCACCACCCACAAATACTCTTTCTCTCTCCTTTCAAGGTCTCAATTTAACTCCCAGCCCAAGGTGGAGCCACCATGCCAAAGGGCTACCTTGCCACTGGGCCGGAGGAGTAGTCCCAAATGGCGACAGCTGGCTCTGCCGGCCCGTACTCACCCCTCACATAGCGGGCTACTACGTGGGGGTGATTAGCGCTTACTTCCCGTGATAAGTTTAAAAACACCCTCTTGCCTCCGCTGTAACATCTTCGGAGCCTCGTTTAGGCAGCTCCACAGCAGAAAAGGAGCCCCCCCCCCGTGATTTCGCAGGAGACTCCCCCTCCCTTTACTTTCCCAGGGGACTGCCAAGATAGCACGACAGCGGCCCATAAATGACCGCTCCCAGTGTTAGCGGCTCGATACGGCCAACCCCCTTAGGGGGACAAGGGATAACATGGCCCTTCAGCCCGTGCCCTCTAAAGTCCTGCTGGCGTGGGTATCAAGTCTACAGGGGCTCACTCTACGTGCCCCTTCTCTTCCCTGACGGATGCCGGTTTGTCGGCCCAAGACGAGACGAAAGGTTCCTCGAATGGGATCCGTGTTGTCTTGGGGTCGATGGCCACATGGAGGCCAACCCTGAAATGGACATGATCCCTGAGGTGACCCAGGCGGCAGGATCTTCCATGGGCTCAAACCCGGGCTCGGTGACGAGCTAATAACCCGAGTCCGCCCCAGTGCAAGCTTCTCCTCAGGTGGCTCGACCCCCCCCCCTCCTCTCGATGCCTTACAAGAAGCAGAGGGGTCTCCTCTTCCGGCTGGTGCCTCTGTGACAGCCAAGGACGTCTCCATTTCAGAGAAGGATCTGGCCTAGGGGCCACACCTACACTCTTCGTCACGTTCGACTGTTACCAGCTCCCTGAGTCTGGCGTATCGCCCATCTTTAGGTTCATTGCAACCAATTTCAAGAAAGGTAACGGTTAAAAAAAGATTTTCTAAGTCTTCTCGATAACCTCTAAATATTTCGGTAATTGAAGATTATCGTATGACTATATTTACAAGAAATATGGACCTGAATGATTGGAGAACTACCTAACTTTTTCCAATTTATCGAGAAGACTTAGCAAATCTTTTTTTTAGTACGTTACTTGAAATTTGTCGTACTAAACTAAATAAATAAAATGTGCCTGAGCATCCCAAATATCCACAATCATTGCTTGCAACATCGTGCCCCTCTTAGGGGTGCGAGCACACCAAGTTAAGAATCCCCTACCTAACCAATCAATCTGGACGTTGGGCAAGTCGTGACTTGGTTTGGATCATTTGTACTTCTTCGCCGTTGCTTCCTCCCTGCTCATTTGGTGTATTTATTCGTTTTCATCGTGGCGAAAAGCACCTCTTCTGTTGCATAGATGAGTTAGCTTGTCCGCGGCATCGAAATTCCCCCTCCTAACTTTCTAAGTAGGCTCCTCTTTTGATTCCTCAGGTTTTCCATCTCGCACTTTTCAATTCTATGTATTTCGAACTAAACCTCTTCATATGAACATGCTAACAGAGATGTCCTCGTTGGTTACTTTGTTTATGTTTTTATCCTTCATCTTCAACAGTAAAACCCAACACACACACACACACACACACACACACACACACACACACACACACACAGCTTAGCGCGATCGGCGCACGGTCCTTCGAGCTTGGCCTTGCCAATGCGGTCTGTGTTGTCTAACGCAATCCATCACTGTTGTTAGGTTTTATGGTCGTCCTCGCCTCTGTTTCTGACCGCAAGACGCGCTCTCTCCGCCGTTTCCTTCTCCCCCTCCTCCCCCTCCTCCTCCAGCGTCTCTTGAGTCGTTCGTTAAACCAGCTGATGCCGTCAGTATAACGGCTTCTTTTATTGCGAAAAAAATGTGAAAACAAATTTAAGGCAATAGAGTTGAGGATAAGTGTAGTGAAAATGTATTGCAATATTTAAGATTACTCTTACATGTGTGGAGGGGGGGGGAGGGGCGTTTTCTTCGTATGGACGCGCGTCGCATAATTACCTCCATATTTCTCCCTGCGCCTCCATAGTCGGATAAAACTGCAAAGCCAAGTCTATTGATCATTCCTAATATTAATAATCACTCACTACTTTGCCAGAGAATTATAGCAGCGTCGCCCTTTAGCGTAACGACCCCGCTAAGGGGTGCCATGTGTATACTGCTACCTCTTGAGGAGGGAGGCACATCCTCCCTGCTCGAGTGCCATTATGGAAGGGCTGGTTCACTGGGTTAACTCTAACTCTTTGACAGGACCGGTCTGAGGAAGCCAGTCGTTCCCTATTTCCCTCTATACACCCACCGTTTCTAGATATATCCTTATTCCTTTATTCTAGGTTCAAGGATCTGACCAGCTACCTCATAAGGTGTCAAAAGACAGGCTTTGAAATCTATATACAACGTCCACAAGTTGGAAGAGACCAACCTTAAGGGGTCATGGGGATTGGGGCGCGAATACCATGCAAGTTTCATTTACCTACTCATATTTTTGAAAATATTTTTAACAAAATTGTTCTTAATTTGCTTGAAAGTGTAGGCCCAGATCTTTGGAGAAACGGGCGTTCTCGCCGTCCATTTATACACTCTTTACTCTTTCATTGTTTCCATCTCCAACTCACATCTTTTTGGCTTGGGCTTCTCTACCTGATGTCGACCATAATACCCGACCTCTCCGATCATTAAGCCGGATCCATAACTCCGACCTGCCTACCACGCCATCGTAGGATTTGGTCTGGAGTTTCCAGGGAATGGCGGTAATGGCGTATACTATCTGTCCCAGCAGGATCGGTCGGGGCACGTAAGAATCCCTATGTGAGCGATTCCTTATTGTGCTTGCTTGGGCAGTGAATTTTATAAAAGACAATTAGTGACTATGTCCCGCTTAATAAAGCCTAGCCTAATCTTGGTGTAGGGGCTCTCTTCTCACCATTCGCCATCGGTGATGAGAAAACGTTGTGTTGGGGGCTTGAAACACGTTCGATCTTGACAGGCTCTTTGTCACAGTTTCGACCAGGAGTAGCCGATGGATGTGTGAAAAGTCGGGTCTACCCGAAATCTGTATGAATATCTCTAAGACCGTACACGATGTCATTGTGTGAATAGCAAAGACCATCACCATGCTTCGTCAAAGCAGTGTAGCCTGTCTCTCCCGGAGAAGGATATCCTGGCTGTTCAGGCTAAGGACTTGGTCTTGCCGTGCCATGTGATCCCTGGGACATCGTATGCTTCGAAAATTAAACAGGCACTCTTTGCTCCTGACCGCACCAGGACTACAAGCACGGTCGCTTCCGAGCTCATTTCTAACTTAAGGTAGTTCCAAGCGCTTCCCTGGTAAAGCAGGCGGCTCCACGGGCTCCCACTCCCTTCCCCCGGTGACTGTTTCCGCCTGCCTTAAACTGTGTCGTTAAATTCATAGAGGCTAACTCCCTGAAGGTGGTCTTGAGAGCGTCTTCGGGGATTTAAAAAGCTCTCCCCCGAAAGGACGACGGCACCAAGGGAGCTTCAGCTCCCACGTTTCCCCCTGCCCTTCCCAAAGACTTTGAGACCCAGGATCCTCCAAAAGAGGTACCAGCGACCCCGTATGAAGAGGGCCGAATCGCTACTCTGCTTGCTTTTCGCAAACCGGGGTGACTTAACTGTACCACGGCCAGTCTCCGCCCAATCTCTAACCTCCTGCGTGTGCAAGTTTATGGGGAAATTCGTAAATGTTAGATTAGCCTTTTTTTTCTGGACAGCGGAGGCCAGCTGTCTTGTGCACAGTGCGGCTTTCCCCGACTTTCATTCCAGGTTGGATGCTTTGCTCCGTCTATGAAATGCTATATGCGAGGCCTTCCTTCGTAGACACCACGAAGAAGGCCTATGGTACCGCATGGTGTGTGGTATCATGGAAACTCCAAACAATTAGGGCCAGGAGGCGCCTCCCAATCTTTATATCTAAGTTTTTCTAGATAATCGAATCCGCGTGCAGGGGGGGGGGGCGGCTCTCTGGAGCAGGGAGAGGGTGTCCCGCAGAGAAGTGTCCTCAGTCTCACACACACTGCCCTGAGCATCAACGGCATCACCTCGGTGCTTCTGGAAGATGTTCTCGCTACGCATCTTAAGCGCGGCCCAGATGCCAACTCTGGAGCGTCGACTCCCAACAGGCGTTGTAGTGCTTTTCTTGCTATGCCGAAGCTCACGGGCTTCGGTTTACCTTGGTCAAAACAGGTGGTGCACTTCTGGCGCCATCTACGGCTCTACCCGGACTCAAGACTTCTTTCTAAATTGGGTGCGCCTGGAAGTGGTTGAATCGCATCGCTTCCTTGGTCTTGTATTTGACCGGCGCCTCACCTGGGAGTCTCATATTCGTGGTCTTAGGGTCTCTTGTACCCGCGCCACCGTCCGACCCCAGCTTAGCCTCTTCTTCTTCCTTCAAAACACTTGTTTCCTCGCTTTTCATACAACCTCTCCCACAACTTTCTCTGGTCAGCCTCTAATTTCACAGGGTAGATGCTGACCTTCCTCTCAGCCAACCGTCCTGCATCGGGGCTGAGGGGGGAGGGGACAATGTTCCCTAACCCCTGAGCTCCGGTCTGGGGTGGATGGTTTTTAACAACCTGCTTCATCCCCACCCATACCTTCCTCACATCCCTTTTCCTCTCCTCTTCACAATCTATATATTTTACGCCGTGTCTAAGGTGGAGCCGCAGTGCCGATGGACTGCCAGGCCACCAGGCGGGAGGGGTGGTCCCAAATGGCGGCGCCTGGCTCTGCCGGGCTTGTAAGCACCTCTCGCAGTGCGGGCTACTGCGAGAGGTGTGCGCGATTGCATCCCGTGTAAAAAAGAGGGTCACCAGGCCCAATGATGAAGATAGAAAAAAACTCAACCCCTAACTTCCCCTGAAACATCGACGGAGCCTCCCTCGGGCAGCTCCAGCAAAAAAATGGAGGTCTCCCCTCCCTGTGCTTGCACAGGGGACCCTCCATATTTCTCTAACCGGAGAGGAGGCTTACTCCTCTCCTTCGCCTACGGGTGCAGGGGACTCCCCCTTACCCCCTTCTCTGGAGGTGCTTTTGGGCACCTCCCTTTTTCCAGCGGCAGTCCCCTCTTTTCTTTCCAAAAGGACTGCCAAGAAAGCCAGCAGGCAGCCCTTAGCCAGCCGCTCCCCATCGAAGCGGCTCGGTAGGGCAAACCTCCTTAAGGGGGAGAGGCAAGCCAGGCCCCTTCGGTCGCTTCCCTCAAAAGACCTGCTGGCAAGAATATTAAACCTTGCCGGGGTCAAGGCCTGTGCCTCCCCACTAAAGACTTATGACGCTGCCCAAAGGGGACCTGCGATGTCCTGGGAGGGGATGGCCAACTGGAGGCCCCTCCTGTGATAGACATGGTCCTTGAGGAAAACCAGCCTCAGACGGTAGGGCCTTCCATGGGGGGGGAATCCAAATTCGGCGCCAAGCAACGAACCCGAATCCGCCCCTATGCAAGGTCCTCCTCAAACGGCTGGGGCCTCCGAGGCAGCACAAGGAGGGGAGGGATCTCCTCTGACAGGTGCCCCTGCGACCACAAGGACCTTTTCCATTTCGGAGAAGGACCTGGCTGAGGCCGGTCCATCTGGCCTAGGGGCTTCTGTCGGCGGAGAAGAGAAGCGGGTTCATTCCCCGCCCCCTCTCCTAAATAGAAGAAAAAGACAAGAAAGACTAAGAAGACTCGGGGCTCCTCTCCATCCGCGGGTGCTGTGGGGACGGATGGGTCTGCTGCCACTTTGGCAAGTGACCAAGCCAAGACCGGCACATCCGGCTTCTCTGCCTCCCGGGTACGGAGCTTCTGACTATGACAAAGACGAAAAGTGCACAGGGCGGAGCCTCGATGACATCAGGGCCCCGGATTCAGATGTTACCTGGCGTTTTCGAGCCCGCTGGCTTCAAACGCTTCCTCGTTATTTGCTCCACTGATGGTACCATGTTGTCCAAGGGCAACATGATCCATCAGAGGAGAGGATTAGCTAGTGCAATTGGTAGAGAGCCGAAGGTGACCCGTTTCTCGGACGGGAGCCTTCTGGCGAATGCGGCGAATCGCGCCGAGGCGGCCAAGATAAGTGCTCTTCGGACACTTCATGGCACCCCGGTGAGTATGACGCCGCACTCTACCATGAACTTTGTGAAAGGAGTAGTTTATGCGAGGGAACTCGTTGACTACTCCATTGAGGACATCACCCTAGAGCTGGCCGACCATGGGGCGGTCAAGGTCGAACGTGTGATGAGAAAACAGGGAGGGGCCTCGAGACCCACCCCTACACGCTTCGTCACGTTCGACTGTGACAAGCTCCCTGAGTCGGTGCGTGCCGGTTGGTACCGCTACCGCGTGAAGGCATTCGTGCCACTGCCGCGGCGGTGCTATTACTGTCACCGCTTCGGCCATACGAATCGCTCATGTAGACGTGCAAAGTCGGGGTGACCCGAAGTCTGTGTAAATTGCTCCAAGGTCGCACACGATAAGTCCAAATCGTGTGTGGCCAAGTCTCTCAATTGCGGAGAGCCGCACCCTGCTTCTTCGAAGCAATGTGATGCATATCTCCTTGAGAAAGAAATCCTGGCCGTTCAGGCCAGGATCTACTCTCATTCCGCGAGGCAAAGGACTTGGTCCTGGCGCGCTCTGCTCTGCCTGGGACGTCATATGCCTCAATAGTTAGAAAGGCACCCTCTGCTCCTGGCCCATCCAGGCCAACGAGCATGGTTGTTTCCGCGCCTATTCAGAGCTCTTCTGCGGGCTCTACCCAACCCGGGCGCTCCTTTGGTAAAGCTTGCTGCAAAAAGGGTTCATACCCTGCCCCGGCTAAAACCAGGGCTCCCCCCTCTTCCCCAAGCGTGACCGTTTCTCGTAAGGCAAAACGGCCACGTGCCTCCACCGAGTCGTTAGACTCACAGGAGGCAACACCCCTGAAGATGGTCGCTAGGCCATCTTCCGGGGTTCCTAAAGCTGTTCCCCGAAAGGAGGACAGCAACAAAGGAGCTTCGGCCCCATCGCCCACGCCCCGAGGTGGATTGAATGGTTTGGAGACGGTGGTTCCTCGAAAAGAGGGCCCCTCGCCTCCGAAGCCGCAACGCCCGCCTAAGGTTTCGAGGTGTAGGGAGGAAAAGACTCGCATGGCGGGCCCAACCTCCCCCAATAAGTCCTCGAAGGCGACAGCGCCTTCAGCGCTTTGTCCGGCCAACAACGCCTGGGGTTCTGCCCCCGGGAAGCGTACGGCCATTCCCGTGAGGGTCTTCAGTTCGAGGAGGGCCCTCGCGTCTCCTCCGAGCTAGGCCTGGAGGGCATATTCCTTCAATGGAATTGCCGTGGACTCCGGGCCAACTGGGAGGAGTTGCGGAGGCTCGTCTCATCCCGTTCCCCGTTAGATATCGTTTTGCAGGAGACCATGCTAGGCGCGTGACCCCTGCCCGAGCTGCCGGGGTATAAGGGTCTTGCGACCCCACCACCGCGGGATGGCCGGGCTGGTGGATGCGCGGATTACACCCGGCATGATGTCTCCGTTCTTCCTTTGTCTTTAGATACCTCCTTTCAGGCTGTAGCTGTGCAGCTGCACCTGGATAGGAGGTATACTCTGATTTCTGCGTATATTCCACCGTCAGCTGACTTCGACGCGGGGGAATTCCGCCGCGTCGTGGCACGGTTGCCGAGGCCATATCTCTTGCTTGGAGATCTTAACGGCAGGCATCCTCTCTGGGAAGATTACTCCATAAATCTCAGGGGAAAAGTCCTTGCCGATCTGATCGAAGAGCTTGAGATGGGTGTCCTAAACGTGGATGAGTTTACGCATCACTGTCCGAGAACTGCTTTATTTTCTTGCCTCGCCTTATCTTTGTGCTCTTCGGATGCACATCCTGATTTTGATTGGGAGGTGGTCGATGACCTCCGTGGTAGTGATCACTTTCACATTCAAATATCATTTTCAGGGTAAATGCCGCCTGAGAGACCACCTCGGTGGTGCTTGGCGCGGGCGCGGTGGCCTGCATTTCAGGAAATGACTGAATTCTCTATCTCAGTCGAGGAGTTTAGGTCGGTAGATGAGGCCGTTGAGTTCTTCTCCGGCAACCTCATCGCCGTGGGCCTGACTTCTATTCCTAGGACGACTGGTCGTTTTGCACGCCGACCACTCCCATGGTGGTCAGCCGAGTGTGAGACGGCCCTCAAACAGAAGCGTTATGCCTACATGCGCTATAAGCGCCGCCCGAGCGATTTCGCTGTCGCTGAATTTCGTCGGGCTAGGGCTAGGTTCCGGTATATTTCGACGCACGACCGCCGCTCTTCTTGGATGCCATACGTGTCTTCACTTAACGGGAAGACCCCTTTAGCTGAGGTGTGGAAGCGAGTCAAAAGGATTCGGGGCAAGTTCTCGCAGGACCCCCCTCCCGTTCTCCAGGAGAATGGGACCGCAATCTCGGACCCCGCGTCCGTGGCAGAATCCTTAGCGTCCGCTTTTTCCGCATTCTCTAGCCGTGATGCTGCTCCGCCAGCATTCAATGCACGTCGTGATGTCGCGGAAGGCCGCCGGCTCTCGCTTCGTGCGAGGACACCTCCCATGGTCCGGACGATGTCCCGTACGATATGCTTCGACACCTGGGTGAGCGAGGCATGGCCTTTCTGTTAGATTTGTTCAACAGGATCTGGGTGGAAGGTCTTCACCCAGACTCCTGGTGAATCGCTACTGTGCTCACCTTTCGCAAGCCGGGAGAGATCACTCTTCCCCGACCGGTTTCCGCCCAATCTCTCTAACCTCTTGCGTGTTTCAAGTTGATGGAGAATTTGGTAAATGTTAGATTAGCCTATTTCCTGGACAGCGGAGGCCATCTGTCTTCTGCACAGTGCGGCTTCCTTAAGTTCCACTCCACGTCGGTTGCTCTGCTCCGACTGGAAAATGCCGTCTGCGAGGCGTTCCTTCGTAGACAGCACTACACCACGGTGTTTTTTGATCTGGAGAAGGCCTATGATACCGCATGGCGATACGGTATCATGGAGACTCTCCACACGATGGGTGCGAGGGGACGCCTCCCAATGTTTATATCTGAATTTTTGCGAGATCGTCGATTCCGCGTACGGGTGGGGGGAGCCCTCTCCGGCCCAAAGGAGCAGGAAGTGGGTGTCCCGCAAGGAAGTGTCCTCTGCGTCACACTCTTTGCCCTGAGCATCAACAGCATCACCTCGGTGCTGCCGGAAGATGTTGTCGCTACGCTCTACGTGGACGACCTTTCGATCTCTTTTGGCCAAGACTAAGGTAGTGCACTTCTGCCGCCATCCACGGCTTCACCCCGACCCAGATTTGTTTCTTAATGGGGTGCGCCTGGATGTGGTTGAGTCGCACCGTTTCCTTGGTCTTGTATTCAACCGACGCCTCACCCGGGAGGCTCATTCGCAGCCTTAGGGTCTCTTGTACCCGCGCCATGGACATTCTCCGTTCCGTGACGTTCAGCGCTTGGGGCGCTGATAGGGCTACTGCGCTACTTTTTTATCAATCCTTTGTTCGTTTGAAGCTCGACTACGGATGCGAGTTTTATGCATCCGCAGCCGAGTATGTATTGCGGAAGTTGAACTCAATCCACCACACCGGCCTTCGCCTTGCGACGGGTGCCTTCCGCACTTCCCCTATTGAGAGCCTGTTGGTCGATGCTGGGGAGATGCCACTCGCTCTGCGCCGCGTGCAGTGCATCACTCGCCTGTACGCGCGAGCCCGGCGCCTCCCTCAGTCGCCAACAGCTCTCACTGCATCCGCAGCTGATCTCGATGCTGCCTATGCCGCCGAGAGACGCCAGTCATACCCTAAGCCCTTTGGGTTTAGGGCCAGGAAACTCCTTCGAGAGGTAGATATAGCTCTCGGGCCGGTGGCGCCCCTGGTTCTGCCCAGGACGCCATCCTGGAAGGTACCACATTTGGCTATTTGTCGCGACGCCTCTGCTCCCAAAGCTTGTACTGCGCCGGGAGTATTGCGTTCGACCTTTTTGGAGCACATATCGTGTCACGCTGGTACCGTGCCTGTGTATACGGATGGCTCCAAGTCCTAAGAGAGGGTTGGCTTCCACGCCGTATCCCCTCTGTTTGAAGTCAGCGGGGCTCTACCAGGCGCTGCGTCTGTCTTCACGGCTGAGCTGGTGGCAATACACCACTCGGTACGGGAGATTACGCGACGTGCCCGGTTCGGAGACCGGATTGTGATCTATAGCGACTCACAAAGTGCCTTGAGTGCTCTCGGGGCATTGGAATTCCGCATCCCCTGGTTCGCGAAATCCTTGACGCCACGGTTTTCGCGAGCCGGGCAGATGTCGAGATTATCTTCTGCTGGGTTACTGGACATGTAGGAATAACGGGGAATGAGCGCGCCAAAGAGTCCGCGAGGACTCTGCGACCGGACCAGCGTTTCGCTCTTCCTCACACTGACTGCATGGCAGGAATACGGGCAGCTCTTCGGACTGCTTGGCAAAGAAGATGGCGGACGGTCGAAGGGAACTTATGTATACGGATGGCTCCAAGTCCCAAGAGGGGGTCGGCTTCCACGCCGTATCCCCTCTGTTTGAAGTCAGCGGGGCTCTTCCAGGCGCTGCGTCTGTCTTCACGGCCGAGCTGGTGGCAATACACCACTCGGTACGGGAGATTACGCGACGTGCCCGGTTCGGAGACCGGATTGTGATTTATAGCGACTCACAAAGCGCCCTGAGTGCTCTCGGGGCATTCGAATCTCCGCATCCCCTGGTTCGCGAAATCCGTGACGCCACGGTTTTGGCGAGCCGGGCAGATGTCGAGATTATCTTCTGCTGGGTTCCTGGACATGTAGGAATTGCGGGGAATAAGCGCGCCGATGAGGGCGCCAAAGAGTCCGCGAGGACTCTGCGACCGGACCAGCGTTTCGCTCTTCCTCACACTGACTACATGGCAGGAATACGGGCAGCTCTTCGGACTGCTTGGCAAAGAAGATGGGAGACGGTCGAGTGGAACTTAAAGTTGCGTGCCATTGCGCCGCGACTGTTCCCATGGACCTATCCCCCAATGCCGCGGCGGCTTCAGGTTGCTTTCTGTCGTCTTCGAATCGGACACACTCGTGTGACGCATCGCTATCTGGTGGAGCGCTCGCATGTGCCCTATTGCAACGACTGCGTCGTCCCCCAGACTGTTCGGCATATTCTTGTCGAATGTCCCAGTCTGGGTGATCTTCGCGCACGATACCTGTCTCGGTACCGGGATGGGCGGGGTCGCTACCGCCTGTCCCTTGTACTCGGGACGAGTGCGTGCACCATGACTGGTGGACTTATTGACTTTTTGGGGGAGGCCGGCCTTCTCCCCTTTATTTAAGGTTCCTTTTTTTTTTGTTATTGTTTTGTTTTAGGTTGCACTCTCCTGCACCGGGGTGAGGGGGACCTCCCCCCGCTGCCGGAGATTGCTTCGATTGTTAAGTTTTTCCAATTTATATTGATTGTTAAGTTTTCATATTTTAACTTTAAAGTAGCCTAATTCTAGGCTGTCGTGTTTTTCGGCGACTTATGCCCAAGTGGGTAGTTGCCAGATGGGCTCTATAAAAAAAAAAAAAAAAAAAAAAACGAAGGGAACTTAAAGTTGCGTGCCATTGTGCCGCGACTGTTCCCATGGACCTATCCCCCAATGCCGCAGCGGCTTCAGGTTGCTTTCTGTCGTCTCCGAATCGGGCACACTCGTGTGACGCATCGCTATTTGATGGAGTGCTCGCCTGCGCCCTATTGCAACGACTGCTTCGTCCTCCAGACTGTTCGGCCCATTCTTGTCGAATGTCCCAGTCTGGGTGATCTTCGCGCACGTTACCTGTTCCGGTACCGGGATGGGCGGGGTTGCTACCGCCTCTCTCTTGTACTCGGGACGAGTGCGTGCACATTGACTGGTGGACTTGTTGACTTTTGGGAGGTGGCCCGCCTTCTCCCTATTATTTAACCAGGTATTTTGTTTTGTTTTGTTTTCCCTTATAGGTCGCACGCTCCTGTGCCGGGGGGACCTCCCCCGTCGCAGGAGCTTGCTTACTAGTTTCGTTTTCCCTTTTTTGAATTTTTGGTGTTGTGTTTGGGTTGTTTTTTGTTTTGTGTGTGTTATTGAATTCGATTTTAAAGTAGGCTAGTACTATGCCAATTTTTAATACGGCAACTAATGCCCAAGTAGGCAGTCTCCAGATGAGCTCTTAAAAAAAAAATTAATCTAGTTTCTGGGGGAGATGCCCTCATTGGTTTTCGATTCTTCGTTTCACTATTAATATTAGTGAGTGTAGCTAATTCGCCATTTATTCAACTGGATGAAGTTAGCGTGCTTTGTTTGTATATGCGTTTGTTTTCGGTTTTAAACAGCGTCCTTTCTCTTAGCTACAACACCCCTATTTTCCCCTCTCATCGGTCCTGAACACCCTGCGTAGTTTACTTGCCCTAGTTATCTTCCACACATTTTCATTGTCGCTAATTCACCACTTTTCACGGGAACTGTTTTAGAATGTCTATAGATCATGTGCCCTCTACATAACATTAGGGCGATATCTACCAATACTTTTATATAGAATTTACTTGCGAAATAAAATTCCTAACAAGATGTAAATTCAAAGTTTATTAAAAAAGATTATATTTTAAATCCTGTATATGTTATATATTTCTCATGTCGCTGCTAGACATACTAAAGCAGCAGTTTTTACGAATCCCACAAGGTGTTGATAGATAGATGCCTTTCCTCGTTTTCAAGCGGGGAAGGCGGTGAACATAAGGATGTTCACCGCCTTCCCCGCTTGAATAAATTCTCGTTCGATTCCCAACCCCACGCAGTGATGACCAAATCGTTGGAATGCTCCCGAATGATGAGAGTAAATTGAGTAATTGCGTGTGTCATCTTCCGTTTCATTGCACTGGCATTCGTACCGAGCTGCTCATCTATGCACTCATTCACTCCAAGCATCCCTACACGCATTCGCCTATGCACGTAATCAAATTTAGGGTGGCTGAGTGGAGTGAATCTGTGTAGCGTCGATTTTAATTTGCGCGATGAGGTTCGGTCGGGTTAACTCGAATGATGGCGTGGATGATTCGTGGGTGTGTTGGGGGGTGGAAGGTAACGTTTGGGTGTTTGAGAACTGAAGTTGGGCTGCGGGGGCGATTGGTCGGCCCAAGATTCTGCTGGGTAGAGGCACCAACTGAAAGCGCTCGGGAATGTTTGTTTTGCGCTCGTACTGGTCGGGTGAGTGGGAGAGAGGGTGTGTGTGTGTGTTGGCAATGACGTTTTTAGCTCGCAATTTAATAGGACAAAGTGAGTTTGAAAGGGAGTCGAAATGCATTTGTTCCCGCGCTCAGGAGGTGAGAATTTAGTTCCCTCTATAATCAGCTCTCCTCTTTGGCTCGCTGGGTATATGTACCTTCACATTCCACATTCCTTAAAAAGGTGGTTTTTTTGGTGGGGGGGGGGGGCATGTTGCCTTTAGTTTCTGGGTCTATAATTTATTATGCTCATCGTCTCCACTGGACTTTGTGCCCGCGATAGTCAACCATTTTGTGTTTTGTATCGCTTTAGTAAGAGGCCAGGATTATTCGGGGTATTTAAAGGGCGAAAACCAACAAAGGCATCTCCGATATGTTTCTGCCCAAGGAAACGGGAGGGCGTGCGATTTCGTGATGACCTAATGTGTGTGAGGCAATGGAGGTTAGTTGGGCGCGCCGTGTGGTGCCCTTTAGTCTAGTCTGCGGTTGTGCAAGACAAAAGGAGTGGTCGAACGAAGCACACTTCCTCAGACCTGACCGAGGTTGAAAGAGGGCGGCAACTTTCCTGAGAAATCTTCACGAATGACGTTTTCGTTCCCCGTTTGTCCTTCCACTCTTCCTCCAGTTAATTGTTATTTGAAACCACATGAGGGATGGGTTCTTGGCTTCCCATTACTTAGTTCCAGATTTGAAAAATGGTCTTCTTTCGAACCCTGATATTTAATGGCACCCCTTCATACCTATTCCATCCTTTCATCGCCGCTTTTTCTCCCGGCCGAACTCGTCGCTGCCTCAGTGAGCGCGAAACTAAGAACGCGCCCATGATTCTTGCTGGGGGGGGGGGGGGATATATATATATATATATATAAAATATGTCCGCACTTATGGCTGAGTAGCTGTGATTTTTCGCCCTCTGTGTCCTATAATGTGGTGCTCACGAGGTCTGTTATTGCAGATGTCAATCTCAACATTTTTCTGCTCCCTATTCTTTTATATTGATTGATCCACCATTTCCATAAGGATCAATGCCTCTGTTAGTTATATCAGTTTGTTTTTTCACAATAAATTGTCACATGTTTGAATAAGTTAAGGATAGACATAATAGATGAAAGTTTTAGATTTGCAAAAAATAAAGCGAACACTAATGAGGGCATCACCATAAATTATTAAAAGAGATGAAAATTGTTGGAAGTTACATAACCTGGATCGTGAGGCACGCAACTCTCCTATGTTCAGCAGCGACTCGTCTCAGCAAGGGGATTCAACTGCGTTCTGGTGAGTGGGGCACTTTCGACAGTTACAAGCCCCCTCTTACCTAGCCCCATGGACTCTGGTTATGTACCTTTGACACATTTTCATTTCCCCTAATTTCACCACTTCCTCTATGCACCTCTATTTCGAAAATTCGAGCTCATAATTTATGACCTCGTTAGTTTTACTCCTATAAATAAATACAAGAAGCTCTCGAAATATAATGAGGCCACAGATGGAGAGTAATCGCAGGAAATGGAAGAATATATATTCCCATCACTTTCATTTCGATTTCCGGGTCATCTTTGAATCCGAGCTAAACTTAAAATTGTCATTCCCTGGCGCAGTTTTCTTTATAAATAAAGACGAATGGACTTGGAATCTTTCTTCTTAATTCCCTGTGATTACATGGGTAGCCCGAGTTTGCGATTAATTATAACCCCCAGTCAACTTAAACGACTCCAGCCCCCGTGATAGGCTGCCACTACCTCATCCCCTCTTCCCCGAAGCAGAGAGGTGCTTCCCATTCGATAGTCCTTGACCCGAAGGTGGGGGAGGGGAGAACCCCTCTCGCTCGCGAGAGAAGGGGGATTCAGAGCTGCGTTTTCGAATAGGAAGGACAAACGTATAATCCGATGAGGGCATCTTCAGTGGTGAAATGAGAGTGAGGCATGGGGCACCGCTATATATTATAGAAAGGTAATTTATCCCTAAAGATTGGTATCACATGAGTCACTTTTTAAGTGGGTCGTTTATATGCTAGGGTGATTCATACTTTTGATCTCTAGAAACTTATTTCCAGAGGCTTCCACTGCCCCCTCTCCTCCCAGGCATTTGAGGGTGGATTAGTTTTTTGCTCTCGCAATCCTTTTCATTATGAATTTTATTCACTGTCTGTTGCACGCTATCATTTGGCATGTCAAGATAAACCGAACCAAGAGTGAGGGAGGTATATTAGACCCCGTCTAAAGAATATTAATTGATGTAAGGAAATAAATGATGTCTGGAGGTGGAGAAAATACTTGAAAAGGCCTGGGCCCCCAACATACCGGAGAAAATCAATAGAGGGTAAAAGGTTGGCTTAAAGCGAAAGCAGAGACCCTTTAAGACAAGGACTTAAATGGACCCATATCCGCTTTATAACCCAGTCTCGAAGAGGTTCTCTAACTTCTGGCGGAGATGCCCTCATTGGTTTTCCACGTTATTTTCAAGTCTGATTGGAATGGACACAAAACCACACAAAGAAAGACCATAGAAAATTTCCTATGAACAGACACGTCAGGATTAGTGATAATGGTTGGTGTGTAGAGCGAGATTTCCCTAATTGTTATGGGTGAAAAGGTACATTAAAGCTCCTTGGAATGTGCGCACGGAGCTCAGGTACTTAAATCACAATCCTCGCCTTCCTTTATTGGGTTCGCATTAGTATGCTTATTGCTAGAAAAAACCTGCTGGTTCTCGAGTGATTCTTGATCACAGGCTATTATTGCTTTCGTATCCTGTGCGCTTTTTTGCCCCCGTGCTTTATGCAGTCACGGTTTGGGGGATAGTCGTTAGTGCCCAAGTGCCCCTTCCATTGTGATCTTGAAGCCCTTTTGAATAAGCAATGGGATTTTACTGAAGCTTATTTGAGCTTGGTTAACTGCACGGAGTTCAACTGTAATGAATAGCATCGCATCCGAATTCTTCCCGCAAGATGGCAGAAGCTCGGGAGTGTTGTGCGCCTCCCTGCCCTAGAGCACGCCCATGTTCATTTCTTCTTAAAAGCCTTCCATAAATCCTATCTGCAGGTAGATTTGCTTTAATTTTGAGGCTGGGAATGTGCAAGAGAGTTGCGCCCAAGGCCGCTCCCGAAGTAGTCTCCTTTAGGCGAGTCGGGCTGCTTACATTCTGCCCATTTTCACTCTCCCAATCTCACCACTTTAACTATAAACACCACTTCTATGCACCTTTTGTTTTAGTTTCTTCCGTTGGTTTTAAGTTAATATAGAGGTTCTCTTAACGAACACTTATTTGCGCAGTAATACTTGCGAGTTCGGGGTTTCTCATGAGAGCACTGCAGTGCAAAGGGATAATGTCTCAGTTGAGTTCGCGAGTTTGGCTTTAATGGGCGTGGTTAGGTTTTCATGCCGATTGGGCCGTGCGTCTCCATACCACCAGTAAGGCCATTTTGAAGGATTAATTAATCCGGAAGACCAACTTAAATTCATAGTTCTTGTCTAAGATTGTTTGTGTGTGCAGGGCTCGTGAAAGGGACCCTCTCCCGACTTATTTGCTGAATGTGGAGATGTTCGGGGGAGTTGCCATCCATCGCAGTTGCTAGTGCCCTAAGGCGTCTTCCCGAACTATTTACTTCCCTTTCATTTTCATTTACCCTGCGCCCTTAAGAACATCCTTAACAACTGTCTGGTGGCGATGCCCTCATTGGTTTTCGCTATTCTTGAAGTCTGAATGCTGATTCTTCAACATATGTTCTTGGTTTCATTCTTCTCTAAAACGAGTATCCGTGCCCCCGCTAAGTTACGCATTTCTTTTTGACCGAATGAAAATTACGATGCACCTCAGCAGTGGTCTACGATCACTCCACTGCACTGCCTGTGTGACCAGGGTATTTATTCGTCGATGCGGGTTTTCACTTAAGGGCAGGGGATGGGTCTATGTTCGTCATCTTTTCTTAGTTTTGTTGTTTTCCTTGCGTTTGATCCCAAGGGATTGTGCTCATGGGCTATAACACCTTCGGGGGCGCAGCTTCCAAGGACAGCGGACCCCTATCCGGGTTTAGTTTCCTTTTACGATACGCGCCAGAGGACATTATGTGTATTTTTTCCTGCCCTGCATACAAGATGATGCGGAGACTGGGGCTTAAATGAGGTGGGAAGGTTGGGTAGCGTTGAAGCGCGCCGACCCCACTTTGTGGGAACCTGGTTGATGTGAAAGTCTACTTTGAGGCTCCATTTTGCTCGCGAAGGTTTAATGGATTCGTCTTTATTTTCAGTTCACGTCTTGGGTGGATGCTGTGATCTTTGTGTTTAGTCTGGAAAACGAGTCGTCATTCAACGCCATCTACAACTACTACGCTAAAATGGCGCATTACCGGAATACCTCGGAGGTGCCCCTCATCCTTGTGGGAACGCAAGGTCAGTATGGAGGCGTTTTCTCCTACTACTATTTTAAAAATGTGAATCAACGAGGATATTTGAAAGTGTTTAGAAAATTCGAGCGCATAATTTATGACTTCGTTACTTTTACTCCTATAAATAAATAGAAGAAGCTCTGGTCCGGACAATGTCCGGACCAGGGCACCTAGTTGCGCGAGTCATGTCATTTATGCTAGATCTATTCAACATGATGTGGAGACAGCTATCATGTTACACTCCTGGCGAATGGCTACTGTTCTTTATTTTCGCAAACCGGTGAGAGATCATTCTACACCACCCAGTTTCCGCCCAATTCTCCTGACCTCGCGTCTGCAAGTTGGAGAAATTGATAAATGTTAGATTACCCTTTTTCCTGGACAGCGGAGGTCACCTGTCTTGCTGCCGGAAGATGTTCTCGCTACGCTCTACGTGGACAACCTTTCGATCTCTTTTGGCGCGGCCCAGATGCCAACTCTGGAGCGTCAACTCCAACAGGCATTGAACCGCGTCTCTCGCTATGCCGAAGCGCACAGGTTTCGGTTTTCCTTGGCCAAGACCAAGGTGGTGCACTTTTGACGCCATCCACGGCTCCGCCCTGACCCACACTTTTTTCTCAATGTGCTACGCCTGGAAGTGGTTGAATCGCACCGTTTCCTTGGTCTTGTATTTGACCGACGCCTCACCTGGGAGGCTCATATTCGCAGCGTTTGGGACACTGATAGGCTACTGCCTTACTTTTTGATCGATCCTTTTTTCGTTCTTAACTCGACTACGGATGAGTTTTATGCATCCTCAGCTGAGCGTGTATTGTGTAAGGTGGACTCGATCTACCACACCGGCCTTTGCCGGAGGACCGGTGCCTTCCGTACTTTCCCCATTGAGAGCCTCCTTGTCGATGTTGGGGAGATGTCACTCGCTCTACGCCGTGCACAGTGCATTATTTGCCTGTACGCGCGAGCCCAGCGCCTCCCTCAGTCGCCAACAACTCACTGCATCTGCAGCTGATTTCGACGGTGCCTATGCCGCTGAGAGACGCCAGTCTCGGGCCGGTGGCGCCGTTTCTGCCCAGGACGCGACCCTGGAAGGTACCACATTTAGCTATTTTGTCGCCACGCCTCTGCTCCCAAAGCTTGTACGGCGCCGGGAGTATTGCGTTCGACCTTTAGGAGCACATTTCATGTCAGCTGGAACCGTACCAGTGTATACGGATGGCTCCAAGTCCCAAGAGGGGGTCGGCTTGCAAGCCGTATCCATTCTGTTTGAAGTCAGCGTGGGTCTGCCAGGCGCTCCCAAAGCTTGTACGGCGCCGGGAGTATTGCGTTCGACCTTTAGGAGCACATTTCATGTCAGCTGGAACCGTACCAGTGTAAACGGATGGCTCCAAGTCCCAAGAGGGGGTCGGCTTGCACGCCGTATCCACTCTGTTTGAAGTCAGCGTGGGTCTGCCAGGCGCTGCGTCTATCTTCAAGGCCGAGCTGGTGGCAATACACCGCTCGGTACGGGAGATTACGCGACGTGCTTGGTTCGGAGACCAGATTGTGATTTATAGCGACTCAGAAAGTGCCCTGAGTGCTTTGGTGGGCATTGGAATCTCCGTATCCCCTAGCTCGCGATATCCGTGGAGCCACGGTTTTGGTAAGCCGGGTGGCTGTCAAGATTATCTTCTGCTGGGTTCCTGGACATTTAGGAATTGCGGGGAATGAGCGCGCCGATGAGGGCGCGAAAGAGTCCGCGAGGACTCTGCGACCGGACCAGCGTTTCGCTCTTCCTCACACCGACTACATGCCAGGAAACGGGCTGCCTGGCCAAGAACATGGGAGATGGTCGAGGGGAACTTAAAGTTGTGTGCCATTGTGTCGCGACTGTTGCCGTGGACCTACCCTCCAATGCCGCGAAGGCTTCAAGTTGCTTTCTGCCGTCTCCGAATTGGATGCACTCTCGGGACGCACCGCCATTTGACGGAACGCTCGCCTGCGCCCTACTGTGAAGACTGCGTTACTCTCCATACTGTTCGGCACATTCTTGTTGAATGTCCCAGTCTGGGCGATCTTCGCGCACGTTACATGTCCCGGCGGGATCGCTCCCGCTTATCCCTTGTACTCGGGACAGGTTCGTGCCAATTGACTTATGGACTTTTTGGAGGACGCCAGCCTTCTCCCCTTTATTTGACCTTTTTTTCGTGCTTCTTTTTGTAGGTCGCATGTACCTGCGCCGAGGAGATGGGGGCCTATCCCCGACGCTGGATCATGCTTCCTTCTTGTCCTCGCTTTTTCTTGTTATTTTTTATCGTTGTTATTTGTTAGTTACATATTATTTTTTCTCTGTTAATTGTTTTCTAATATAGCCTAATAGTAGGCCGTGTGGTGTACGGCGATTTATGCCCAAGTAGGCAGTCGCCAGATCGGTTACCTCAATGAAAACAAAATCTTCCAGCCACTCATGCTATGTAGCTTTCACACACTTTTACTTTCACAAGCTTCGCTGTATGAACTTTTTCATAAATTTTCTAGCCAAAGTTGGTTTCCTTTTTAATACTAATCCCGCCTTCAAGGTGCTCGTGTGTAGGCCCATTCTTAGTTCCAACATATATGGCTGTTGTTTGATACACCCTCTTGAGACCCTGTGCTCTCCACCGAGCCTGTTTCTGGAGGTGTGTAAATCTTTGTAATATGTTTTAGTGATTCTTGAAGTCTGTTTACTTCTATACATTTTAATCAAATGGATATTGTAATAATTTTTATAACAAATATCTGACGAACAAATATATTACCCAAAAATAGCTATGACTATTTTGGCCCCTTCCTAGCTGTTGCATGGACTGATAGCACAATAGGATCTATAAAATTCTCACAACATGCAACAAGCCTTTCTCCATTCTAACCTCGTCTCTTATAGCAGTCTCGCAGACGGCGCGGCCCACTTAATTGTGGTAACGTTGGCGTTGGCGACAACACAGGTGGAGGATCGGAGCTTTCTGCCTTAATCTCCCAAGAGCCCAAGCAGCATTCGACTGTTATCAACACAGTGTGCAAAAGTGTAAATACCTTACACATTTTTGTGCTCATAAAATTTACTGGCAGGCCGTGTCCCAATGGAGTAGAATTTGACCATTGGAATGAACTTGTATCGTGTTGGAATATCACGTACCCTAATCTTTAATTACACTCCTACCAAATTGTGTTGTTTTCTAATTTAGAGGCGAGGTAGATGACGCGCCGCCTTAATTCCAGGTCCCCCGAGGGGGGCAGGTGAACCATTTCAATTCCCTTAGAGGATTAAGAGGCGGTGTTGTTCCCTCGCCCTGTCTAAACACCTCGTCGACCCAATGAAGTGGCGGCCGGAGTGTTGGGCGATAGGCTCGTTAGTTCCCGGTCAGGATACTCAACACCTAGGGCGTAGGAGGCACGTGGAGACCTTCCTGATGTGGAGATGATCCCAGAGGTGCCCCTTCCCTAGATGGTAGGATCTTCCTTAGTGGCAAACCTCGGCTTGGTGCCAGACACTGCAAGTTACTCCGGATGCGGCACTATCCCTTGAGGATTCACAAGGAAGATGGACTTCCTGCCAATCTTACTGCCCCCGTGCCGGCCAAGATCTTTATTTCGGAGAAGGATCTGGCTGAGGCTGATCCGTTGGGCCTTGGGGCCCCTTTCGGGACTAGAGAGGAGCGGGTTCACTCTCCACCCTCTCTAAAAAAGAAAAACGAATGAGAAGTCAGAGAATTGGGGGTCCTCTCCCTCTGCGGCGTTTCCCGTAAGAGAGATGGCGTTGTTTTCCTGTCCGCAATCCTGACGTGCCTCAACATCCAGGTACGCATTGTACCTGGATGGGGCTGCACGTCCTCCCCACAACGATGGTCCCGGCCCGGGATAGCTGGTGTGTTTCCTCGGCACCTTTATGCTCCCTATCCACTAGGACTGTCCCTTTCATTGGCGCCATTTACACTGTCTATAGATATCTCCGGTTACGGCTGCTCTTATTTTAGACAACGAAAAAGATTTTGTACCACCTGCATGTTGGGCTGGTGACCCCAACCTCCGATGCCTGTCACTAAGCAGCGTCCGCCGCTCTGACATGGCTACCACGCCATCGGTAAGTCTTTCTCTGGGGTTCAGATTCTCTTGGCGGAGAGTGGGCCTTGCCAAGAGACATCCTCGATCCGAGGTTTGTCACGGTAATGGGAGCCGGCATTCCCGCTCTCCTTGCCAACGCATGTCGGCGTGCTGGCCCCAGTAACATTCGTGACGGACCATAGGCCCTTTATATCCCCGGTCTGGATACCCGATACCTTGGGGAGGAGATGACCAGTTTGATGCCCCTTCTGAACTGTAGATGATCCGGAGATGCCTCCGCTTCTTGAATGGTGGTGAACCTGGGCCCTGTGCCAGATACCAATTCTAAGTTCCCCCATTTGCTAGTTCCTCCTCAAGCCGCACGGACCCCTGATAACTCACAAGGACTGATGCTCCCCGGCAGCCAAATTCTTCCCCATTTCGGAGAATGATCTTGCTTAGGTCGATCCGCCCGATCCAAAAAAGAATAGCAAGAGCAAAAAGAAGAAGAAAGATAGTTAAAACTAAGGGTTCCTCTCTCTGCGGGGTTTCCCCGGCCGGACGGACTCGCTATGGTTTTTCCAAGCGACCGTGTCAAGACTGGCGCTTCCGGCACCACAGACGAAGACTTGTGGAGTAGTTGACTTTTTGGAGGAGGTTGGTACTCTTTTGTTAGAGCTGGTGGCATAAAAGGCTCACAACCCGCCTCGGTAAAACTCCTCACTGTACATATGCAGCCTATTTGATGCATCCCCATTACAGTTTGTTGTTTTCGTTCTTTCAACCAAGCTTTAACACGTGTGAGCAAATTTCTCCCCTCATTCTCGAACAAATTTTATGTACAGCCTCTGCCAAAAGTTTTCGGATTTTTTTCTTATTCCTTTGCTATGTCTATGAATATGTTGGTGTATATTTGCATGCATGTGTCCAATACATCTGGAATGTAAAATGAAAGTTCAAGCTTCTTTATAACTTTTTAAAAATCTCTAAAATGGCGATGCATTGAAATGCTGGTATCAGTATGCGTGCGGTATATTATAGTCAAACTGTATTTAATTAACACATCATATTTCTTGATAAATATAATATTCCATGTCGATAGGATCTAATAATGATATGGTAATGGTGAAAACGCCTATCTATACCGTGGAAAAAAGAAGTCATACGCACGCTGCACGAAAAGTGTCTCAGCTGTCGACAAATCCGCCGGAGGGTCGGCGGATCACATTCGAGAGTTTAAGAGGATCCAAGACCGACCTCGTTCTGGATTACTCAGGGTCATTATGCAATGGAGAGTGCATAGTGCCAACATTAAAACATGTCGGTCGCTTTGCAGGATATGAGTCTGCATGTTAAGTTATGGGTGGGTCGTCTCACCGTTTGTGATGGCACCATGAATTCAAACAAGTACCGTTCCTGAGTCTCCCCATCCCCCCCACTCCTTAAAGTCATTCCGGGATAACATTATCACGGTGATGGACTGTCGCCTCAGTCTCCGGATATGAATCCACTGGGAAACCTCTGCAGGACCTGAAAGAGGCCGTAAGACGTTCCTCAGCAAGTCTTCAATGATCAACTGAAGGCAATCAATCGTCACCGAGGATTGGGCCAGCATCACCACACCCTCAGGTGTCGCACCTTCTTGGAGAACATGACTCGAAGGACAATTACTCTCATCACTGCCAACAGACTCTCAAGACGTCACTGAGCTTCCAGTATTAGTTTGCTGTTGCTGTGATTTTCACAGAGCTTCATTTACTATTTGTTCCTGATGTTACATATTTTAGCAAATGGTGCATATATAAATTTTTGCTATTTATTCCCTATTCTTTCATTGTTATATTCATATTGATATGCAAATAAAAACTTTACCACCCTGCATTTATCAAATTCCCTAAAAAAAAAAATCCGAGGTGTCCGAAAAACTTTGGCCCCGGCTGTACAGCTTTTTCATAACTATACGTTGTGAGATCTCGAGGGAAACTATTACTCGCGACCAGAATTTGATGGTCCAAATGTTTGGCATTTTGTAGATATATCCGGCCAAATGCTTCTTGAGCAATTTGTTAACTAGCTTTAAGTGTTTTTCCAATAACATTTTTTTATGCGGATATATTTATAGCTTCGTATAAATTTGTTGAGCTTCACTTTTCTAATGGACTTTTTCTTTTTTCTGAACCACCTCATTCAGTGCAGTATCGTTGTCAAAGACTATTGCTTCAAGACCTTCGAAATGATCAATTTCCTTCCTTTGATGCTGCTCGAGAATGTTATTCAGGTGTATTCCCACACAAAAATGCCCACCCTTATTTTACACACCCAATTGGCCCTTCATAACCATGGGGAGTTTGTTTTTTTTTACCCTAGTGAATTTTGACACAATTCTAAAATTGTATATTTATTTCGATTAAGTACCACCAAAGAGCGAGAACCATTTAAGAATATCTTCAAGACCACCGCTTCACACGGTCAAATATTAAATTAGAAACCTCTTTAAAAACGCGCGTATATTCCCTCGTTTGATTTTTATATAAAAACGTTATACACAGTGCAATTCTTGAAGGAAGGAAACATTTGTTTTTTCTCTGCTTTCACATCCCATACTTATGTTTACTCCCTCCTTATTCCTTTTCATTACTTTTTTTTCATTTCGTCTGTCTACAATATTCCCTCCCCGATAGTGGAAGTGGGGCGGAGATAGAATGCAGAACTATCACTTCCTGCCGGCAACGGGAACTGCCTTCCTTGTGAGTGGGGACACCGCTTTCGATTTGAACGAAGTTAAGCCACATCAGGTGTGGTTAATTACTGGGTGGAGTCTACTTAACGGCGGTTGCATTGACATATCTTGTTTCGGTGCTACGTTAAACCATAGCCCTTCCCCCCCAATCCCCCAAATGAGTCCAGATCAGGACTAGTTAAATCCTTACAAATTTCTGTCTACATCCCTTCCACACTTTCATTTTCCCTAAATTCACACTTTCTCTACGAATCTCAGCACGCCTTTTGACTGATATGCCCTTGTTGGTTTTGCTTCGTTGTGTTAATACCCACCCACCCCCCTACTCCGTATCGTTTGTCGGCTTTATCTCCCCACCCTACCCACCTCGTTGAAAGACTGCTTCTGCTTTCTTCATGGCCTGCCCTAGAAGTCGCCTACCCCACCCCCAACGGTGTGTTTGTGTGCGGGAGAAAACCTCCTGGAGGTGGTAGTGTGGGTAGGTTGAAGTCCCTTCCTTGGTCGCTTACCAGTTTCTGAGTCCATTCTCCACGGATCTTCGCGCCTGCTTAACTGACTCGCTCGCATTTAGTCCTATCCAAATCGCTGCGTGTTTGTTTGGCATATGCCTACTTCCCTCTCTTTTTGTTCCCTTCGCTCTTTCTTCCCGTCCCGTACTCGGGCCGGGTGACGACAGCTGCCTGGGTACGTTTTCCCGGGACGATTTTCTGCCGCTCTGATCTTCTCTCGTCTGTTATTAATTCTATTCGGACCCTTGGATACATCGTGAAATTGCTGCGGATTTCTGGGCGGGGTTAGTTTCCACGGGGACCCTGCCATCAAGCGACTGATCGGGAACTTCCCGGGTAGATGCTGGTTGGGGAAAGGGATGCTAATTCTCTTCTGAAAAAGGGCGCCGCCGTTGCCATGTGGAAGAATTTATTCCTCCTCGATCACCTTAACGTTTGTCGGAGATCCTTGACACCGAGGGTGGGTGGGGCGCATTTGCGGTTGCTTATTTCTGTGAGGACTCGGATAAGGGCTTGTTCTTGTAAGTAAGTGGGGGAGGGTGTTTATTGGTGTTTGAAATTTGTTTCCATGTGGTTAACTAGAAGTCCAGTCGGGGAGGGGGGTGGGCTTTTAGCCCATGTCCGGTTTTGTTTTTTTTGTCTATCCCCCGCTGGCAAATCGGGTGGACTTTGGGCACGTTTTTCTTTTGCCCTTCCGCCCTCGACCCTTTCTTCATTCCCCTGCCCATTTAGTGGCTGTCCGCCCCATTTGACATGGGACACTTTTGCATTCATCCCCGATCGGGGTGTCTTAGGAGATCCCAGTAGGATCTCAGATGGCCCCCCGTAGTATTTAAAAATTTGGGCGGCACGCGCGGCTATGCCTTCCTCGAAGCAGGGCTGACCGCATGCTGGCCCTTGAATTAAAGGAGGCCTCCCTCCTCAATGGGTATTAGGAGTGTGTGCGCGACTCCTAGACACTCCCTAACCCCCCCACCCCCGCAGTTTTTCCTCTCGAGTAGGGCTCAGATGCACTCCCCGTGGCTGCGCTCGCACCCGGCGAGGTGGGCTTTTGTCGGTTTTACGCATTCTTAGATGATGGTGAACGTAACTCTTATGTACGTGTCCTGCTCGCCACGTGCTTCTTTCTGTATATTCAATCTCTCCTCCCCAATCCCCGACGAGAGCCAGAAGGAGACTCAAAGCGTTACTGGATAAGTGTTGCGGTAGTAACCATTCCCATTTCTATTCTCTCTTCTGGTTCATTTTCCTTGTTTGCTTACCTTTTCCTTGTCTTCCTCTTTTCCTCAATCTCGGATAGTCCTCACTAAATGGGAAAGATGCCGTTACACATTTTTAAAAAGTATACTTAGAATTTCATTCAAAGTCCGAAACGAAAACCAGAATGATACAAATCGTGCGTGCGCACGCTTTCTCATAGCCCTCCGCGCATACATTCGTAAATGTTTACGCACATGGGCACATTCAGAGGCGCGCGCGCCTTGCTAAGTTCGTGTTATGTCGAAATTTGTTTCGGGCAAAAAATTAGTCCTGTGACTAAAGATGCATACAATCGTGGGGATACGTTTTCATGGCCGCTTCTGAGGTTCACGATTGTCCGGGATTAGCGGTCATTTAGACTGCCTATGGCAGCGACCCCCACGAGGGGATTACCCTGTAGGTATAGACTTGGTACCTGAAGGAGCTGCACATCCTTCCAGTGTGAGTGCAAATTAAGTAAGCCCTGTCACTGGGTTGACATGAATTCTTTGATCGGGGCTGGGAAAGTTGATGCGCTTCCCCATCGCTCCTTCTCTTCGACTATCCACTCAACCTTTTGTCCTACCTGCACTTTGTACCAGGACAGAGTGTAAATTAGGTACCCCCGCCACTGGGATGAATTGAACTCTGACGGGGCGGGGTAAGTTGTTGGTGCGCTTTCTCCTCGCTCCCACTCAGAATTAATTTTTATCTAGTCATATATCCCCTCTGTGTAGGCTTAAGGACCTGACCAGCTACCTCATGTCGGGTCAGAGGAGAGGCTTTGGAACCTCCATAAACAACGCCCTTTGGCGCCAGCAGGTTGCAAGAGACCAAGCTTTGAGGGGACCGGGGCGTTGGCGCGTGAATAATGAGAATATCGGGTTAGCCCCAATAACCACGTCCCTGCCTGTAATTGACTAACCTGCTTCTTGTAGCCGTGCTTGTGGCGGGCAGGCTTTACTGCCGTGTTGGCTGCCCAGCCAACTAAAACTCGGGGTCCCGCCTCAGGGTTTGCCACAACATCTTCAGATCATGGCCGCCCTGTAGAGAATTAGTGCGTCCCAGTAAGGATGTCCGCCCTGTCTCTCTGGCTGCCCAGTTGGGAGCTGCGACCTTTGGCAAACACCTGCCACTGGGTAACATCTGGTCGCTGTCCTCGGTTGTGAACACCATTCTTTAACGTACCCCTGAAAAGTTCGAAAACCCAAGACGAGATAGACTGGGCGAGGAATATAGCCCATCAAGCCCCTTTTCTCCGTGTGCTGGAAAGCTTTCCAAAGTTTTTCAACATTTCAGATAAAATCCCTCTCTTTCAATCGTCGCCCTAACTTGGTGTTGGGGCGGACGACGAGCTAAAACGCCGCACCGCTCGAACAAGTGGAGGGGCTCTTCTCCTACCCTCTGAATGCGGCAAAGGGGGTTTCCCCATTACCATCGAAGTCCCCACTCGGCAGCTGCCCTTCTGCGACGGAAGTTGCCCCCCTTATACTTTCTCAGGAACCCCTCCAAGACTCCTCCAACGAATATAACGCTTCTCCCTGTCCTTCTTTGATGGGTTCGGTGGTTTCACCCTTACCCCATTTTGCAGAGTTCCCTGCGGGTTTCCCTTTGTTTTATCAGGGACCCGCAAAGAAGACATAGACAAAGGATGCGCTGCCTCGTTTCCCGTCCTTCCAGTTGTGGTCAAGAGACTGACCACAAGCCTCTTAGAGGGTAAGAGGCGTGATCGACCCCTGGGTTTTGCCCTCGCACTTCGTCAATCCCAGGTTTTTAAGTTGATGGGAGCCAACATGCCCGTTCCCTCTTGCCAATGCGGGTCGGCATGCCGGCTGCAGAGACCAGCAATAGGCCCTCTGACTCCCCGCGCGGGATAACTGACACATGGGGAAGGGGGGTTGGAGGCACCTCTGAGGTGGAGATAGTCCCGAAGGTAACCCCATCCCAAATACATGGTATTCCAAGGGGGCGAACTTTGGCTTGGTGCCAGATATCAACCTGAGTCTGCCCCTCAACAAGACCCTCCTCGGATGGAACGAGCCCCAGATGACTCGTGAGGAGATGAGGGACCTCCTCGCCCACCTGATGTCTTTTTGACAGCCAAGATCTCCTAGGTTGAGGGAGAAGTGGGTTAACTTTCCTCTCTATCCCACACACTCGTGAGACGCACCGCCATTTGATGGAGCGCTCCCCTGCGCCTTATTATGACGACTGCATTGTCCCTCAGACTATTCGGCACATTATTGTTGAGTATCCCAGTCTGGGTGATGTTCGTGTACGATACCCGGGACTGGTTCGTGCACACAGACGTGGACTATACGACATTTTAGAGGAGGCTGGCTTCCTCCACTTTATTTGACTTTTTTTTTGTAAGTAGCTTGTTCCTGCGCCGGGGAGAGGCGGGCATTTCCCCAACGCTGTACCCGACGCTGTAACGCGCTTCCTTGTCTCCTTTTTGCTTACTTTTTTTTTGCCTGTGCTTAGCATTTCTCTTGATTTTTATCTGTTATTTATTATTTACATATTGTTATTTGCTTTTTAATCTAGCCACTAGTAGGCTTTAGCGTGATTACGGCAACTTCTGCCCTAGTAGGCAAGTCTCCAGATGGGCTCTCAAAAAAAAATCCTCTCAATCAACGGGTTCCTCTGGGCAGGATGGGTCTGCTGCCGTAACGGCAAGCCACCAGGCTGAGACATACACATTCGGCCCCGAGGGAACCTCAGGCAGGGAGGCCAAAACCAAAATCACAAGTGCGATGAGTGGAGCTTACTTTCTATTACCTGGTGGGTTTTTGAGCTCGTGGGTTAAAGCGATGTTTAGTTGGTCAAAAGCCATATGCTCCATCAAAGGAGAGCTATAGCTAGATTGACTGGTAGCGAGCCTAAATTGAGAATATCTGGCAAATGCGGCGGACCCTTCCGAGGCCGCCATTATTATTGCCATTCGGACACTCATGGCACGCTGCACTATATCATGAGTTTCAACCCGTAAGCGGCGCGGCGATTTGCTTTCCTGGCCACCGTGCTAACGGGACTCACCGCCCCGTCTGGACCCAGCTTAGCCTCTTCTCCTTTCTGACACACTATCTACCTACCCTACCTCCTCACTTTCTCTACAACCTCTCCCACAACTTTCTCTGGTTGGCCTCTAATTTAATAGGGTAGGCACCGACCAGCTTCTTCAGAAGGCTTGGGGCCCCAGGGCCTTACAGGAAGAAGAGGGATCTCCTCTCCCGAATGGTGCCCCTATGACAGCCAAGACCTTCTCCATTTCAGAGAAAGATTATACTGAGCCGGTCCATCTTTCTTGGTGGCTCCTGTCGGAAGAGAAAGGAAGCGGGTTCATTCCCGCTGTCCTCTCCTAGAAGAAAAAAAGAATAAGAAAAAGGCAAATAGGGGCTCCTCTCAGTCCGTGGGGGCCTCGGGGACGGACGTGTCTGCTGCCGTTTCGGTAAGTGGCCAAGCCAAGGTCGCATGTCTGGCCTCGTTGCTCCCCCGTTTGGGGAGTCCCAGACGAAGACCAGAACTGCGAAGAGCGGAGCCTCTATTACGTCGAGGCCCCTCATTCAGAGGCTACCTGGCGTTTTCGAGCCCGCTGGCTTCAAACCCTTCCTTATTATTAGCTCCACTGATGGTAGCATCTTGGCTAAGGCTAACATGATCCATCAGAGGAGAGCTCTAACTAGAGGGGTTGGTAGAGAACCGAAGGTGAACCCTCCGAATCCCTCCGAGGGGGCCATGATTAGTGCTCTCCGGACACGTTATGGCAGGCCTGTGAGTGTGACGCTGCACTTTACCATGAATTTCGTGAAACTAGGAGTTTATGCGAGGGAACTCCTGGACTACTCCATAGAGGAGATCACCTTAGAGCTGGCCGACCATGGGGCGGACAAGGTTGAACGTGGAATGAGAAAACATGGAGGGTCGTCGAGACCCACCCCTACACTCTTCGTCACGCTCGAATGTGACAAGCTCTCTGAGTCGGTGCGTGCGGGTTGGTATCGCTAACGCGTGAATGCATTCGTGCCACTGGCGCAGAAGTACTATTACTGCCACCGCTTCGGCCATACTAATCGCTATTGTCGACGTGTAAAGTCGGAGTTACCCGAAACCTGTGTAAGTTGCTCCAAGGCCACACACAATAAGTCCAAATCGTGTGTGGCCAAGTGTTTCAATTGTGGAGAGCGGCACCCCGCTTTTTCGAAGCAATGTGGTGCATATCTCCTTGAGAAGGAAATCCTGGCCGTTCAGTCTCAGGATTCTCTCTCACCCCGGGCACTTCCCTAGTAAGGCTGGCGACACATTGGGTCCACACCTATCCCCGGCTAAAACCAGGGCTGCCCCCCTCCCTTCCCCCAGCGTGAACGTTTCCCGTAAGGTGAAACGGCCACGCGCCTCCACAGAGTCGTTAGACTCACAGGAGGCAACACCCCTGAAGTCTGTGTGCAGGCCATCTTCTAGGGTTCATAAAGCTGCCCGCTGAAAGGACAGCACCAGAGGAGCTTCGGCTCCTTCGCTTACGCCTAATGGTGGGCTGGGTGGCTCGGAGACCGTGGATCCTCGAAAAGAGGGCCCCCGCCTAAGGTTTCGAGGCGGAGAGAGGAAAAGACATGGCGAGCCCAACATCCCCCACTAAGTCCTCGAAGGTGATAGCGCATTGTTCGCCCAACAGCGCCCGGAGTTCTGCCTCCGGGAAGCGTACGGCCATTCCCGTGAGGGTCTTCTGTTCGAAGAGAGGCCCTGCATCTCCTCCGAGCTAGACCTGGCGGGCATATTCAATGGAATTTCCGCGGACTCCGGGCCAACTGGGATGAGTTGCAGAGGCTCGTCTCGTCTCGTCACCGTTAGCTATCTTTTTGCAGGAGACTATTGCTGGGCGCGTGCCCCCTGCCCACCCTCCCGAGGTATAATGGTTTTACGACCCCACCACCACGGGATGGGGGCCGGGAGGAGGATGTACGATTTACACCCGGCATCATGTCTCTGTTCTTTTCTTGGCTTTAGATAGGTCCTTTCAGGCAGTGGTTGTGCAGCTGCACCTTAATAGGTGGTATACTGTTATTTCCGCGTACATTCCACCGTAGGCCGACTTCGACGCGGGGGATTTCCGCCGCATCGTTCGCGCGGTTGCCGTGTCTCTCTCTCTCTCTCTCTCTCTCTCTCTCTCTCTCTCTCTCTCTCTCTCTCTCTCTCTCTCTCTCTCTCTCTCTTGCTCGGAGATGTAAACAGTTGACAGCCCCTCTGGGGAGACTACTCTATTAATCCCCCGGGTCAAGTCCTTGCCGATCTGATCGACGAGCCTGAGCTCGTGTCCTAAATGTTGATGAGTTTACGCATCACTGCCCGAGAACCGCTTCTTTTTCCTGCCTCTCCGAATGCACAGCCTGATTTTGATTGGGGGGTGGTCCATGACCTCCAGGATAGTGTACACTTTCCTATTTAAATATTTTCTTGGCCGCTGCCGCCCAAGAGCCCGCCCCGGTGGTGATTGGCGCGGTGGTCTGCATTTCAGGAAATACTAAATTCTCTATCTCAGTCGAGGAGTTTAGGTTGGTAGATGAGGCCGTTGAGTTTTTCTCCGGCACCTCATAGCCGCGGGCCTAGCTACCATTCTTAGGTCTGGTGGTTTTGCACGCCGACCACTCTCATGGTGGTCAGCCGAGTGTGAGACGGTCCTTAAGCAGAAGCGGTAGGTCTACCTGCGCTATATGCGCTGCCCGAACGATTTCACTGTCAGTGAAATTGGTCGGGCTAGGGCTGGGTTCCGGTATATCGAAGCACGCCCGCCGCGTTTCTTGGCGGGCATGCGTGTCTTCACTTAACGAGAAGACCCCTCTAGCAGAGGTCTTCGGGGCAAGTTCTCGCAGGACCCCCCTCCCGTTCTCCAGGAGAATGGGACCGCAATCTCGGACCCCGCGTCCGTGGCGGAATCCTTCGTGACCGCATTCTCTAGCCGGAATGCTGCTCCGTCAGCATTCAATACACGTCATGATGTCGCGGAAGGCCGCCAGTTGCACTTTACCTCCAGAGGCGGAGAACCCTTCAACGACAGGGTTACTGTGAGTGAGTTGCGTTCGGCTCTTGCTTCGTGCGCGGACACCGTCCATGGTCCGGACGATGTCCTGTACCACCTCTTTCGACACCTGGGTGAGCGAGGCATGGCCTTTCTGTTAGATTTGCCCAACAGGATCCGGGTGGAGGGTCTCCTCCCGGATTCCTGGCGAATAGCTATTGTGCTCGCCTTTCGCAAACCGGGAGGAGATCACTCTACTCCGGCCAGTTTCCGCCTATGCTCTCTAACCTCTTGCGTGTGCAAGTTGATGGGAAATTGGTAAATGTTAGATTGGCGTTTTTTTCCTGGACAGCGGAGGCCATCTGTCTTGTGCAGTGTGTGGCTTCTGCAAGTTCCACTCCACGTCGGATGCTCTGCTCCGACTGGAAAATGCCGTCTGCGAGGCCTTCCTTCGTAGACAACACTACGCCACGGTGTTTTTCGATCTGGAGAAGGCCTATGATACCGCATGGCGATACGGTATCATGGATGCTCTCCACACGATGGGGGCGAGGAGACACCTCCCAATGTTTATCTCTGAATTTTTGCGAGATCGTCCATTCCGCGTACGGATGGGTGTAGCTCTCTCCGGCCTAATGGAGCAGGAAGAGGGTGTCCCGCAGGGAAGTGTCTTCAGTGCATTACTCTTTGCCCTGAGCATCAATGGCATTACCTTGGTGCTGCCGGAAGATGTTCTCTCTACGCTATATGTGGACGACCTTTCGATCTTTTTCCGCGCGGTCCAGATTCCAACTCTAGGCCGTCAATTCCAACAGTCATTGAACCGCGTTTCTCGTTACGCCGAAACGCACAGGCCTCGGTTTTGCTTCTCCAAGACTATGGTTGTGCACTTCTGCTCTCATCCATGGCTCCACCCTGACCCAGATTTATTTTTAAATGGGGTGCACCTAGAACTGGTTGAATCGTACAGTTTCTTTGGTCTTGTATTTGACCGATGCCTCCTCTGGTAGGCTCATATTTGCAGCCTTAGGGTCTCCTGTACTTACGCCATGGATATTCTTCGCTCCGTGACATTCAGCGCCTTGGCCCTAATAGGGCTATTCACTTAGTTTTATATCGATCCTTTGTTCGTTCGAAGCTCGACTACAGATGCGAGTTTTAGGCATCCTTAGCCCAGCGTGTATTGCGGAAGGTGGACTCGATCCACCACACCGACCTTCGCCTGGCGACCGGTACCTTCCCCACTTTCCCTATTGATAGCCCCCCATTCTACGCTGGGTAGATGCCACTCGCTCTGTGCCGTGTACAGTGCATTATTCGTCTGTACGCGTGAGCCCAGCGCTTCCCTCCATCGCAAACAGCTCTCACTGCATCCGCAGCTGATCTTGATGGTGCCTATGCCGCCAGAGACGCCATTCATACCCTAAGCCCTTCCTGTTTAGGGCCAGGAAACTCCTTCGAGAGATAGGTAATTCTCTCAGGCCAGTGGAGCTCATGTTTCTGCCTAGGACGCACCCTGGATGGTACCATTTTTTACCATTTGACCCCTGGCCTCTGCTCTCATAGCTTCCACAGCTCCCGGTATATTGCGTTCGGCCTTTTGGGAGCACCTTTCTTGTCACTCTGGAACTGTGCTAGTGTATACGAATGGCTCCAATCCCAAGAGGGGGGTTGGTTTCCACGCCGTATCCCCTCTGTTTGAAGTCAGCGGGTCTCTGCCAGGCGCTGCGTCTGTTGAAGGCAATATATCGCCCGGCACTCGAGCGACGTGCCCGGTTCGGAGAGTGGATTGGGATCAATAGCGACTTACAAAGCGCCCTGAGTGCTCTCGGGGCATTGGAATCTCCGTATCCCCTGGTTCGCGATATCCGTGATGCCACGGTTTTGGCGAGCTGGGCGGATGTCGAGATTATCTTCTGATTATCTTTCTGATGCATTTTTCTGGAAGACGGCGTTGATATTGTTCCGGCCCACATTTATGCTTTATTATTAACGTAACATTATTTCACAGATGACAAAAGCCACAAGGGCCTATCAGAGGTCATCCATATCTGTCAAAACCCGCCCATAAACTGCATCCATAGGATTGTGTCAGATCACGCATCTACAATATACAATTTCTATCATCCACAGAAATGCGTCAAAAGCAAAAGGCATCATCATCAATGCTTGTCAAAATTCAAATCACCTATATTATACAAAAATAAATAAAATGCATTTACAGGAATGAGTCCAGAATAACCCTTCCTTCCCATATAATAATCTAATCTGCCTTTGAAAACATTCAAGTTTGGACTGTCTACTGTATCCGGTAGCAAACTATTCCAGTAATCTACCACTATTGGTGAAAAAATATTTTCTAACATCCAACTTGCATCTGTTTTTTTAACTTTTCTAGTGATGACCCCTAGGCTTATTACTACCTTCCAACTCAAATGACTTGCCCAAATCTAGCTTATTTATCCTAGAACAGATTTTAAATCGCTCATTCATATCTCCCCTCACACACCTTCTTTCAAATGAGAATATATTTAGTACCCTCAGTATATCTCTATATTCAAGGTGCTTCAGGGAAGGTATTATTTTTGTTGCCTCCTTTGTACTGACTCTAGCAGGTTAATGGCATGTCTAAACTGTTGTCACCATGTTTGTATACAGTATTCTAAATGTGGCCTGACATATGAGTTGTAGAGTTTAAGGATAACCCCTTTACTTTTGTAGTTAACATTCCTCTTAATTTATCCAAAAACCTCAGTGACCTATCTACGACTACGCCTAAGTCCTTCTCATCCTCAAGTGAATTCAGCCAATGGCCATCCATTTCATAGCTAAATTCCCTATTATCCCTTCCCATGTTAAGAACTTTGCATTTTTTTTAAGGTTAAAAATCATCAGCCACTTTTGAGCTCAAGCTAATAACTATTTAAGTCATTCAGTCACTGCACTTTAAAATTACCCTCAATTCTTTGACAACAGCTACCAGTTTAGTATTATCAGCATAAATTCACACTTTGCTATTTACACCCTCCCCAAGATCATTTATTTAAACTATGAATATGAATAATAATGGGACTAGAACTGATCCCTGAGGTACGCCACTGATAACCTCACACCAGTCACCCAGAGTTGGGCGGTCCGCTACTTGCGGACTCTCTAAATAGTAGCGGAGTGGCGGAAGCGGTTTCTATATGTAAAAAATAGCGGACTAAAAAAAAAAAAACGGTAGCGCCGCCCATCTCTGCTGTCACTTCACTCTTTTCAGTACCACTCTCTGTTTCCTGTTTCTCAGCAATTCAGCTATCCAATTCAAAACTTTCCTACATTGTCCATGCATTTTTAATTTTCGACCTCGTTGGTCTTCGCTTTAAATTCGATGGATTTTTTTCGCTTCTCGTTCGATGTACCTTCCGTACATTAAATATGTTCCTTAATTTGAACCAAAACTTTGTCCTCGACCGTTAAACAGGATTTGATCAAACTTTTAAATGTTCAAACTGAACAAATCTGGCCTGTCTCTAATGCATTTCCGTGAATGTTTATTATGGTTAGACCGTCTCCTGTCTGAGGTTTATCGTATCGTCCTTTATCGGTTTTCTTCGCGCATTGTCATTTAAGGCGTTTATTTGACATGATGCTATTTATGCTTAACTATATGAATGCGGAATATGAGAGTATGATGAAATGGAATAAGTCACAGCTCAAAGAAACAAGATAAACGGAATAATTTTAATTCTGAAAATGTTTTCTTCCTAAATGCTGGCTTTAAATCAAGGCCACCTACTTCAAGCGCAAGCAGCGACCTGAAAAAGATTTAAACCAAGGGATTTGGAGAATGAAAGGTTTTATCATTGTGGTTTTTGCATGAGAGCTTTTCTTTTTCTTTTTTTTTATTTAACGTTTTATTTGTCATACTTTTGTGAGTTAAATTAAATTGGTGAGATGTTAAAATCCATGGATAAGTTATATATAATTGCGGTGCAAAATCTATAAATAAAGAATGCGTTTGACTTTCTTGAAGAACGTCTTTAATTTCTTACACTTTGAGCAACTTGTGTGACGTAGCTTAAAAATTGTTAATCTTTTAACGCAAAGATAATATTTGCATTGCACTATTATATCAAGTAGAATCTCTTACTTTTTTAATTACATTATAAACTTATGTCCAATTCAGGCAACCTGGTTAATTGTCACCTTTCATTCTTCATTGATTATCTTCTGCTGGGTTCTTGGACATGTAGGAACCCACGGCGTATCGCGCTGTCAGGAACAAAACTTTCTGATGCATTGAAGTAGGTGGTGGCCTTGATTTAATGCCAGCATTTAGGAAGAAAACATTTTCAGAATTAAAATTATTCCGTTTATCTTGTTTCTTTGAGCTATGACTTATTCCATTTCATCATACTCTCATATTCCGCATTCATATAGTTAAGCATAAATAGCATCATGTCAAATAAACGCCTTAAATGACAATGCGCGAAGAAAACCGATAAAGGACGATACGATAAACCTCAGACAGGAGACGGTCTAACCATAATAAACATTCACGGAAATGCATTAGAGACAGGCCAGATTTAAATTGTAAAAAAAAAAAACAAATATTTCGTGCCTGAAGAAAAACGTAAATTTTGCCACGCGATTTGGAATACTCGCATAAATCTACGGGAATCAAGAATCTATTTAACTACATCCTCTATTTTAGGGGATCAGCGGCCTATTTAACTACATACTTCTTCGGGTGCTTCTCATTCACGGTCAGCAAGTGGCTATTCAAATGGGTTGAAAATAGGTCTTGTATATTGACTGTTTTTAAACTTGTAGACGGTGGATGCAAAGTAGAATCTCCGGCGCATGTACGATGCAGTGTGCAGGTGGATGGATATTACATTAACGGTACCCTGGTATGCGTTCGTCCCAAGTACCATCTTGTCGATCCTGGCTGTTGTGTGTATCAGAGGAGGAGGGTGGGCTGAAACAGGTTGCACTATTGATTAAATAGCGATTTATTATTCATTACAGTATTATTCTCATTCTCTGATAAATAGTGTTTGCGAAGGGGGGAGGGTGCGATAATTTTTTTTTTAGCCCCGCCTGTTTCCTCATCTTATTGAGGAATAGATTCATTGCACTGGATTGCTCCATTGTGGTTTAAATATGCTTAAATTTACGTGGTTTGTAAAGAATATAATTCCCTCCCTTCATTCAGTTTATACTTGTGGTAGCGAGTATGACCTCGGTGATTTGTTAAAGACGCTCTTACCCTCCTTAGAGTTTCTGTAACTTAGCATTTTTTCACTTCTTTTAACTTCACCACTTTATTTTTTTTAATTCTGTCAGCGACGATCTCGCATGTTTATGCTTTACTAATGGTGATAATAACCCCTCTTCTCTTCTTCTTTATCTCATTTTACTCTGATCGAAGAAGAGGGATAAAACAATTGTCCAATTACCGACCAGTGAGTTTGACATCCGTGGTGGGGAAAATGATGGAATCTGTAATTGCGAAATCTATTAGACACTTAAATAAACATAAAAGTTGATTAAGGAATCTCACGGCTTTACTAGAGAGAAATCGTGTTTGACTAATTTACTGTCTTTTTATAAAAAAGTTGTATGATGCTGAGAGATAGAGATGAGAATTACGATATTGTTTACTTGGATTTTAGTAAGGCTTTCGCCAGGGTGCCACATTACGACTTTTAAATAAAATGAAAGCGCATAGAATCGATGGGAGTATTTTTAGGTGGATTCAGTCGTGGCTAAGTGACAAACAGCAAAGAGCTAGTATAGATGGGATTAAATCTGAGTGGGGGCATGTTATTTGTTGAGTTACTCAGGGGTCAGTGTGTGTTGGGGCCGTTGTTGTTCTTGATTTATATTAATGATCCTGATTTGGTAAATTCAGAGCTCCAGCTTACAAGCAATGCATAAGTGCTAGGAATCGAGCTAATAGGTTATTGGGGTTTATTGAGAGGAGTGTAAGTAAATAAGAGTGCTGATGTCATTCTGATACTGCACCTAGCATTAGTTAGGCTTCATCTTGACTATGCGGTGCAATTTTGGTCACCATATTATCGATAGATATTGCTTTGCTTGAATCTGTGCAAAGAAGAATGACTAAGATTATTCATGGGTTCTTATTTTTAGCGAACAGGATAGGAAACGTAGCAATGGGTTTAAGCTGGATAAGTTTAGGTTTAGGAAAGACATTGGTAGAAATTGGCTTACAAATCGAGTGGTAGATGGATGGATTAGGCTCACTGGTCATGTGATAGAAGCGTCCTCCCTGCGGAGTTTTAAGAATAAATTGGATAGTTTTATGGCTAAGTCTGGTAGGTGGGAGTGAACTGTGCGGTGCGAACAGGAGCTGCCTCATATAGGCTATCGATTAGCCTTTTGCAGACTCCTTTTCTTATGTTCTTATTACGTAATTTTAAAGATGTCAGAGCCACCGCCTCTCCAAGATTATACAAGACTTAGGATTTATTAGATTTTCTTTCTTTTGTTAAATTGTTAGAATGAACCTTGTTTCACCCTCTAAGAAAAAATATATTAGCATTCAACACCTCGAAAAAGAGTTGGGTGCCCTCTCTAATGTGTTAGTTAGACCTGTAGCAGGAAGAGCGGCACTCCCGCCTGGTCCGTCCCCTTGACAGTCTCAAATAGACTGAGACTATCTGAGCTTTATTCGATCTAAACATTTTGATTTTACTCCTAGTCGCCGCGCAGCTTTCGTCCATTCATCCATGGACGGGGACGGGGTGGAGGGTGGAGGGCTTTTAACATTCCAGCATTCTTCGCTTCCTTATCGCCTTCCTCTACTCCCAATCTTTATTCTTCCCTTTATACACCCAGAAGGGTATGTTAGGTGCAGCATGCTGCTGCTGACATTTGGAGGATACTGTGACCTGGCGGCCCCGATGACTGCAGGATGATCTCTGGCTTCCACCCATTTTTTTTCGTTCTTACATATCAACACCCCTTTTAGCTCATCAAGTGTGTATTGCTCCTTGATTTCGACCCCTCTTTCCAGGAAACCGACCTCACGCCTCCATGTTTCCCTCGTGTCTGTCCTCATCCCTTGGCTCCCGCGGGGAACTCGCACCTGGCCCATCGTGGGAACTTTCCCTTTTTTCACAGCTTAGCGTGAGCCTGGCGACTTGCTTCCCCCCCCCCCTCCATACACACACACACTCCTTTTCATTTCCGCCCCTTCGTCGGTTTCTGGCCGCTTATGTATTGGTGCCCGACTTCTCCAATAATGAATTTTGCGCCCCAAGTCATTTCCTCTGCCCTAATCGAATTATGTGCATACCACTCTTCATTCCCCTCCCTCAACTTCGCTTTGTTTAAAAACCTCCTGACTGAAGAGATTCACCCATTGGTTTTTGGTTAACTTAAAAAACAAAATCACTCTTTGTGATCAGTTGTTGATGCATCAGAATTCATTTTTCCTGTTAATTAGCCTTCGCCACACCAGTGTCCTAGTACCAAGATTCTATAGTTTAAGCTAGCCACTCTGTTGCATTCTGACAGGGGTCCTCTTTTCTCACTGTGGTACTGGATTCCTCCGTTTTGTTCCATTTGTCTCTTCAATTTTGTAACGAATTGCTTCAATCACTCGGGTAGCTTTCGGTAGCCTTTTTAACCACACAAAGCTATCCATAAGTGTTAGGATCGCTGTCCCTCACTGTACGCTCTGTGATGTTAAAGGTTGTAGCACCCCTTTTTCCCTATGATCCGAACACCCGTTATCTGATCTACCTGCGACGGGACAGTGAGAAGTTGCGGCGCCCCGCGTCAAATTTACGACTCAGTTTTCCTTGGGACGTCATCGTGTTTGGTTCGATTCAGGCCGCAGGCACATGTTATTCACTGTGTGTGTGTGTGTGTGTGTGTGTTTCTAGTAGTCGAGAGACCTGTTGTGCTCCATTTTTAGCGCAACCATGAAGATCCCTTTCCTCAAGGAATCTGCCAGCATAGATTTAGCACCTCTTCCTGACATTAAGTTAGACGCTAATCCTGCTGTCCTTCCTTGGCCAGAATTCGATATAACGCGGAATCATGTGAAACGCGCCAAGCATAGATGGTCTCACTTTTCGTGGAGGAGTTTGAGCGGTAAATTTGATCGGCATTGTTAATTTGACGAGTGAACGGTAATTTTGATGAGAATTGTTAGTTTTTGCTAATGTAATATTTTCATCGTGTGGTTGCATATGCTTCTTTGATCCATATATATATATATATATATATATATATATATATATATATATATATATATATATATATATATATATATACAGGGTGCGTAAGGTATTTGAGGACAGATTTAAAATTACACAAAAATGACTTAGATAATAATGTCTTTTTTTGCGAAACGATTCAGACATCGTTTCGCAATTTTATGCAATGAAGTCTCCTTCAGCTTCGATAACTGCTTCTCTGCGATGTCTGAATCGCCTACATGCTAGGATCAAGTGGTTCTTGTTCACATTGGACATTACTCTGACTATGGAGGCTTTTAGGGATTCTTTAGTGTTATGAGGGTGCTCATTAACCTCTTTCTCAACTACATACATAGTAGTCCAATGGATTGAGATCTGTGGAGCTAGGAGGCCAAATATTAGGGAAAATTTTCCGGCATCCATTCCAGCGTTGCTTGAGCCTTGTGTGATGGTGCCGAGTCTTGTTGAAACACACAAGGTCTTCCGTTGCGTACATTGTCCATCCATGGCTTAACCATCTTTGGCCTCTTAACTCCTTGCAAACTTTGTAGACGAAGGATCTAGCCACTTTTAAAATCGTGTTATTACTAAATTGCTATGTTCAGCCTTTATAGCCACAATAACTGCGTGCTTCTTCATTTCTTATGTAAGCATAGGGTATGCCAATGATAATTCTGAAATATAGAAAATATATAGTCAAATAATGGGCTGCTATAGTAAAAATAACATATGTCCTCAAATACCTTATGCCCCCTGTATATATATATATATATATATATATATATATATATATATATATATATATATATATATATATATATATATATATATATATATATATTATCATTGTCCAAAATTATGAGGCAGGTATGAAAAAGTGAAGAATTTGATTGAAGCTCATTTATTTCATACTTGACATACGAGTAAAACAAATAAAAATTTTCCGTATATTCTATCAATAATTGATATTTGATGTGTCCTCCTTTTGCTTTTATAACCGCTTTTATGCGTTTCTGCATATTGTGCATAAGTGGTTTGGGCAACCTTCTGCCATTCACTGTGTGATACTAACGTCTATTCCTATTTTTTCAGTGATTATCTTATTGTTAACGTAAAGTGTTAATTTTTGGTTAAAAATGTATAGGAAGAAACAGATTCCTGAAGCTCAAAGAGAGGGATTATCCCAAGTCAAAATTGCAAAAAAATTGAAATGCTCGAGAAACGGTGTCCAAACAACCATTAAAAGGTACAATGAGACCAATTCTTCCCAAAACCGTGATGGCCAAAAGGTGTACAACTCCGAGGGAAGTGTGTTTGGGCAAAAGAGCATGAAGATTGGATTGATGATGATCGGGCTTAAGTTGTTTGGTCTGATGAAAGCAATTTTGACGTAGGCTCTCCACATTCGTTTCCACCAATTTATTACACTTGTACAAATTTTTATTGGATGTCAAAAATGATCAGTAAAATTTATATTTCTCCTAGATATTTGGAACCTCTGGAGATGTTTATATTCGTCGAAGAGTTGGGGAAGTTTATGATCCGAGATGTGTTGTCCCGACAGTCAAATTTGGAAGCGACAGTGTACTGGTTTGGGGCTGCTTGTCTTCTTCATGTCCAGGATTGTTGTTCACTTGTGAGGGCAGAATGAATTCCAACACTTAGACCAGGTTTATCAACCTTCCTATGTAAAATTTTCAATGATGATATCCCTTGAAAAACAAGGGATGACTTTGATGGAATGGCCCCCCTCAATCTCCAGACCTCAACCCCATTGAACATTTGTGGTCACACTTGGGCACAAGAGTGAGGGTGCACAAATGTTCCTCAAAAAGTGAATTAACATCCAGAATTCATGAAGAGTGGCGGATAATTGAACCAACCACCTGTGCCAACTTAGTCTCAAGTATGCAAAAACGTCTAAAAGCGTTCATAAAAGCACAAGGCTGACACATTAAATATTAATTATTGATAAAATATATGCAAAAATATTTATTTGTATTATGTCAAGTATGAAATAAATGAGTTTCAATCATATTCTTCACTTTTTCATACCTGCCCCATATATATATATATATATATATATATATATATATATATATATATATATATATATATATATATATATATATATATATGAATCATTGTAAATTTACTTTCCCACTCAGAGAATCCACAAACATTCTGTCATAGGGGTGAGCACTTTACTCTTGTTATTTCCTTTGGCCTTTTGTGCACACCTCTCACACATTGCATTCTTTTTATGCCTGGCCTATATACCACCCTCGAAGTGACCTGCCTTGGCAAAGGGCGGCATTTTGGGGGGACGGATGCCCTCATTGTTTACATATTTAGAAAATATCTATGGTTGCTTGAAAATCGTTTTACGTTCCTCAGCTCCTATCAAACTTTATCTGCGGATGACCTCATCCCCCGCCAGGCCATTGTTCGTGATGGACAGGATTACCGTTACAGGACAACTCTTCCTCCGCCTCTGAGAAGGCCAGGAGATCTTTTGTGTCCCGTGCACCCGGAGACATTGTTCTTGCCTCTTCCGTGCGAACTCACCCTATCTCATCCAAGAGACTACGAATGAATGCTCGCTCATGGACCTTCTTTCACTACGAACCTCTCCTCAAAAACTTTCTTGACCAAAGTTCTTTAGCTTTCGCTCCTTAGTTTGAAGTAAATAATAATTGGACCAGAAAAAATGATTAAGTTGTAAAATCGGTTTTTTTTTTATAGCGTCCATGTTGTTGTTTATAGTTTCCCCAGAGTGGATGACATCTCTGCTCCCTCCGACGACCCCTTGGGAGACCAAGGGAGAAATCTCTGATCCCACAGCCTGTACTGTAGGCCCCCGCCAACGTTACCAAAATTAAGTGGGGCCGCCCTCGCCTTCTGTGAGGCTGTTGCATGCTGTGAGAATTTTATAGCGGCCCACGCAACAGCTAGGAAGTGGAAGTTCGATTGCAACTTAACCTCGCGTAGAATACATACAAGAGATCTTGTCATATCCGCTTGGAAGTGACTGTCCATGTACGACCCCCCTTTCCCTAAAGCAAGTGGGTTCTTTTATACTACTACCCAGGGGTTCTTAAAGCGAAAGCCAACGAGGGCATCTCCACCAGAAAGTTTGTAACGAGAGAGCTCTGGAAAGTGGTGAAAATGTCAGGGGGATGGGGACATATGAAGGCAATGAGGTATGGAGGGCACGGTCTTCCAGGCGTCAGCTGCAACATGCTGGCCCATGTTATTACTGACATCCCTGTACATTGTGCACACTGGGGTCGGTACTGTCTGTAATTCATCCATGTTGCAGGGGCCTTACCACTCTACTACACTACCCGGTTGCTCCTTGAGTGGCGTGGCGATGCTTTCCGAGCATCCTAGGTAGTGTCCTTAAAACTAATCGGACTTAGACCTCCTCTGCGTTAACATCATTTCCCTTTACCTCGCCATTTGATTCACAGATCTCATTTTCGAAACTGGGGTTGGTAGAAATGCTCTCGTTGGTTTCCACAACCTTCTCTGCACGCTCCCTCCATGTTTATCTCCTCCTGATTGTAATTACCCCGTGAAATTACAGGGGATGGTTTCCCCTTCCCGACGGAGTCTTCAACCCTCTAAATTCAATATCTCGAGGGGGAGGGGGCATAATTTTGTCTCAGATCATTATGTTCGGGCGGCGGATAGGCCCCCCACCCTCGAAAACCTTTTAGGTAATAAGTTTCCTTTTGTGAAAGTTCTTGTCATTATTCGCTTCCCCTTTCTCCGTCCAATTTTATACTGTTCAGCAAAACTTGTATTCGTGGGATTCTGTTTACTGCCACACTCTTACACCCCATTACATAACCCAAGAGTGAACCGCGCCACAAGACAATGACAAATTCAACTGGTAGGCAGCCAACTCGTCTCTAGCTTTCCAAGTAACCAACCCCCTCCTCTACTGCGATTATATGATTCCAATACATTTGTACTCCCTCTAGCTTCTTCCCCACTAACTTCGTCGAAAACTTTGTGGCGCTCCTTTGTTGGAGTTCAGCCACGCGTATTTTTTAAGGATGTATATCGTCTTGAGCTTTATTTAAAAAAAGAAAAGAAAAGGAAAAGCGATTTATGAACGCTGGGTTTGCTTTCCCAGTTTCGGTCCGTTTCTTCACGCCGTTATGGACCTGAGGAGCGAGTTGTTGCTGGCTTTCTCATGGAAACGGTTCGATTTCCGAGCACGGGTCGGGAGACGTGAGAACTAAATGAGACCGAGGGTCTTTGCGTGAGAAAGCGATTACACAATGTATCCCCGTAAGCGGGGCTTCTTGAATGAGCTTGTTGTATGCCTTCACTGATAGGTTCGGTTCATTAGGTGGGGCATTTTTTTTTTTTTTTAAGCCAGCTTGTCCACGCATGCATTCGTTACATAGGAAAAATAGGCGGGCGTACATCTTATACACGGGGCAGAAATACCATCTCCCAACGGTTGCTTTCCCCCGTTTTAAGGCGCCCAATGCGGTCGCGTCACGAATTGATGTCTCAGTGGTGACGTACTCGACTCCTCGCTGGTCGTGCGTTAGAGATCAATTGCCTCAAAGTAGACATGCCATCCTGCTCCCTCCTGAACCATATCATCCGTCTTTGCTCTTGCCCCTCGAAGCATTGGCGCCCTCTTGTAACTTTTTTTTTCCCGACAAAGCCACACATTCCGCTCGCGCGGGAAATTCTCGGTTCTTACGGAGTTTCTAAATCGGGTGGTGTTCGCTCGCGCCCGCCTTGCACTCGAGAGGAGAGTTTCGACCTACTCCTCAAAATAGAAATCGATTCAAATGCGTCCAGCTGCATTAAGTCGGAGGAGTAGACGCGCGCGCTCGTGTATATCTTCGAAGTTAGGAAGTGTTGCGTGAGCATTTAACTCTCAAATTTCTAGCGAAATAGGATCGATGCAGTAGCACGTAGAAAGTGGAGAGAGATGTAAATAAAGTGGTTAAAGTTAGAGCAAGTGAAAATGTATAGCTTTAGATCCTTATGCAGCCATTGGGGCCGGAATGGCACTCAGGCCACACAAAGGGAAGAAGGCGTGAAGTTTTCCAATGAGGAATGTCAAGGGGTGTGTATACCTTCGCAGGTCAAAGACATCACCAATGAGGTTGGAATGGGGAAATGGCTGAAAAGATCCCGATGTTTCGGGTTCCTGCGAGAGTTGTGTAGGTTAGAATTTGCTGCCGCCCCTCCTCCTACTGTGTCACGTACCCCTTTTCGGGGCTCCTTTCTTCTTCTGGCCGTGTACCTTCCATTTTCTTTTTGACCAGGCAGTATTTTCTTCACCCGTACCCAATTGAACAAGTATGTCATCCTCGAAATAAAGTTTAAAGGTTCACATCAAGCTTATCAACGACACATTCAGATCCAAATATTTGAAATAAGATGAGAATTTCTTTCAAGACTTTTCAGATGGTTAATACACAAAAATTTCTGATTCGGATTTGAGCAGTGAAAAGATTTAAGATTAAGATATGATTACAAAAATATTATTTTGTAAATTAGAAATTCATATTTCTATTTTTAACTTTAAATACAATTAATTTATCACTCCGAACCTTGCACAGATGTATTTAAAATACTCAATTTTTTAAAAAATGTCAACAATATAAGCAATTATGATGGAAAAAAATTAATCCTTGAAAACTTTGCATCATCTTTATCACTAGCGTCAAGACAAATTTTTATCTCGTAGTAATAAATAGGTTTACTGTGTCCAGACTCCATATCATCTCATATTTGACCAAAAAACTTGCTTTTAGTGGATTATGTTTGACATAAGTGATAATTGAAGATTTCCTCAGCTATTGTATTTCCATCAATAGATTTACAAAATCTATTGAACAATATATCGCATTTTTAGCTATATCGTTGATTCATCAACTTCTAACGCAAATTCGGAAATTTTAATTGGTTAACTAGTTAATTGCTCAAAAATATTTTGAGGTCTGCAATTCTCCTCCCTACCACCGTATTATATGTTATGGGAACATTTCGAAACTGCTGCACCTAAGCTACACCGAGCATCGTTTCGACGATTCTATACAAAGTTTTTACGAGCTAACAATGCTTTTGATGACACAGTATTGAGGGCAACAAATCTTTGCTTTTGTTCGTTGCAAATTTCTAATGTTCTATTTAAAAAATCATCGTCGGATTTGCTAACATAAGATGGATGCAAACTTTGAAGATGCTACCTTTAATATATTAAGCAACATACATCTTCAGCCAAAACAACATCACAAATTAACCCATTAGTCGTCCTGCTTTTTTTCTCCAACCTCCCATCTGCAAAATTACAAATGGTACACGTTATCAAAAATAATTAAAATATTTAAATCCTTTTTTATAAATCAAACCAGGCAATTGCTTCGCTACTGGCTTGCGTTTCGCTACTAAGATTAAAATTTAAAATCTTTAAAAAAGCACCCATGATTAAATTTTTTATCATTTTTCTGAACTTCTCCAATTATAATAATTTTAAAAAGGAACTCTAAATTAAATTTCCCCTCTTTCAAAATATCACGTTGCTAAAATATAGATTTATAGAAGAAGATATATAAAAATAAATTTTCTGAACTTCACCATTTGTAATTCTTTGGGTTTTAAAAAATTAACAAAATTTTGATACTCCTATTCTTTCAAGACCACGTGAGCCAGCGTGAGAATTTTAGAAAGTCGAGGAAGAATTCCTCACTCGCTTAATCACCCGTTCCCAGCTGTTTGTTTTCAGACGCCGATCGTGCCCCCCTCCTCTGCGATAACGCCGTGCGCGGCCTTATTAACCCTACCGCCATATCGCAAGGCGAGTTTGATCGTCTGGAACAACGCATTATCATGAATTGTGTTTGCTTAGACTGGCGCCAAGAATTCCTTGGGGACCGCAAGGCCCTGAGGCGTCTAACAGTTTGGTTGACTTATGTTTTTTTTTATCAAAGTTAGTTCTAATAATTCTTTTATAATATCAAAAAAGGAGCGGAGCCATGGTTAAATTTTTATAAATTTTCTGAACTTCGCCAATTATAATAATTTTAAAAATGAACTCTAAACTATTTTCCCCCTTTCAAAAAATCACGTTGCTAAAATATAGTTATAGATAAAATAAAAAAGCAGCCTTACTTAAATTTTAATAAATTTTCTTAACTTCACCAATTCTTTTTTCAAACTCTAACGAAATTCTTAGAAATTACCCTGATAAAAATTTAAAATACTTAAGTCATAACAAAACTAAGATGAAATTATTATTCAAATACTCAAAAAAAATCCCGTTCTTAAATTATAGTTAGTGATGATGATGACAAAATGGTGAAGTTCAGAAATATGAGTATCTAAATTTGGTGAATTTGTAAAACTGAAAGAATTACAAATGAAGTTCAAAAAATTTATCTTTATATATCTTCTATAACTCTATATTTTAGCAACGTGATATTTTGAAAGGGGGGAAATTTAGTTCTCATTTAAAATTATTATAATTGGCGAAATTCAGAAAATTTATAAAAATTTAACCATGGCTGCTTTTTAAAATTTTAATCTTAGTGCCGAAGCGCAAGCGGGAGTTGGCGAAGCCATTGCCTGGCTTGATATTATAAAAGAATTATTAGAAATAACTTGGATATAAAAACCATAAGTCATAACCAAACTAAGATGAAATTATTATTCAAATACTAAAAAAAAAATCCTTCTTAAATTATAGTTAGTGATGATGATGATGATGATAATATATCATTTTAATGAAAATAATTATTCTATTGATATAATTAATGAAAATATTAATAACCTTCTACCTATTTATAATTATGATTGATAATTCTCAGTTCTTACACGAATTTTCATCAACACCAATGGTTGTTTTATGCTTTTAAACAATGGCTTTTCTACTCCATCAAAAACAGTACTGGTGAAACCGAAAGCCAAGTATGTTTGATCATATTTTCTTCTTTTAGCAGCTTTAGCATTATAATTTAGGGTTTCTTTTCCTACCCGAACACTTGAACTTTGATTAGAAATAGGTGTTGTTTACACCCATCTAAACATAAAACCAATTAACTTAATTTATGAAACCTGCAAGAAAGCTGTATCTTTAGTAACGTATTTCCTTTATAGCTAATTATTTATTCTCATTATTTACTCGCAACCACATTATGAATTTCTTCGTTCTGACTAAACAAAACAGACAAAAAATACTGTTCATCCCATCACCAACAAGGCCTATAATTTTCCGTAAGTAAACGAAGCAATTTTTCTAATTGTTTATTTACGAATTATTTACTAGTTATGTTTTCTCGGGGCACACTCACTTAGATGTATTTTTAATTGCTACACAGTCACTAATGTTTTTGTATTCGACTTTTTCATTACATAAAATATTAGTAAAAATTGACAAACTCAGAAATTCGACCTTCCCGCGATCAATGTTCCGAGCCGGAACATGTTCGGAACTTGTGACTTTCGAGACACCAAAATTTTTAAATCTTGGCATATTCTTTTTATATTCTTAATAAATAGCTCTAAAATAATTAAAAGTTTTACTATATTTAATTTTAACGTTATATTTAGAACAGATAGCTGAAACAACAATGATTCAGAATTATTTTGTCAGCCGAACCACGTCTGGATATCATCTTCACCCAATCACAATTCCTAAAAGGCGAAAGTGAGCTTTGGCTGAATAAGTGATGACGTCACATGTCGAATGATTTCGTCGATTAAGACCACGTCATTACGAGATAGGATACAATTTTACAGGGAACATTAGGAATATGTGTTTCCCTTTAAAACGAGTAAACGTTAGATTTATCGTAGGGATGGGGAATTAACATTTAATTGGTGACCTCTCGCGCCTATCCTATGAGAGTTCCGTGCTTCCCCTGAGCGTCGCGCCTCCCAGTTTGTAAATCATTGTTTTAATCTACTTAACCCATCCCATCCTTAAAAAAGGGGGTTAAGGGTTCGCTTTGAAACCAATACCCCGCCACAGCTTAGTTGAACAATATATCATGTGACCACACTGCCCCGTCTCAGCAACATATAGCTTGAGTTGCGTCTCTGCGAGAAATGTGGTTCATATATAGGGTTTATTCCCTCGTTGGTGCATGCTGCCTCGACTCTGCTAACCTTTCTCTTAATTTCTTTTCAGATGCGATTAGCGAAAACAATCCCCGGGTTATCGATGACGGGCGAGCGCGCAAGTTGGCCTCAGACCTCAAGCGCTGCTCATATTACGAGACGTGCGCCACTTACGGTTTAAATGTCGACCGGGTCTTCCATGATGGTGAGCTCATCTTCTTTCCACCCCTTCTCCCATGACAGCTGTCAGTGTTGGCCATCGCGGCCCGAGGGCCCGTAAGGAAGGCTTGGCTCACTTGACTCGGTTTCGAATTAGGAACACCCCGTACGCACTGCCAGTTGATGGAGCGCTCCCCTGCACCTTACTGCGACGCTTGCCAACGTTATCTCCTAGAGTGTTCGGTACATTCTTGTTGAATGTCCCGGTCTGGTGGATCTTCGTGCACGTTACCTACCCCGGTAACGGGGTAGGTAAAAAAAAAATCAGTTGACTTCAACTCAAGCCGAGCCTGAAGAAGCCAGGGCGTTTCCCCATTTCATCTATAAACCATTTTTTTCTAACAAAATCCCCCCCCCCTCCTTTGTCTTTCTTATTTTTTTCTATCTTCCGTTTAAAGAGAGGCTTTGGAACCACTATAACAACACCCGCAGATTATGAGCGTCAATGCTTGAGGCGTCCTGTGCGTTTGGCGGGAATAATAAGATCTGCAATTTTAATAATAAATGGTATTTATAATGCGCCCTTCGGGTCTGTTAGCCCTCCCTAGCGCAGGTTGTGTAGCGAGTGTAAAGAAAGTTTACAGGGGAGGGAAAGCAATTCTGAATAAATGAGTTCAGGAGACATTTAAAAGTAGCAAAGGAAGGAGAGGATCGGACTTCGGCAGGAAGAGCATTCCAGAGTCTAGGAGCACAAACTGACAAGGAACGCTCACCCATCGAGCAGAGGACAGAACGAGGAGAGTGAGGTTAGACCGGAGTGCCCGAGGAATTTGACGACGGGAGAGGGCAGAAGAGAGATAAGGTGGAGCCTCGAGGTTTAGAGCCTTGTAGGTCACGAGTAGAATTTTATAGTGGGTACGGAAGCGAATAGGTAACCAGCATAGCTCCTGTAACAGAGGCATCGAAGGAGAGAACCGGGGGCGACAAAGGAGGAGGAGCCGAGCAGCATAGTTTTGAACTAGTTGTAGGGGGCGAAGTGACGAAGAAGGGAGATTCACTAGAAGAGAATTGCAGTAGTCTATGCGTGAGGTGACGAAGGCATAAATAGCAGTCTCAAGGCTTCGTCGATCAAAATGGGATAGCACACGTGAGAAGTTGCGGAGGAAACCGAGGGAAGACATACAGATACGATGTATGTACGGTTTAAACGAGAGTTGCTCGCCGAAAATAACACCAAGATTCCTGACGGTATCAGAGAAGGCGACATTGGTTTCCACAAGGTTAAGGGAGGGGAAGAGAGGGTACCAAGCACTGAGCCCTGAGGCACCCCAAAATGAATGGGCGCGGGCTCGGAGGAGAGGTTATCGAGCGCGACCGACTGAGTGCGGGAGGAGAGGTATGAGTGGAACCGATCGAGTGCAGTCCCCGAGAGACCAAGGAAAGTGTGAAGACGATCGAGGAGGACGCGGTTTCAGCAGTGTCCTTAGCTTTGAACCCCAACTGTTACATTTCATCTATATTGCAGTTAGAAATATGGTCATTAAGGCGAGAAATAACCACTCTCTCGAGGACCTTAGAGAGGAATGGAAGCTGTAAGATAGGGCGATAGCTAGATGGTCCAGTGGGGTTAAGGTGTGGTTTTTTTTTAAGGATAGGACGAATTGAGGCATGTTTGAAGGAAGAGGGAACTCACCCTGTGACAAGTGAAGTGTTAATGAGATGAAGAATCAGTGGGAGGACAGCAGGGAAAATTGGGTGGAAAGACGTCATTAGAAGATCCAGATTTGTTAGGGCGTGAGATCAGGGCAGTCATTTCCTCATAGGACGTTAAGCGGCAATTGTGTATGGTCAGGGATAACAGCATTGGCTTATTCAAATGACTGAGGTACGGCGCGAAGGTTAATAACTTTATCAGTGAAAAATTTAGAAAGAGTAGAGTAGTTGATGGGGGGAGAGGTGGGGAAAATGGGGCTAGGCGAGGAAAGACGAGAGAGGAGACGAAAGATAGTCCGAGGTTCATTCTTGCTCTCAGACAAAAGTTTGCGTGAATCAGCCTGTCGCGCTGATTTTAATTTGGAAGAATAAGTCAAAGTAGCAAGGTGATAGGCAAGTGAGAAGGAGGTCGTGTCCTGCCCACGGGAGCGTGCTTTACAAAGGGCTCGTTCATGAGCACGTAAGGACCTCCTTGAACGAACGAGTTCCATGGTGAACCAAGTGGTGCGGTGATGGCGGTTTGAAGAAGGAGTGATAGGGGGGCGAGTAATGATTGGTGCAGAGAGTTTAAGGTTTGGTCAGGTGAAGCAGTAGTATCAATAGGATGTAGGGTAGAAACAACGTCGTTATAGAGAGAAGTAGTATCAATTGACGATACTCGCTGGAAAGGAGTAGGATCTCGGGACGAGCGAGGAGTTAGGTGGTAAGGAATATAGAATTTAAAATTGACCAAGAAGTGGTCGGAAATCTTATTAGAAGTGTCAGTTACTGTTAGATTAGTGATATGGAGGTTCGGGATGATTAAGTCCAGGGTATTACCATGTATGTGCGTTGGGGATGACACATGTTGCGTAAGAGAGAAAGGTCGATGAATGAATGCACGGAAAGTCTCATTGTGGCTAGGAAGATTGAAGTCACCGAGAATAAGGAGAAAACTAGTAGAGGATAGGTCGGAGAGTAGGTTACTAAACTCCTCGAGAAATAAGGCCGGAGACGAGCTGGGAAGGCGGTAAAGGACCACAATATTCAGAGCGGGCACAGCAATGAGAGTCTCAAATGAGGCTAGAGGGGGGAGGGGAAAAGGATGAGTTGGAAATCAGTGCGACTTCCCCTCCACGGTGGTTCCGAGGATCATGCAGGAACTAGTGACCCGGAGGGGTTGCAAGGGCAGTGTATGAACCAGAATCAGATTCGAGCCAGGTTTCTGTAAGGCCAAGGAAGGAAACCCCAGTGCGAACAACGAGGTCATGGACATACTCCGACTTATTGGTCAGGCTCCTAATGTTCAGAGGAGACGCCGACAGCGCCTATTGAGCATAAGGCTGTGCTGCCTATGTGGGTCAGGCATTACAAGCTTGTTTGCTGCCATCAGGTCCCGTCTCTGGTTCTGTCACGTAGAAGCTCTTCAGATCCTAGCCGTCCTGTCGACTCTTAGAGGACCTAGTATGTGATCCACCATGTCTACCTCCCTATCTAGCTTCTCAATTAGGAGCTGCGGCCTTTAGGCAGCGACCCTCCGCTGGGCAACTTCCAGTCGGTGTGCAAACTTAATTCTTTAACGCGCCCAGAGTTGGAGCACATATAAGTTTTCGAAAATCCCAGATGAGATTGGCCGGAGCGGTTGGAATATATCCTAGCACCTCACTCTTTTTTCTTAGTCACAATTTTTCTGAATTTCGTATGCGTTGGTTCGTTCCAAAATTTCGGATTATATCTCTAAGGGAAAAACCTCTCCCTCCTTGGTTTTGGAATGGAAGAGGTTACCGACAACACGACTTTTCCTGGTTACAGGATTCCCTTCTGCATCACTGACAATTGGTAAAGTGCTTTACGTTTTACTACTTCCTGAGCCGCACTCCCACTGCTTTTTTAGAGGCCATACAAGGTTCTTCTAACGGATAGGGACTTCCCTTGTATGTCTATGGGTAAGGGGTATGGCGATTTGCTTTTCTAGCCGCCGTGCTGATGAGATTCAGCGCCCCGTCCAGCCCCAGCTTAGCCTCTTCTCTTTTCTGACACCATGTCTTCTTACCCTCCTTCCTCACTTTCCGGAAATACAACCTATCCCACAACATTCTCTGGCAGGTCTCTAATTTCACAGCTTCCTCTCACCAAACCATCCCGGATTGGGGGGTAGGGGACAACGCCCCCTCACCACTGAGCTTCGGTTTGAGGGGGGGGGGGTAACAACCTGCCTCACTCCCCACCTTCCACACATACCCTTTCATAAGTCTATCAATTTTATACCCAGCCTTAGGTGGAGCCGCCTTGCTGATGGGCTGCCAGGTCACTGGGCGGCAGGAGTGGCCTCAAATGGCGGCAACTGGTTTTGCCTGCCCCGTATTCGCCCCTCGCAGAGCAGGCTACAACGTAGGGGGATGAGCATTTGCAACCCGTTAAAATAATAGGGTCACCATGCTCACTAATAAAGATTCTTTAAACACCCTCTTTATCTTACCTTTACCATCGTCGGGGCTGTTCTCGGGCAGCTCCAGCGGAAAATTGGAGGTCCTTCCTTCCCTTTGCTTTGACAAGGGCCCCTCCAAACTTCTTCTAACGGAGAGGAGGCTTATCTCCTTCTCCTAGGCCTACGGGTGCAGGCGACTCCCCCTCATCCCTTTCTCTGCAGTCCCTCCTGGGTGACTCCCTCTTATCAGCCGCTCCCCCCCCCCCTTTACTTTCAGTGGGAATGCCTAAAAATCAGGCAGGCGGCCCATGATTGACCCGATAGGGCCAACCCCCTTAGGGGAGAAGGGATGACAGTGCCCGTCGGCCCGTGCCCCCTAATCTCCTGCTTAGTTCAAGGAGGTCATTACGTGCCCATGAACGTACCCTTCGTAAAGCACGCTCCCTTGGGCAGGACACGACCTCCCTCTCACTTGTCTATCGCCTTGCTACTTCGACTTATTCTTCCAAATTAAAATCAACGCGTGAGGCTCATTCACGCAAACTTTTGTCTAAGAGCAAGAATGACCCTCAGACTATCTTTCCTCTCCTCTGGCGTCTTTCCTCGCCTAGCCCCATTTCTCCCACCTCTCCTCCCATCAACCCCTCTACTCTTTCTAAATATTTTTCACTGATAAAGTTATTAACCTTCGCGCCGTAGTACCCCAGTCGTCTGAACAAGTCCAATCGGGGTTCAAAGCGAAGCACTCTGCTGAAACCGCTCTTCGTCATGTTTCAGCCGTTTTATGTAGAGCTGCCGATAGGGGTTGTACATCCATTCTAGTCCTCCTAGACCTCTCCTCTGCTTTTGACACCATCGACCACACTGTCTTCCTTGATCGTCTTCAAACTTTCCTTGGTCTCTCGGGCACTGCACTTGCTTGGTTCCGCTCATACCTCTCCTCTCGCACCCAGTCGGTCGTGCTCGATAACTTTTCCTCCGAGTCCGCGCCCATTCATTTTGGGGTGCCTCAGGGCTCTGTCCTTCTTCGTCACGTCGCCCCCTACAACTAGTTCAAAACTATGCTGCCCGGCTCCTCCTCCTTTGCCGCCCCCGGTTCTCTACTTCGATTCCTCTGTTACAGGAGCTACGCTGGTTACTTATTCGCTTCCGTACCCACTATAAAATTCTCATGACCTACAAGACCCTAAACCTCGAGGTTCCACCTTATCTCTCGTCTGCCATCTCCCGTTGTCAAACTCCTCGGGCACTCCGGTCTAACCTCGCTCCGATCCTGAACACTTCTCGTTCTGGCCTCTGCTCAATGGGTGACCGTTCCTTGTCAGTTTGTGCTCCTAGACTCTGGAATGCTCTAACCACCGAAGTCCGATCCTCTCCCTCCCTTGCTACTTTTAAATGTCTCCTGAAGACTCATCTATTCAGAATTGCCTTCTCTTACCTGTAAGCTTTCTCTACACTCGCTACACACCCTGCGCTCTGTGAGGTCTAACAGCCCTGAAGGGCGCATTATAAATACCCATTATTATTATTGTGTGCGTGACTAGTTTTCAGGGGGTCAGTGTACCTGCCCTCCTCTCTTCCCCGACAGATGCCGGTTCGCCGGCACAACCCCCCCAATAGAAGGTTCGTCGAATCGGATCCGTGATGTCTTGGGGTGGGGGTCACATGGAGGCCCCCCTCAGATGGAAATGGTCCCTGACGTGACCCAGCCCCAAATGGTGTAATCTTCGATGGGGATGAGCCCGGGCTCGGTGCCAAGCAAAGAATCTGAGTCCGCCACCTTGCAAGATTCTCGTAATACGGCTCGGGTCCCCGAGGCCTCACAAGGAAAGGAGGGATCTCTTCCCTTGGCTGGTTCTCCTGTGACAGCCAAGACCTTCTCCATTTAAGAGAAGGATCTTGCTGAGGCCAGTCCATCTGGCCTAGAGGCTCGTTACGGTGGAAGAGAAAAGGGGGTTAATTCACCCCCCTCGTCTCCTAAAAAAAAAAAAAAAACGCAAGACAAAAAAAACAAGTGGTTCATCTCTCTACGCGAGAGTCACGGGGACTGACAGGTCCGTTGCCCTTTTGTGAAGCGAACAAGCCAAGATCAGCAGTCAGCCTCTATTGTTCCATCGGGTGGGTAGTTCCTGAATAAAAGCAAAATTATATGTGCGCAGAGCGGAGCCTCTATTACGTCGTTGACATCTTGCAGTGCGGGCTACGGCGAGAGGTGATGCTTGATTGCGTCCCGTGATACAAATAGGGTCACCATGCCCAATGATGAATATAAAAAACAACCCCAACCCCCAACTTCCCATGTAACATCATCGGAGCCGCCCTCGGGCAGCTCCACCGAAAAATGGAGGTTTCCCCTCCTCCTGTGCTTGCATAGGGGACCCTCCTTATCTCTCTAACCGGAGAGGAGACTCACTCCTCTCCTTCGCCTACGGGTTTAGGGGACTCCCCCTTACCCCCTTCTCTGGAGGTGCTTTCGTGCATCTCCCTCTTTCCAGCGGCAGTCCCCTCTGTTCTTTCCAAGGGGACTGCCAAGAAAGCCAGCACTTAGCCAGCCGCTCCACATCGAAGCGACTCGGTAGGGCAAACCCCCTTAGGGGGGAGAGGGAAGCCAGGCCCCTTCGGTCGCTTCCCTCAAAAGACCTGCTGGCAAGAATTTTAAACCTTGCCGGGGTCAAGGCCTGTGCCTTCCCAAACAAGACTGGCGACACTGCCAAGGGGACCTGCGATGTCCTGGGAGGGAATGGCCAACTGGAGGCCCCTCCTGTGATAGACATGGTCCTTGAGGAAACCCAGCCCCAGACGGTAGGGCCTTCCATGGGGAGGAATCCTGGCTCGGCGCCAAGCGCCGAACCCGAATCCGCCCCTATGCAAGGTCCTCCGCAAATGGCTGGTGCCTCCGAGGGGAGGGATCTCCTCTGACCGGTGGCCGCTGCGACCACCAGGACCTTCTCCATTTCGGAGAAGGACCTGGCTGAGGCCGGTCCATCTGGCCTGGGGGCTCATTCCGGCGAAGGTGAGAAGCGGGTTCATTCCCCGCCCGCCTCTCCAGAAAAGAAAAAGACTCTGGGCTCCTCTCCATCCGCAGGGGCTACGGGGACGGATGGGTCTGCTGCCACTTTGGCAAGCGACCAATCCAAGATCGGCACATCCGGCCCCTCTGCCCCCCTGGTTGCGGAGCCCCCGACTATGACAGACGAAAAGTGCACAGTGCGGAGCCTCGATAACATCGGGGCCCCTCATTCAGAGGTTACCTGGCGTTTTCGAGCCCGCTGGCTTCAAACGCTTCCTCGTTATTCGATCCACTGATGGCAGCATGTTGGCCAAGGGCAACATGATCCATCAGAGAAGTGGATTAGCTAGTGCAATTGGTAGAGAGCCTAAGGTGACCCATTTCTCGGACGGGAGCCTTCTGGCGAATGCGGCGAATCCCGCTGAAACGGCAAAGATAAGTGCTCTTCGGACACTTGATGGCACCCCGGTGAGTGTGACGCCGCACTCTACCATGAACTTTGTGAAAAGAGTAGTGTACGCGAGGGAACTCGTTGACTACTCCATTGAGGACATCACCCTAGAGCTGGCCGACCATGGGGCCATCAAGGTCGAACGTGTGATGAGAAAACAGGGAGGGGCCTCGAGACCCACCCCTACACTCTTCGTCACGTTCGACTGTAACAAGCTCCCGGAGTCGGTACGTGCTGGTTGGTACCGCTACCGCGTGAAGGCATTCGTGCCACTGCCGCGGCGGTGCTATTACTGTCACCGCTTCGGCCATACGAATCGTTCTTGTAGACGTGCAAAGTCGGGGTGACCCGAAGTTTGTGTAAATTGCTCCAAGGCCGCCCACGATAAGTCCAGATCGTGTGTGGCAAAGTGTGTCAATTGCGGAGCCGCACCCGGCTTCTTCGAAGCAATATGGTGCATATCTCCTTGAGAAAGAAATCCTGGCCGTTCAGGCCCAGGATCGACTCTCATTCCGCGAAGCTAAGGACTTGGTCCTGGCGCGCCCGGCTCTGCCTGGGACGTCATATGCCTCAATAGTTAGAGACACACCCTCTGCTCCTGGCCCATCCAGGCCAACGAGTACGGTTGTTTCCGCGCCCATTCGGAGCCATTCTGCGGGCTCTACTCAACCCAGAAGCTCCCCTGGTAAAGCTGGCGGCAAAAAGGGTTCACACCCAGCCCCGGCTAAAACCAGGGCTCCCCCCCCTCTTCCCCCAGCGTGACAGTTTACCGTAAGGCGAAACGGCCACGCGCCTACACCGAGTCGTTAGACTCACAGTAGGCAACACCCCTGAAGATGGTCGCTAGGCCATCTTCTGGGGTTCCTAATGCTTTCTCCTGAAAGGAGGACAGCAACAAAGGAGCTTCGGCTCCTTCACCCACGCCTAGGGGTTGAGCGAGTGACTCGGAGACGGTGGTTCCTCGAAAAGAGGGCCCCCCGCCTCCGAAGCCGCAAAGCCCGCCTAAGGTTTCGAGGCGGAGGGAGGAAAAGACTCGCATGGCGAGCCCAACCTCCCTCAATAAGTCCTCGAAGGCGACAGCGCCCGAGGGTCTGCCCCCGGGAAGCGTACGGCCATTCCCGTGAGGGTCTTCAGTTCGAGGAGGGCCCCCGCGTCTCCTCCGAGCTAGGCCTGGAGGGCATATTCCTTCAATGGAATTGCCGTGGACTCCGGGCCAACTGGGAGGAGCTGCGGAGGCTCGTCTCGTCCCGTTCCCCGTTAGCTATTTTTTTGCAGGAGACCATGCTAGGCGCGTGCCCGCTGCCTGCCCTCCCGGGGTATAAGGGTCTTGCGACCCCACCACCGCGGGATGGCCGGGCTGGCGGATGCGCAGTTTACACCCTGCATTATGTCTCCGTTCTTCCTTTCTCTTTAGATACCTCCTTTCAGGCAGTGGCTCTGCAGCTGCACCTGGATAGGAGGTATACTATCATTTCTGCGTACATTCCACCGTCAGCTGACTTCGACGCGGGTGACTTTAGCAGAGGTGTGGAGGCGAGTCAAAAGGATTCGGGGCAAGTTCTCGCAGGACCCTCCCTCCCGTTCTCCAGGAGAATGGGACCGCAATCTCGGACCCTGCGCCCGTTGCTGAATTCTTCGCCACCGCTTTTTCCGCATTCACTAGCCGGCATGCTGCTCCGCCAGCATTCAATGCACGTCGTGATGTCGCGGAAGGCCGCCGGCTGGACTTTACCTCCAGAGGCGGAGAACCCTTCAACGACAAGTTTACTGGGAGTGAGTTGCGCTCCGCTCTCGCTTCGTGCGCGGACACCGCCCATGGTCCAGACGATGTCCCGTACGCCATGCTTCGACACCTGGCTGAGTGAGGCATGGCATTTCTGTTAGATTTGTTCAACAGGATCTGGGTGGAGGGTCTTCTCCCAGACTCCTGGCGATTCGCTACTGTGCTTGCTTTTCGCAAACCGGGGAGTGATCCTTCTACTCCGACCGGTTTCCGTCTAATCTCTCTCACCTCTTGCGTGTGCAAGTTGATGGAGAAATTGGTAAATGTTCGATTAGCCTTTTTCCTGGACAGCGGAGGCCATCTGTCTTCTGCACAGTGCGGCTTCCGCAAGTTCCACTCCACGTCGGATGCTCTGCTCCGACTGGAAAATGCTGTCTGCGAGGCTTTCCTTCGTAGACAGCACTACGTCACGTTTTTTTTCGAGCTGGAGAAGGCCTATGATACCGCATGGCGATACGGTATCATGGAGACTCTCCACACGATGGGGGCGAGGGGACGCCTCCCAGTCCTTATATGTGAATTTTTGCGAGATCGTCGATTCCGCGTACGGGTGGGGGGAGCTCTCTCCGGGGCTAAACGAAGCAGGAAGAGGGTGTCCTGCAGGGAAGTGTCCTCAGTGTCACACTCTTTGCCCTGAGCATCAACGGCATCACCTCAGTGCTGCCGGAAGATGTTCTTGCTACGCTCTACGTGGACGACCTTTCGATCTCTTTTGGCGCGGCCCAGATGTCGACTCCAACAGGCATTGAACCGCGTCTCTCGCTATGCCGAAGCGCACAGGTTTCCGTTTTATTTGGCCAAGACTAAGGTGGTGCACTTCTGCACCACCCCGACCTAGATTTGTTTCTTAATGGGGTGCGCTTGTATGTGGTTGAGTCGCACCGTTTCCTTGGTCTTGTATTCGACCGACGCCTCACCTGGGAGGCTCATATTCGCAGCCTTAGGGTCTCTTGTACCCGCGCCATGGATATTCTCCGTTGCGTGACGCTGAGTGCTTGGGGCACTGATAGAGCTATTGCCCTACCTTTCTATCGATCCTTTGTTCGCTCGAAGCTCGACTACGGATGCGAGTTTTATGCATCCGCAGCCGAGCGTTTATTGCGGAAGGTGGATTCGATCCACCACACCGGCCTTCGCCTTGCGACCGGTGCCTTCCGCACTTTCCCCATTCAGAGCCTGTTGGTCGATGCTGGGGAGATGCCACTCGCTCTGCGCAGCGTGCAGTGCATCACTCGCCTGTACGCGCGAGCCCGGCGCCTCCCTCAGTCGCCAACAGCTCTCACTGCATCCGCAGCTGATCACGATGGTGCCTATGCCGACGAGAGACGCCAGTCATACCCGTTTAGGGCCAGGAAACTCCTTCGAGAGGTAGATATAGCTCTCGGGCCGGTGGCGCCCCTGGTTCTGCCCAGGTCGCCACCCTGGAGAGTACCACATTTGGCTATTTGTCGCCACGCCTCTGCTCCCAAAGCTTATACTGCGCCGGGAGTATTGTGTTCGACCTTTTTGGAGCACACCTCGTGTCACGCTGGAACCGTGCCAGTGTATACGGATGGCTCCAAGTCCCAAGAGGGGGGCGGCTTGCACGCCGTATCCCCTCTGTTTGAAGTCAGTGGGGCTCTACCAGGCGCTGCGTCTGTCTTCACGGCTGAGCTGGTGGCAATACACCACTCGGTACGGGAGATTACGCCACGTGCCCGGTTCGGAGACCGGATTGTGATATATAGCGACTCACAAAGCGCCCCGAGTGCTCTCGGGGCATTGGAATCTCCGCATCCCCTGGTTCGCGATATCCGTGACGCCACGGTTTTGGCGAGCCGGGCGGATGTCGAGATTATCTTCTGCTGGGTTCCTGGACATGTAGGAATTGCGGGGAATGAGCGCGCCGATGAGGGCGTGAAAGAGTCCGCGAGGACTCTGCGACCGGACCAGCGTTTCGCTTTTCCTCACACCGACTACATGGCAGGGATACGGGCAGCTCTTCGGACTGCTTGGCAAAGAAGATGGGAGACGTTCGAAGGGAACTTAAAGTTGCTTGCCATTGCGCCGCGACTGTTCCCATGGACCTATCCCCCAATGCCGCGGCGGCTTCAGGTTGCTTTCTGTCGTCTCCGAATCGGACACATTCTTGTGACGCATCGCTATTTGATGGAGCGCTCGCCTGCGCCCTATTGCAACGACTGCGTCGTCCCCCAGACTGTTCGGCACATTCTTGTCGAATGTCCCAGTCTGGGTGATCTTCGCGCACGATACCTGTCCCTGTACCGGGTTGGGCGGGGTCGCTACCGCCTGTCCCTTGTACTCGGGACAGATTCGTGCACATTGACTTGTGGACTTGTTGACCTTTGGGGGGAGGCCGGGCTTCTCCCCTTTATTTAAGGTTCTTTTTTTTGTTATTGTTTTGTTTGTAGGTTGCACTCTCCTGCACCGGGGTGAGGTGGACCCTCCCCCGCTGCCGGAGATTGCTTCCTGATTGTTAGGTTTTCCACTTTATATGTTTGTTAAGTTTCCATATTTTTATTTAAAGTAGCCTAGTTCTAGGCTGTCGTCTTTTTCGGCGACTTATGCCCAAGTGGGTATTTGACAGATGGGCTCTATAAAATTAAAAAAAAAAAAAATCCTAATATTGTCTTAGGAAAGTCTAGTTTGATATTTTGGCGGCTGTGCCTTTTACGGCCGCCCTCATTCGAGCTCCTCCCCAAAACACCCATTGCGTACACGAGGATCTGCGTCTCTTTATCTTCCCCGCACATTCATTCTCTATTCTCACCACACTCCTACACACCTTTTTTGTGTGATACGGCCTCTTTTCTTTTGCGCTTTAAGAAATAAAATTTTCCCTCAATGAAACCTGTTTCTGTTGGTTCCATTTTCTTCCATTCTCTCTCATTGAGTTCTATAATAGCCGTTTCTATTATTTCGAGTGGAAACAGCGAAGTTAAGCCACATTGGTTTTGGTAGTTCCCAGTGGGTGCCATACGCTGTAGATAGATACCCGTGGTTCGGATTTCACGTCAAACTGTAGGGCCTTTTTTGGCACTGGTCGACGGTTCTAGTTTGTCATTAAATTGGGGATGTGCAGGCCCAAAGCATCACAAGATCGTTGTCTTCCTTTACCCTTTTGCTCCTTCTCTTCCCTCTTATTTTTTAAATCTCTGCCATCATTCTTGGTTCTGAACGACATGCCCTCGTTGGTTACCCCCGTTTCCGTTATATCGGCGGCAAATGCGGTTTTAGTCGGTCCCTGTTGAGTTTAAAGTGAGCTGGTGTTCTGTTTCAGCGTGTTCAAAGATAGTTTCTCAGCGGATGCACTCTGGTTTCACTCCCACCAACTCTCGGCCCAGCACTCCCACCCACCTCCTTCGATACCCGTCCATCAACAACGGACTCGGCTCGGCGCCTCCATTCCCTTCCAGTCTGCCTAGCTGCCTCCCTTCTTCGAATCCCAACGGAGGAGGCCATCAGAACAACCCTCCCGTAACAGGCTCTTCCCCTAGTCATATTTTTTCCAATACGTATTCCAAGGTAAGTTTGAGCCGTTTTCTCTTCTTCCTTCCTAGTTTCGGAGGGTGGGGGGCATAAATTCGTGCGCTCTGAGAGCGACATTCTGCACTATTCCGAGTCGTAGTTTGAACTCTAGGAAAGCTGAAGGGTCAAACAGCTCCATTCTTCCCCCCACCTAATGAATGGACGCATCGAGCCATTTTGTCGGGAGAGGGGCATCCGCCCCCCTGACCTTCTCACCCAAAACTATAAGGAATTAATAACATATAATTTTGATCCCATTAGCACCCCTTTTTAGAGCTTATTTTTGTGTGTCACATGATCATTAATATTTATATAAACCTTTAGGAGATCTCGTACTTGTTCCTCACTTCGGTCTTATGGTCCTATAATAAATATTTGGGTAGCCTGTGTAATTGTCCTTATTACCCCTTCACTTACTTCCCCCACTATATATATATATATATATATATATATATATATATATATATATATATATATATATATATATATATTTCCCTTTCTCATAATTTGCCGCGAATTTCTTTCAATCTCTTAACAATTATTTTCTATGTTGCTTCTCGTCTTTCAATTATTCGGTGCTAATCATGGGTTAGTGTCGTTTCCCCATGAGGTCATTGGCAGGTGTTCAGGGTGGGTGGAAAGAGACCTTGATGAATTAGAAGGGAGGCGTGACTCTCCCTTCCGTTAATGAGTGGAATGCAAATTAGCGTGCGAGGGGAAGAAATGTCAGAGTGGATTCGGGACCTGTTTCCGTGGGTAGCCTCCCTAAATTTACCAATCCATTATTTAGCGGCGGGTCGAAGGGGGTGGAGGGACTGGACTGGCGTCAGTGATGTCTCTGACCGAAGTCTCTCTGCAGCAGCAGCAGCAGCAGCAGGACGCCACTCCTCTGCGGAACGCGTTCAATAACGGCGCAGAGTTGACAGTCATGACTCGGACAGATTCTTTCCGCGACGACACCTTCAAGAGGGTGAGTGCGCCGGGAAGCGTACCCCCTTCCGTCTTCATCGCACCCCCTTCGCCTGCAGCTAGCTCCGTGATCGCCCTCCACCAGGACACACTGGCTGTGACTGGGTCGCGTGATGGCCTCTCTAATAAGGACCTCCCTACGCCCTCGTCCACGCCCACGACGTCGCGCAAGAGTCGCCGCAAGTCGAATCTCTTCACGCCTTCCAAGAAGAGCGACGACAAGGACAAGAAGAACGGGGAGGTGGGGAGTGGGCGCGCCATCCCCATCAAGCAGGGTTACCTCTACAAGAAGTCCAACAAGGCGCTTAACAAGGACTGGAAGAAGAAATACGTTACGCTCTGTGATGACGGCAGGCTTACTTACCACGCAAACTTGCATGTAAGTACATTATTATTCATGTCACCTATGTTGCCCCTTGCATGGATTTGTTATTCGGTGTGGGGTGGAGTGGCAGAATGCACCCACATTAATACAGTAGTATTTAAGTTTTGCTATTGGAGTCATTTTCATTATGTATCGTTCCAGCAGTTTCTGTTCTGTTCCTTTTGCCTATTTACTCACTGTTCATGAAATTGAGAACGTTGCATTGATTTTAGTCTCCACTTTTCTTTTTAAATCTTCCTACGTCTTGAAGGCTACGGTTATTTGTGTGTTGCAGGACTACATGGAAGACGTGCACGGCAAAGACATTTCGCTCCAGTACACAACTGTCAAGGTACCCGGAATGAAACCTCGAGGGTCACGGGTCGTGGGGTCGGACCCGATTACTTCCGATTTGAATTCCCTAAATCTCGCTTCCTCCACGGCTTTGAGCAATAACTCGGCCCCATCCGGGACCTCAACCGGTCGCCCTTCGCTCGGTGGTCCCAACAATAATAGTCTTAAGGATAAGGTGAGTCCCCATATTCGACCCTGGTGCCTTTTGTTTCTTCGTTCAATGTATAGATTTTGTAAGTAGCCCTTCACCACCACCATTCTTTGTACTTAAAATAGCTTGTTGTAGTGTGTGTTATCCACCCTATTTTATTTTCATCTCAATTTGTTTGATATCTTTTGTGCCGCTCCCCCCCCTCCTCCGGAAAAGGGGGGGGGGTGTTGTAGCACTTAGATGGAGATTCATGTCGGATGATGTCGCGCTAAATAACATAACGTCCGACTGACGATGTAATCTCTAACGATTAAGAATGTCATGTTTTACGCCGGGGGGGCTTCCTCCATCCGTCAGGCTTGGCAAAGGGGTTTTCCCGTTACCGTCTCTTCCTCTCTTTGAGCTTGGCCCCTCAACGGACTGTTGGTACCTCGAGGAGCGGCATGTCCTTCTGGCCCGAGTGCTCTCAGTTAAGCGCCCTTTGGCACGGTCTCCGAGCCCCAATGCCCGCAGTTGTGCACCATCCCTGCCCCATAATTTTCAGGAGCTGCGGCTTTTATATCTTTCACTATTTTCAATCTTATCTACATCCACCATTTTTCTTTCTGATCTCTCCTTACTGACCTCTGACCCGCAAAGAGGTGGATGGTGTGACGGGTGAGGGGAACACCCTTGCTGCAACTTAAACCTGGAAGACCGGCATGCCCTCCCGCTTTCAGAGCCGTGGTATGATAATAATAGGTGATCACTCATCCTACCCCGTAGTGAACCTGCTTATCCCTATTGTTCTTTATTACATAGCCGCCTTCCTTCAAACATTTTCTCTTTCGACCTCTTACCAGAACCTGACCGAGTGGCATTAGGTGCAGGGTATGCTGGGTCACTGACTCTCTCTCTTCACCGCTTCCAGTGCACATACAAGGTGGCTACGCCGACCCTATCATTATGGGTTAAAGCGCAAGGATAAAGTAGCCGAGTACGACGTGTCAGGTGACAAGGCTCATTTGAACTCACATCCGCAGGCCGAGTATCACATTCTGGATATTTCTGATCCTGAGGACTTTTTTTTTTTACCTCCCAAGTCATTGGGAGGTCATAGAATATTTTTACATGCCTTTTTCTGATTTAAACTTAGAATGGACTCAAAAGAGTGTTAATAAAAAATAAGCGGCAAATTATGAGAAAACGAAGAGAAAAGGGACTCGCGTCAACTCTTCAACCGGTGGAGGCGCTCCCCTCCCACCATTCTCAACTCCAAGTGTTATCCTCTTTACCGCCATCTGAGCTGCTATCGGGCTGTGCCACCTCAAATATGATGGTTGCTCCTCAGCTTTCTCAGGAGCCCCTCCCAAGATTCTATTTGGGTAGAGGGGGCTTCCCCTTCTCGTATGACTCCGGGTAATGAGCTCCTTCCTTACCGCCTTCAGATTTTCCCCTCGGCGATTCCCAGAGGCCACCAAAGCTGCAAAAGAACCAGCATTACATGGGATTTCTCGAGGCTTAACAACCCCCCGCGCAAGATCCTCCCAAGGGGACATGAAAGGAGATGATTCGCCTTCCTATGAAGTTCCGCAAAGAGCTGTGTGCGTTACCATTTCGGTGAAGTAACAGGCCGATGCTGGTCTGCTCAGCCTCTAGGCTCCGCAGGGGAAGGAGGATGCTGCACCCACCGCCCTTCCCACAAGAAAGAAAATAGGTCTAAGGCTTCCTCTCCCTTTAGTGGAAGTTTCGGGGACGCACGGGTGTCCTTCCCACTCAGCAGGTGATCAGGGAAAGGATGACGTGCGGCACCGAGGCGCATTCTGGAGGAAGGGGCAAAACCCTTAACAATAAGAGGAAGTACTAGATGAAAGGCGTCTCAGCGATGTCGGGGCTTCACGTTGATAAACTGAGAGGTGTCTTCGAGCCCAGCGGCTTTTAGTTGTTTTTTTATTCTACCATTGGGATCATGGTATCCAGAATAGAAATGCTCCATCAGCGTAACATATTAATAATGCTTCTCGGTAGGGACCGAAAGTTGCCCGTTTCTCCGACTCCAGCCTTCTAGTGAATGCTGCTGACCCTATAAAGGTGAACTCAAAGGCCTTGCACGATAAAGCTGTATTGTTCAGTGTCAAGTGACTAATACTATTTTGAGGAGGCGATCCTTGTCCTTCGAGGCTGCGTACTCGACTTCGTTCAGAGAGGCTAATGAAGTGGTCTGTCGCCTAATTCGTGACTTCGGACTAACTACGCCGCTCGTGTTAAAAAAAAGGCTCCCTCTGTTTTTGGCCTCTCCAGGCATAGTACCACGGTAGCCAATGCGCCCATTAGGAACCCTTCTACCGATTCTACCTTCTTCGGCCCCCTGCAGGGGTAGTGGGTACCCTGTGGAGCAATCTCTACAGAGCGACACGGCCTCCCCCCTACAGCTGTCTACATTCCCTGTCCGACTGTTTACACACTATTTTCACTCCTCCTACATCTGCCACTTTCCTTTCTGATCTCTTTATTGACTTCTTCCATAAGTGAGGCACCCTGTGGAGACTTGGTACATAAAGGAGGGCCGCGTGCTCAGTGCCCGAGTTCGCATTGGGAAGACATGGCTCGCTCAGTTGCTTTCAATCTTTGACACAGCCTGTGGAAGCTGGTGCATTCCCCCTTTTATCTAAGAGTATCCCCTCCTTATTTCCCTATATATATATATATATGTTTAATGACCTGACACCTCATACCTTGTATAGGAGAGACGCTTTGCAACTTTTATAAAACAACGCAAGTTTGAAGGGTCCTAGGCGTTGGTGCGTGAATAATTAATGAGAAGATCGATTTTACCCCAATAGCCCCTTCTGCCTAATTGGCTGATCAGCTTCCCGGAACCGTTCTCGGGTGCATAAGACTAGCCTTGTTGAGTGCTAGGTCAACTAAAGTTTCGGGGTCGGGGTCTGTCACATGACAGATCTCTAGATCCTGGAAGTCTTATCGACGACTAGTGAATTTTAGTAAGGTATCCACTCTGCCGCACGCGCTACACAGCTATGGGTAACGGACATCATTATTTGATGCGCATAAAGATGGAGCCCCTGAAAGATTCGAGATGGGAGCACCTGAGCGCGCGATATAGCCCACCATCTTGTGTTTTATTGTTCACAAAGTCTTAATTTCGTGTACGTTCGTGAACTTTCAGTTTACAGACCCATCAGCAAAACCCTATAAATTATACTTCATCGAAAGGCTTTTTTTCCCTAGTACAAAATTGTTTCCTTCCTCAGCCTTTCAATTTTTTAATTAATTTTCTCTAAAGGTTTGAGCTCTTCCTTTGCCCACCGACCTCTCGTCCTGATTTAAGAGGGAAAAAGGTACATATAGGAATCGGGCTATTCGATAAAGAAAGAATTAGCGTGTGGCGAGATTCGAACCCAGAGGTATCGCGTCGCTGAGATGCTATAGGCATGAGCTCAGACCACTCGTGCTATTCCCAAAGTTACGTTCAAACCAACCTTATAAGCCGCCTGCTTCTGTCCTCTCCACGCCAGAGGGTAACACGAAATTCCGTCTCACGGAATCCTCTTTTTCAGGTGATGCTCACTTCATACGAAGCTTTGCACGAGCCTCAGACGATAAATGGACTGGACGGTGTTTCGTCCAAAATTGAGACCCCGAATGTGAAGAAAAGGCATCGAAGAATGAAGAGCAGTGGTGTTAAGAGTGCAGAGTGTGACGGTAAGTGGCAAAACTTGATCTTTTAGGGTTGAGGGGTAATCTTCACGAGCCCATTGCGTGACTATTGTGGTGGGATTATAACTATTTTTGTGCCCCTTTTACCTCCTCCATTTTCTGATAACACTAATAATATCCAACAATAGTATGGCGGCAAGGACAGCCTCTTTTCACGTCCCCCAATTTCAACTCTTTAATGTGACAAACCCCCTCCGTATAGTCACTCTCACCACTCCACACAAAATGTGATCGGCGACGATCGTTAAGAAGTACCGCCCCTCTTATGCCCTATTAAAAACCACGCTACCAATCCCTTTTTTTCACTATTCTCTCTTCATGGCAGTGATGTGCAGTGTTGCTGTTGCATATCGGCTAGTTTGGGAGCGTCACGCTCCCAAACTATTCCTGTACTTGTACTAAATAAAAAAAAAAATCTGTCTTCAAAACGATTTGCATTTGAACGCACACATACACACACACACACATATATATATATATATATATATATATATATATATATATATATATATATATATATATATATATATATATATATATATATATGTCTGTCAGTCAATCCCATTTCTCTTAAACCATCAATAACATAACTCGGCGATCTTTTACAGAGTTACCAAATCTTTCGCACGCCAGGGTTACTAACTCGAATAATCTCCATTCATACCTGCCCAAACCACCGCACAACTACTCGGTTACAGCCTCATTCACATCTTTCTTTGCACCTCATATCCAGATATCTTACCTATTCGTTCTTCACTTTTATTACTTCCCCCCCATCCCCCGCCAACATTTTTTCCTATTGCTTTTATTGTTAATTAAAACTCCAATTCCGTTGCACATTTTTATGAAATCGATCCCTCTATCCTCCATTTTACCCCACGTTTCTCCGTCAGATTGTGATGGCTACGAGTTCAGTATCGTCTCGTTGGACAACAAACAGTGGCATTTCGAAGCTTCGAGTCAGGAGGAGCGGGACGACTGGGTGACGGCGATCGAGCAGCAGATCTTGTACTCTCTCCAGGGCAACGAGTCAAATAAAAGCCGAGCCCGTCAAGCGTTGCCCATTGACCCTCAGGCAATCAGTACAATCAAAAACCAAGTTGCTGGGAATTTATATTGCGCTGATTGCGAAAATCCAAGTGAGTATTTTGATTGTAAAGAGGACTATGATGTGGGAAGTGCCGAAAGGTTGCAGGGAATCTTCCCTCGCAATGTTTCTGTGTTTGACTTCTTTCATCCCTATTACGGTCCTCAGTCATGTACTTGTGTATGTGGGAGAGTCAACCATCCACGGCGTACAAATGTGTTCAAATTAATATCTTCGTACAAGTCTTTGTTGTTGAAGGCCCCCGCAGGTTGGTACCCCCGTGTAGCCTTTACACTTAGTACCTGGAAGGCCTGCACGCCCTCCCAGCCTGAGTGCAAATTAGGGAATCCCTGTCACTGGGTTGACATGAACTCTGATGGGTCCTGGGAAATTTGTTGGTGCGCTTTCCCCTCGCTCCCTTTCAGTGCTCCTTTTTTTCTATCCGCTCGACCTTTTGACTACCCACACTTTACCAGGAAGAATTGCTCTCACCCGGAGAGGTCGGTTCGCTACTTATGGTGCTCGCCATCCCGGGATCACCTAGCGGATCCGCCTATCTCTACTTATCTTTAGTACATACCCGCCTACCCCTTCCGAACTTGTTTCTATCCACATAGCTTCTGGCAGCTCGGCGCACTTTGTCCTCTTACCAGACATTAGTCACGTGGTAGTGTATACCGTAAGGTTCTTACATACTGCGAGGGACGAAAGCCCGCTTGCTGAGGGAAGGATTAGGCAAGGGGTGTGCTGAAAGCGATCGCTCACGTCTGGAGCCGTTCGATAGGGCCAACCCTGTTAGAATTGCAAGTGATCAGTCCTTGATCAGCAATTCCGGCCTCGAGGAACCCTAGGGCGGGTAGGCCTAAAGTAGTAACTTTGCTGAGCGCAGCTTCGATTATGTCGGGGCGTTTTTGAGCCCGTTTGCCTCAAACGCATTAGCTAAGTTGATTTCTAGAGAGCCCAAGGTGATGCGTTTCTCGAACGGGAGCCTTCTGGCGAATGTGTTGGACCCTTCCTAGGCGTCCACAGACACACATTAGCTCGCCAGTGAGTGCTCCTCTCCACTCGACCCTACCATGAACTTGGTGAAAGGAGTGGCTCATGCCCATCCCTACACCTCTCGTCACGCTCGACCATGACAGGCTCCCCAAGTAGATGTGTGTCGGTTAGGATTGCTACCGCGTGAAGGTATTCGTTCCACTGCCGAGGAGATACTACTACTTCTACCTTTTCGGCCATACGAACTGCTCATGTAGACGGGCAAAGTCGGGTTTACCCGAAGTCTGTAATTTGCTCCAAGGCCGTAAACGATAAATCCTTATGTATGGCAAAGTGTCTCAATGGCGGAGAGCCACACTCTTTTTCTTCGAAGGAATGTGCGTATCACCTGGAAAAATAAATCCTCGCCGTTCATGCTGCGGATCACCTCTCATTCCGCGACGCGAAGGACTTTTGTCCTGGTGCGCCCAGCGATTGCTGGGAAGTCTTATGTCTGAAATTAAAAAAAGGCACCCTCTCTTTCCTCTTGGAACATCCAGGCCTACGAGCACGGTCGTTTCTGCTTGATTTCGGGACCCTTCAGCAGGTTCTTCCCCAGCCCTTCCGTGGTGGAGCTGGCGGTACCAATGGTTCACACCCAGCCTCGGTTAAAACCAAGGTGACCCCCTCTTCCCCTGCGTGACTGTTTCCCGTAAGGCGAAACAGCCGCGTACTACGAGTCTTTAGACACAGGATTCAACACCCCTAAAGAGGTGGTTATGAGGCCCCTCGTCTAGGCCTCCTAAAGATGACCCCCGAAAGCAGGACAACACCAAATGAGCTTCGGTTCCCTACTCATCACCCAAGGCTGAACTGGGTAGGGGGCAGGAGAGCATGCTAGGCGCGTGCCCCCTGCTCACCTTCCCGGTGTCTAAGGTTTTGTGATCCGACCACCAAGGGATGGAGATCGGGCAGGATGATGCGCGATTTAAACACGGTATGGTGTCTCCGTTCTTGTCTTTTCTATAAATACCTCCTTTAGGCAGTAGCATTGCAGCTGCACCTGGATAGGAAGTACACTGTCATTTCTGCGTACATTCCACCTTCAGCCAACTTCGACGTTGGTGACTTATGCCTTTTCGTGGCACGGCTGTGGAGGCCCTTTCTCCCGCTCGTGAATTTGAACGGTAGACCCCTTCTGGGGAGGCTACCTGATCAATCTCAAGTGTTCAGGTCCTTGCCCACCTGATCGACGAACTGCAGAGGGGTATTGTAGATGTTTATGAGTTTACGCATCACTGCCCGAGAACCGCTTCATTTTCCCGCCCTGATCTATCCCTGTGCTCTCGGGATGCACAGCCTGATTTTGGTGGTTACTACCTCCATGGTAGTGACCGCTTTCCCATCATTTTCTGAATCACTGCCGCCTGAAAGGCCGCCCTGGTGGTGCTTGGCGCGCGCGCGGTGGTCCACATTTCATGAAATGTCTGATTTCTTGGTCCCAGTCGAAGAGTTTAGGTGGATGCGGCCGCTGTTGTTCTCCGGCAATCTCTTCACAGTGATCTTAACTTCTATTCCTAGAACGTCTGGCTGTTTTACACCCCCACCGCTTCAGTGGTGGTCAGTGGAGTGTGAGACTGCCCTCAAACAGAGGCGTTATGTCTATATGAGCTATAAGCGCTGTCCGAACGATTTTACTGTCGGTGAATTTCTTTGAGCTAGTGCTAGATTCCGGTATACATCGAAGCACCACCGCCGCTCTTCATGGCGAGCATACGTGTTTTCATTTAACGGGAAGACCCCTCTAGCAGAGGTGTGGAAATAATTCAAAAGGATTCGGGGCAAGCTCTCGCAGGAACCCACTCCAGTTCTCCAGAAGAACGGGACCGCAATCTCCGACCCGGCGTCCGTGGTGGACTCCGCGACTGCTTTCCGCCCATTCTCTAGCCTAGATGCTGCTACGCCAGCATTCAATGCACGCCGTGATGTCGCTCAAGACCGCTGACTCGACTTAAACTCCAGATGCCGAGAACCCTTCAACGACAGATATAAATTTAGCGAGTTGCCTTCGGCTCTCGCTTCGTGCTCGGACACCGCCCATGGTCCGGACTATGTCCCTCCCGTGTGCCATGATTTGACACCTCACTGACCGAGGCATGGCTTTTCTGTTAGATTTGTTCAACAAGACTCTTGGCGAATGGCTACTGTGTTTGTGAATCTAAAATAAAAATTGAAGCACGTAACACAGCATGATGAAACATAATGTGGGAAAAATTTTCATTTAAAATTGATTCACAGAGACCCGAGAAATCCTAGCTTTTCCTACCAAGCTATTAGCGTGGTTCAGGGTTAATTGGGCACACTCGTAGAACTCCGCATTTGATGGATCGTTCCACTGAACCTTACTGTGCCGACTGCGTTGTCCTCTGTACTGTTAGGCACATTCTTGTTGAATGTCCCAGTCTGGGCGATCTTGGCGCACGTTACCTGTCCCGGTATCGGGATCATTTGGGTCGCTTCCGCCTGTCCCTTTTACTCGGGACGGGTTCGTGTACACAGACTTGTGACTGACTTTTTGGAGGAGGCTGGTCTCCATTTTATTCGATTCTCTTTGTGGTAAGTCGCATGTTCTTGCGCCGGGGGGAGGTGTTTCCTTTTTGCTTCTTTATATATATATATATATATATATATATATATATATATATATATATATATATATATATATATATATATATATATATATATATATATATATATTGTCTTTTCGTTCGTTTGGTTTGGGAATTTTTAGAGTAACCTTGCACTAGGCTGAAATTTTAATTACTGCGATTTATGCTCTTTAGGTTAGTCCTCAGATGGGCTTGTAAAATTTTTAAAAACTTGGCATTTTTAATTCCGCTTCCTTTATAAATAACTGAGCAAGATTCCTGAGAGTTGTGCCCCCCTCCCCCGACTTAAGTGGTTTACTCTGTCTTTCTAGTTTTACATTTTTCACTTTTTCGGAAATGTTGGTTTTCCAGCTCCTTACAATAGATCTCTCAATGGATGTTATTCCTCTTAGCTCTTTCATTGCCAGATTCGTAACCACTTGTTTCATACCGAATCTTTGCTTCTCCCTACAGATCCTGAGTGGGCCAGCATGAATCTCGGAATCATCTTGTGTATTGGCTGCTCTGGAATCCACAGAAATTTGGGCTCTCACATCTCTAAAGTTCGCTCTTTGGATTTGGATGAATGGCCGTAAGTACGATTAGCGATTTGGGGAGGGGGAGGTTCTAAAAGGTATTTCAGACGGCAGGTTCAAATTAGATTGAGATTACCTGGGCTTTATTTTTTCTAGACAAGCCTCTTCTCGACTTTTTTTCTCGGTGTGCGCGCTAGTCCTCCACAAAGATTTGAATGACATTCTTTGGTAAGCCCAAATACACCAGGGCCCTGTACTCGTTTGTGCTGTGATAGGGGGAGCATTGTGTTTTGACACGAAGCAGGGATCATAGAAACCTTTGTTCCGCGTCGCATGTATGTGGACATGAGTACCCACATAGGGACACTTATGGTTATGTGATTGTAGGAGTGGTGTCGCTCCTTTAGATCAAAGTTGCAGAATCAGTAGTACGTGGCATAAACCTCTACAGAAAGTATTTGAGACGTTATAAAGCTGGTATCTCCGTGATGCAACCATCGCGCAATAGAATGGACAGTATTCCAGTTCCATATGGCTGGGAAATGATTACAGAAGGGAACAATTTTAATCACATTTTTTGGTGACTTAGATTTATCTGCCAATTTTAATTCGTTTTTTTTCATGCTGATTTCAAATATATAATCCATTTTTACCTACATGCTATAGTTATTCTGTAATTTTTATTTTCTCCTTTTCCCGAAAACTGCCCTCCGGACGGACAGAGAGGGTGCTTGTAGAAAGCAAATACTTCACAGTACATAGTAGTAAGTGTTATTGTGCAAAATATTGACATTATTGTTTCTTTTTTCAGGTCTCATGTTAGAGTGATGGCTTCCTCAAGAGGAAATTGCGTTAATGATCCAGACACCCTTCTGCTACATATGTGGCTGTTACATGCTAGTTTTCAAAGGCGCAATATATCAAACTTTGTGATCCGCACTTATAAGGCATATTTCGATGTTCCACTTGGCGATCAAGATAAGAAGTGGGCCCCACATGCTGTTTGCCATAGTTGTGTGGAACATCTTCGTGAGTGGACGAAAGGAAAGAGAAATGGTCTTCCTTTTGGAATCCCCGTGGTGTGGCGAGAGCCAAAGGATCATGTATCGGACTGTTATTTCTGTCTGGTGAATACTAAAGGGATTGGTAAGAAAAATTGGCACAAGATCGATTACCCCAACATTCCCTCGGCGATCCGGACAGTACCCTATTCTGAGTCTTTACCAGTTCCGATTATCAGTGGATATGCTTCCTCCGAGGATTAAAATGATGTACCTGATATGGACGTCCACGGAATAGATTCAGAGTCTGCAGATTCATCATCAGATGCTGAACAGTCATTAGCTCATTGTTTCAATCAAGAGGATTTGAATGACTTGATACGTGATTTGGCACTCTCCAAGAAAGCTACCAAACTTTTAGCCTCCAGGTTGAGTGAAAGACATATGCTTGATAGGTCGGTACGGGTATCATATTACCGAACAAGGGAGAGTACATTTGTTAAGTATTTCTCTGAGGACAAACAATTTATATACTGCCACGATGTTCCTGGTCTGTTTACCGAGTTGGGACTTGGCACCTATAGCCCTGCTGAGTGGAGACTGTTGTTGGATAGCTCCAAGCGTATCCTCAAGTGTGTCCTTTTGCATAATGGCAATGACTTTGGTGCAGTTCCTCTTGGTCACTTTGTCCATCTGCGAGAACATCACGATGACATAAGAATGGTCATGGATTTAGTTAAGTACCATGATCACAATTAGATCATATGTGTAGACCTTAAGATGGTCAACTTCCTCCTTGGCCAGCAGAAGGGATATACAAAGTTTCCATGCTATATGTGTATGTGGGACAGTCGAGCCCGTGACAAGCACTGGTCCCCAAAAGATTGGCCAGTTCGGGAAACTTTGGAAGCAGGAATTCCAAATATTGTTAATGAGCCAATCGTAAATCGAGAGAAGATCGCTCCCTCTACTTCATCTCATACTGGGGTTGATGAAGCAGTATGTCAAGGCGCTGAGCACTGACAATGATTGTTTTCAGTACATAGTATCGGCGTTTCCAGCTTTGTCATACGAAAAAATATAAGCAGGAGTATGTGATGGTCCCCAAATCCGAAGACTTCTGAGTGATTCTAGATTCGTGAACACCATGAATGAAAAAGAGAAGGTAACCTGGCTCTCATTTTCTGCCGTTGTTCGTAACTTCTTGGAAACAAAAAAGCGCATAACTACGAGGATCTGGTTACTAATATGCTTTAGCATATCGTGATCTGGGATGAAACATGAGTGTGAAGCTGCATTTCCTACATAGTCACTTCGGCCGATTCCCAGAGAATCTGGGAGCCGTGAGCGACGAACCAGGGGAACGCTTCCATCAGGATTTGATCACGATGGAAGAGCGCTACCAAGGTCACTGGGATAGGCACATGATGGCAGACTAGTGCAGAACAATTAGAAGAGATCAGCCAGAGAAGACTTTCGAGAGAAAGCGTTACAGACGCAAATTTTTGCCCGATTGAAATCAAGAAGAGGTCTTCCAGCCTGATGTACGGTCATTAATAAATTAGCATCTATTTGATTGCAGTATTTGTAATCCTAATGTGTAATTCAAGTTTCTTCTCATAAGCAATAAAATGTTTGTGCAAAAAAACCTGCTTTACTATAAATAACGCAAAAGGATGATTCAAAATTAGTTCAGGGCATGATGATAGGCGGGATAAAATGAAATTATTGTATAATATTAGTTATTGATATTACGAAAAATCTGTAGCATTTAGAGAGAATCTAATTTCAGATTTGAATTCAGTATGCTCGAAGTAGGTAGGAAAATGTACTTTTGTCAATTCACCAAATACATTATTCCCGTGTTATGGGAGGCGATATCTATGGTGTCTGTAAGATGGCTCTTTCCTTATCAGAGTTTTGTTCCTACTATCTCGCTCTTTGTGGTGAGCATCTACGTATCACCTCGGTGTTGTCGGAAGATGTTCTCACCTTGCTCTATGTAGACGACTTTTCTATCGGTTTGGTTGCGGTTCAAAGGTCTAATTTGGCTCGCTCACTCGAACCTGCCAAGGCCAAGATACTAACTGCATTTCGGCCGTCGTCACGGGCACCACCCACACCCGAACATTTTACTAATTAATCCGACGCCTTCCCTCGAGGCTCGTATACCCGCACCATGGAAATTCTTTCTTCTGAGGCGTTCAGAACGTTGGGTGATGATAGTGAAGGAAACTTGATACTGGTGTGAAATTTACTCCACACCCTAACGTATTTGCAAATGGTACATTCGATCGACTCAACTGCTCTCCGAGTGATGACTGGTGCCTTTCCCGGGTCTCTTATTAGAGAGACTTCTTTATCACACAGGGAAGAGATGTTACTCGCTTAATACTATAGTCAGTTCGGTATCCGTTTTTTTCGCGCAGATTCAGCGGCTTCCCATTCATCAACGGTTCTCATATCGTCCGCTGCAGCTATGCCCTGATCCTTTAGGCTTCATGGCTAGGAATCTCCTTCCAAAGTTCAACGATATTCACTGTTCGGTTGCGCCGATGGTCTGCCCAACACACCATTGAATGATTGTCGCTATGACTGCGCTCCCCCTCCAAATCTTCCATAGCACCGGGGTCAGTGCGTTCCTATTTCTTGGAGTCTGAAGTGTGCTCCTTTGAGCCATTGGAATTTTTGCATTCCTTCGTTCGCAGTGTCTGTTACGCTATGGTTACTGTACGTCCGAGCGATATCGAGCTTGTCCTTTGGGTGGTCCTGGACATGTAAGGGTTGCGCGGATGAGGGTATTAGGCTCTCTGCACAGACCGCCACCGGACTGTCTTTTCGCTCTTCCCGGCACTGGCTACGTGGCGGTGTCCTAGACGCCCTTTTGGGCTACATGCCAAAGAGGGCGGTAGACGGCGCCTACCTCTAATAGAAAGTTGTGTTCCATTGTGCCCCGTGGACCTACTCTTGAATGCTTTTCTGTCGTCTCCGAATTGGACACACTTGAGCAACTAACTTGTATTGGATGGAGTGCCCCTCCCCCCCCCAGCTGAACCCATATATTTGGTACTCTACGATAGTTTGGGGTTGAGTGTCCTGGCGTTAAGGAGCTTCGCGCGCGGTACCTGGGAGACGAGGCTGTCTTAGCGTCTGCCTCTGGTTCCTCATGTTGTGGTAGTTTCATTGTTTGGGAGATGCCTGCCTCTTGGGTTCCTGAGGCACTTAACCGAGCATACATGCCACTCGCTAGTTTGTTTCCTATTAACCCTCATTATTTTTTTTGTCTCCTTCGACAGAATTGGACGGGGGTTATGTGATCGCCTTTGAGTTCCTTTGTGTACAAGATATCCCAAAAGCCTTGATTAGATGTTTAGGCGGATCCGGATTATGGGTCACTTATTCACTATCTTTAAACAGGGATGAACAACTTATGACGTTTTTTTACTTCATAATTCACAAACTAGTGAATGTAGATACACTATTCCTATTGAGACGAGTAGGTCTCCAGGGTGAAGTAATTACAGTACAGTCCCAAAAGATTAGAACGCCTGTTTTTCTATCATATCAAAATCGGTGTACAATAACGAATAGGTATAAACTTTGTATGGGTAAATGCTGCTAATTTGGATGAATAAAACGAAATTTACTACTTTACTGAAAAAGTGATGGGTCCAAAATAATTCTGAACGCTTAGGTTTCTTGTGTATGTTATCATTCATTCTCCTACGAGTTGCTTTGTTTGATTGAACCTTTGACAAAGCAGGTTTATGAAATCCTTTTAAATCAATCGTCAGAATCTCGAGAGATTAGTGAGATTTTGGCCTTCAATGTCTCAAACTAGACCAGAGGTGGGCAAACTGTGGCCCGCGAACGCTTTTCGTGTGGCTCGCGTTTCATTTTATTTCATTCAACAAAATATTGAAAATTAATTATTGAACATTTTGCATAAATCTCACCTTAAACGCGGATTCTGTCACATTTAAGTGCAATATTAACAATTTCTACGTCTGAACTGACTCCTGACCTCGATGAAGTTGTTAATGCCCCAAAACGTACCTATCCACCTCATTATTTTTTATGTAAGTGCTAGATTCTTAAGTCAGTCATTTTCAAATATATTTCATTCGTAGATAAAATGTTCCTAAAAATATGATACTTTATAAATACTTATTCTCATTACCCTTATCTACACGCTCTCTTTCGCTCGCGGAATATAAGCTGCGTTTAAATTGGATAGTTCGGTTTCCACGTTAAGCTGTAAGTCTGGAAACACTTTAACACATTAACTGCCATGTCACCACATATTGGTGACAGGCCATTTTCAATTTACGCCGCGTCACCAAATACTGGAGACGGTTGAAACTCCATCTGTGCTGCCTCTCTAATATATGGTGACATTCTATGTATATTTTAAGGTAAAAGAATACTTACGGCGCCCAGAGAAATATTTTCGCTTCCGAGCGTGGCTTCTTAATGTTAACTGAAAGGTACATATAGATGACTGTGAAATTTCAATTTTAAACCCAGCCAGGTACATAAACCTCTCAATTTTTTATTTAAAATTAAGTGCAAATACATTATAAAATTAGTTCACATTACATTTTATAAACAAATTATATAGGGATTACAAAAAAACAATCCTTTATCAAGTACACTACTCTACATTATAAAAAAGAAAATGAAATGACATCGATCAAAAAACATATTTTTATTCCTTTTTATGTAACTCTGTAAAACATTTTACACACATACACGGATTGTTAGGACATCCACAGCAATAGTACTTAGACTTAATATTTCTTTTTCGCGCTGCATTTCTTTCCTGTTCAGCTTTGTTTTTCTGATAGCAAGGTTTGCAGGATCTGTACATTTCTTTGTTTTGTTCATTTTTAATTAACTAAAGAACATGTGTTGACCCACTGTCTTACTGTATTTCTCTGGTGTTTTTATGGATAAGCAAAATAATGCGATTTCCTCTGAATGTTCTCATGTAATATATGAGCATTGACAACACTTATTCCTAAAAGTAATTCTATCCCTAATTTACGGTACCACTTTACACCTTTTCGCAATGTGGTTGCGTAAGACGCCATCTGATCAGACAAATCTATACCCCTTTTACCTTCATTATATGCTAAGACTGCTTCAGGTTTCTTAGTTGATGTTACTCTTACTTTTCCAGCTGCTCTTTGAATATTTGCTGAAGTTGCAGTTGATGGACCTGGTACATTATCTCGATGACTCTCTTCTTCTTTTCCCTCATCTTCTCTTCTTCCTTCATCTTCTCCTGGCTTGCTTCTCTGCTTCTTAGTTATTCTCACCAGGTTTGGTGTGTGTTTGGAAATTACTTCGCCTCTCTTCAATTTTGCCTCCATTACTTCTTTTGGCATGTGTTTCTTGCATGACCTAAGAGTTCCCACAACATGCGTTTTCTGTTTCAGGAAACTAGCTGCAAGTTCATAGCTTGTGTAGAACCTTTCTAAATAACGTTGTGGCGGCGGATTTGCAACTCCTCAGCCAAAAATTCCTGCCGCCCTGACAAGGTCCTCTCGGTGGTTCAAGGAAAGGGTATTGAGGAAAGAGAGTATTTTCTAAATTTAATTTAGAAACCGTAATTATAGCAAAATAATACAATCCAAAATAATCAACCCGAAATATTATATAACCCTCAACCTAAACCAAAATACATTACATATATATATATATATATATATATATATATATATATATATATATATATATATATATATATATATATATATATATATATATATATATATATATATATATATATATATATATATATATATATTTTCTAGTTGGCCTCACAATACTCTGGCCACCCACCACACTAAAATATTTACAAAACGGCCTTACACAAGATCTTGTCCACGCAAACGTATAGTACAATCGAGATATCGCGACAGACGGGTGCACCCTTAACTAACTAATGGAGCGAGACGAGTTGGAGAAAGTGGGAAGTGGCTCACTTTCTGCGGGATTCTTAGGGGTCCAGGACTCGGCAAAGCCAAGGATTTTAGGTATCTGGGACGCTTGGCGGCCCCAACTGCTGGGTCACAGTCGGTTGGGCGCTGCTTCAATTACTTCCTGGAGACTGGAAGGTGCTATCCAAGGTCCACACCTTAGAAAATCGCCCCAAAAGGTAGGCGCACTTGCGAGGGTCAGGATTGGCTTCAGCCGTCTCCGAAAGCCAGATGTCGGCGACAATCGGTACCACACAACTGGAAAAGAGAAGGCACATTCAGTCACCTATTCACTGCCACACTCAAACATCTTTACTCCTAACACATTCAACCATATCCACTCTCACACAACTCCACTCACCTATCTTCCGTCTAGGCAGCTCTTCCTCCTTCAGTCACAAACTTCCAAACTATTCCTAAATACAAAGCTATTAGCTACGCTGAAAGATCCGCCTAAAAAGAAAACAGGAGATGAATGGGGGAGTATGATAGAGACCCATCGAGTCCCCCCACGCAAAGCAAAGACGGTGATCACACGATCCACACACACATTCTGCAAAAGAAGAAAGAGATTAGACATAGGGGAGGGGAGGCGGACAACCAAACTACTACAACGTCCGACCATGATTGAAAAGTCCAGACATTAACTCTTGGCATACTCGTTTCGCCAGTCCTATCTCCCTTACACCTGTTGCCGACTTTCCTGAATAGACTGATATGTTATATGTGAATCCTTTCTTTGAGCGGTGACTGGCTCCGGTAGGCTGCAAGGGTGCCTTTACGATCCAGCCCCATCCACAAAATCGACCCTAAAAGGGTTTTAATTTCTTCTTTGATCGTTGGAAGCCATTTTTTATGTCTTGCATGTGGTGTCAATGAGGAGAGTACTTGAAACACTTCGTCATCAACAAACAGCTTAAAGGTGTCTTCCGGTTTCAAGGTAGTTGGTTCAGGAAATGCTACCTGTACTTCTTCGCCAGTAAATGAAAAATTCAGCTGCTTTCCTCTGTAGTCTGACCATATTGGAGCTGAAAATCCTTGTGTCTGTTCTTCTTCTTCTTCTTCATGCTCTTCTTCATTTTCCATTTCTTTGTCTTCTTCGACAGCAAGGTTTGCCAGACATCTTTCTAATTCTGCATCCGCCTCCTCATCACTGAGTCCATGAAAGGGTTTATAGGTTGGGTCAGATACTGATTCATCATCTGATACGTCCATAAAAGAATGTTCAATATCTTCAATGTCCATTAGTTTTGAAATTTCCTTTCTCTCATCACGTTTGTCGATATTCCTTTATTTTCCTGTTTGTTTATTTGCTTCCATTTTTAATCCAAATTTAATATTAGTAATAATTTTTATTATGAAATGTATAATACTTTATAGTATTTTTCTATGTCTGAAAATAGGAGAATAAAAACTAAGTAAAATAAAATAAAAATGATGGTGACATATCATCATGTGTAAAGTAACTAGATGAAGCTCAATTTTTATTATTTGTTATGTTCTGTAAAACTTTGAGACAATACATACTATAAAAAGAGAAATGTAAGTACTAGAAATTGCCTGTCACCAATAAATGGTGACACGGCTTACGGGATTAACACCATATTTTGACCGCTATTTTGTTAGGGAAAATATAAGAGTACAACACTAAAATTAGTACAGAACATGTTTATTACATATGTACTTCTCTCCTCTGTCACTAGCAGAATTTTTTTTTGGCCCCCCACAGGCATTTCATTAAAACTGGCCTGGCAGTTAACGTGTTAAAAGGGGTGGCAAAACTATACCAAAAAATTACCCTTATTTTTAATGTGAAGCTATATCGATGACTATTTAGTATGTATATGCAAACAAATGCACAAAGGTAATTGCAATTTGCATCTAACTGTTTAAGTGCTGCCCGCAAACTTTACATAAGCTTCAATGTGGCCCGCTGCTTAAATTATTGCCCATCCCTGAGCAGGACTGATAGAGAAATACAATCTTCAAGCTCGCACTAAAACCATTGATCACACTGCCAAGTCGATGAAATGTCAAGCACATCACTGTTATGAACTGGCCTCACAGGGTCCGAACCTGAATCATATTGAAAATGTTTGGAAGACACTAGGAGAGAGGAATCCAAAATCAGTTCAAGAACTCTGGGAAATACTTCAAGATGAATTGGGCAAGATTACTGCTCAAGTGTCTACAGTTCGCTCGCTCTTGTAGCAGGAAATGTCAACGCATCATCAAGAATAAAGGCCTCCACACTAGATACAAGTTACTTTCAACTTGTAGAACTTTTTTTCCTCTGTCATTCAGAATATTATGGACATTTCAATTTTTCTAGTAAATTGCCTATCTGTTGATAACTTTCGTTTTATTCATCCATATTTTTATGACCTTTATCCATACATAGTTTATACCTGTTGGTTATTTGTAAACCTTAGATTTTCTCTGCCAAAATTCTGGAAGAGGTTATGATAGAAATAGAAGCGTTCTGATCTTTTGAGACGGTACTCTATATGAAGTCACTTATGATGGCCGGCCTATGGATGATCCGGGAGTAGAAATCAGGATTTATTCCACCATTACGCAAAAAGATTTAACCAAAATGGCGGTGACGGTGATATTTGAGTGTTCTCTAGGACAATGGTTCCCAACCGATTTTGGCTTATGGCCCCCTTAGGAACCTTATTTTTTTCTTGTGGCCCATAATCATTATTTTCAGTAGGTAATATGCAGTTGAACTCTACTTTAAAGGATAAAAGATATTAAAACAGCTATTTGTATTCAGGTATAATTAAATTTGTCACATATATAGGACTATAAACATAGCAAAAATTAAACAGTGGTTAACAAAAATGGTAATGCTCTTATAAAATAAATAATTAGTCTTACAAAAAATATAATCCTTTAGCAAAATGAAATAAATATATCATCAACTCTTTATTCATTCAATGCGATCCTTGTGCTTCATGCAGTTTAACAAGTTTTTCAATATCAGGGTATATAGTTGTTAGAGACAGACGAAGATCACCTCTTCTTGCTATTTCTAAGCAGATGCGAGCTTTTGATAGGAGGTGTGACACTTTACTAAAACCCGACTCAACCAGATAAGAAGTAGGAAAAGCAATAAAATATAATTTTACTTCGTCCCAAAGCAAAGGGTATTTCATAGCAATTTCATGACTTGTCCATAAGTTCCTGACACCATGCTTAAATCTAGTCAGAGAAGTTTGATCACTCCGTAACTCAATGAAGCTTTCTTGTAATCTGATATCAACATCAGCTGCATTAATTCCAAAATGGGTCTACCACCCAACCTGGAATGTCCAGTTGTAGAAGATCTCTGAACCTAACTTCCATATCACTATGCAATTTCTTCAAATGATCAATGTATACTAAAATATCATCTTCTTTCAGCTCACTCTCACTAGTGCGGAGGGTTGGAAACTGTATCAACTCTTTTCGCCCCATATTTGTCTTGAACAGCTTAATTTCCTCATAAATGCACAAATAGACTCTGCAAGTTAAAATATTTTCATTTTTACCTTGTAGCTGTTTGTTCAAGATATTTAGCTTTTCAAATATATCTGTAAGGTAGAATATGTCACATTTGGCAGCAATGATTCCTACTCCGAGCTGCTTACCATCTAGAAATAACACAACACTATCCCAAAGTGCAATGAAGCGATTCAGACAATTGCCCTTAGAAAGCCACCGCACCTCTGTATGCAAAAGTAGGCGCTCAAACCCTTCTTCATTGGTAGCACAGAGTTGTAAACAAATAAAAAGCTACTTGCATACTATAACGCCGAACCACTTGATAAACAGACTGTAAGGATTTAAAGTTTCATCTGAAGTATTTTCATCAAGCCAACAACAGTGCCAGGCGCATAACGACCAAGCGCACAATGGAGTGCGCCACAGAATAAGCTTGTAAGATGCAAAATATTTGTTTACAGATTAATGTAAATCCTATTATGCTAATAAAATATTTAAAAAAGGGAAAATATATGTATTAATATTTTTAAAATGTAATTCAACTGCATAAATTAAAATTAGGTACGGCCCTAACTATAATTCAGGTTTCAATAGGTTGAGTCCTGTGGCCCCCTTCAGATGTGCCATGGCCACTAGGAGGCCATATGGCTCCCGGTTGGGAAACCCTGCTCTAGGGGAAGTTCTTCGTAAGCATTTCTTTGAATTCAAAAAACTTTGAAAGGCAAGAACTTTGAAAACCTAGAAAGCTAATTATGAAATTGGTTAGGTTAGTTTTTATTAAAACTAATCTTTTGTAGCTTAAATTAAATATATATTCAATAAAACTTATTAAAATTTATTTATACAAGTAGCCTTTCTTTAAACATTTACTTTATCTGTGATGCGAAGCATACCATGCCGATGTTGAGAATGCCCTCTGATGTGTTCTGGTTGCTGGAGACGAAGCAAAACGTGGATATCTTGAAAAAGCTAAGTTTGGAAAAGGAGTGGATTCGAAACCTAAAAACACAACACTCCATCCAACCTTATGTAGGGCCATTCGATGTGGGAAAAATGATTCATCGCATTTTGCTTATTAATAGGCCTTCAAGGGGGTAGGTGAGGGCAGGTAGCTTTAGTGGCGTCGAAGCACACCGACTCCTTTGTTATCATTTTGCCTTATTTTCAATCCCTTTACAGTTTCTCTGCTTTCTATGCTAGATAAAAGTTTTAGAATACTTAGCATTTGCGGAGAGCCACCTATGTTGATGTTTGTGGTATACAGAGATTATTTCTCTTCATCAGACCTGGTCCCTTATCTGTGATGAAGGCATTAGGAAATGAGGTTGCCAACACGATTTGGGAAGCGCGGATCCACAATCAAACTAAGCCCGGACCGGCATCTCCTCGAGAAGAGAAAGAGAAGTGGATTCGAAGCAAATACGAAGCCAGAGAATTCCTTGCTTCCCCGCACTCCAACATCCCTATTCATGAACAGGTAAGACAGGATTTTAAATTCCCTTAAATGTGATCAAAAATGATTTTCAATGATTAATATGAAGTTCTTTGATGTCTCTCTCTCTTATTCTTACTTATGCCCACTCAAATATGTGGCGATTTGTTCCTGCATGGGAGATTCGCTGCAATGCAAATGCAGGTCTTCCCCATCCCTTGCTCACCAAGTTGTCTTCTCGTTTTATGCTCCTTCCACACATTTTCATTTCCACTTAAAGTTTTTAAGCGAAGCTATTTTTAAAAAGCTAAGATTGGAAAAGGGCTTAAAACCTAAACACGGCATCTTTCGCCTGGTGTCTGTCTATTGTAGTTAAGTTGCTTTAAGCTCACATTTCCATTTGTTTAACTTTTGGCACATTTTAAGTGGTTTAACGCTTTTGCTTCACCCGTAGTCGGAAGGAAGAAACGGGAAATGAAACGAGGGTGAAAAGGAGCGACTTAATGGAAAAACGAAACTCCTTTGTGGAGCTTCGTCTGTTTGATTTATTTAAATTCTTCGTCCCGCCGCGTTCGAATGGGGTCAAGTGCAGGAGTGTGTTCCTTCAATAGAATAAATATCTTTGGCTCGGTACCTTTCGCACATTTTCTTTTTGTCGAACTTCACTCTCTTTACGCATTCATTGCCAGGTTCCTGAGAGTTTGCACCCATTCGATCTGGAGCTTCGCCAATAGTGTCCTTTGCTAATTTCTTTACAAACGCTTCACAAATTTTCATAATTCACTGTACCGTACTCATTCCTTTTCTCCTGGCTGTAAATAGGTCAAATATATATCGTTGTTTTTTTTTATTTTGAAGATGGTTGAGTGCGTATGTCTCGGGGACGTGCGCGGGTTGGCGTCTCTCATTCCCCACGGCTCTGAATTCATCAACGCCCCGATCAGTGCTCAGAGGGATCAGCGAACCCTATTGCACCTCGCGGCCAGCCTGCCCTCCCTCCCTTGCTCTCAGCTCCTCATCTGGGTAAGTCTGCACGTAGCCTGGACTCTATCATGCTATTAGAGGATTTCGGGAAGGATATAGGGGGGTAAAGCTAAAATTGCGGGAGTCGGAAGTATGAATGGAGGAAATGGTGATTTGATACACCCAGAGAGAATGAAAATGGAGAGAGAGTGGTAGGCCCATCAAATTCCTCAAAAACTCCAAAGCCACCGGCCCGGGCAACATCAAAATACACCCCAAACACCTTGGCAATCTCATTTCCCGAAGGGAAATTCTCCCCTTCGGGGTGCTCCGAGGCCACTGATACATCCGCGGGCACGCTGGAACCGTGCCAGTGTATACGGATAGCTCCAAGTCCCAAGAGGGGATTTGGAAGTCAGCGGGGCTCTGCCAGGCGCTACGTCTGTCTTCACGGCCGAGCTGGTTGCAATACACTGCTCGGTACGGGAGATTACGCGACGTGCCCGGTTCGGAGACCGGATTTTGATTTATAGCGACTCACAAAGCGCCCTGAGTGGTTTCGGGGCATTGTAATCTCCGCATCCCCTGGTTCGTGATATCCGTGACGCCACGGTTTTGGCGAGCCGGGCGGATGTCTAGATTATCTTTTGCTGGGTTCCTGGTCATGCAGGAATTGCGGGGAATGAGCGCGCCAAAGAGTCCGCGAGGACTGGGCGATCAGACCATCGTTTCCCTCTTCCTCACACCGACTATATGGTAGGAATACGGGCTGCTTGGCAAAGAAGATGGGAGATGGTCGAAGGGAACCTAAAGTTGCGTGCCATTGCGCCGCGACCTTTCCCATGGACCTACCCCCAAATGCCGCGCCGGCTTCAGATTGCTTTCTTCCGTCTCCGAATTGAACACATTCGCGGGACGCACCGCCATTTAATGGAGCGCTCGCCTGCGCCCTACTGTGACGACTGCGTTGTCCCCCAGACTGTTCGGCACATTCTTGTTGAATGTCCCAGTCTGGGTGATCCTCGCGCACGTTACCTGTCCTGGTACCGGGATCAGCGGGGTTGCTACCGCTTGTCCCTTGTACTCGGGACGGGTTCGTGCACATTGACTTGTTGATTTTACGACTTTTTGGACGAGACTGGCCTCCTCCCACTTTATTTGAGCTTTTTTTTGTTTCTTTTTATAGGTCGCATGTTAGTGCAACGAGGGGAGGTGGGCCGACCCCCGACGCCGGAGGAGCATACTTCCCTCTTATCCTTTTGCTTATCGTTATTTTTTACCGTTCCTATTTGTTTTTTAATATAGCCTAGTAGTAGGCTGTACGGTGTTGTGTACGGCGACTTATGCCCAAGTAGGCAGTCGCCAGATGAGCTACCACAATGGGGTCAAAAAATAAGGCTTGTGGGAATGCTACTCAGTCTCCTAGCTTTGGCTGTGTGCATGTGACGGGTTCGTAACCTGTCCTTCCCTCCACTTAGATTCTACCATTATTGTACCTAATCAACAAGAACAAAAAAATAATGCTGAGAATTGCTAGTTGGAATGCGGGTAGTTTTAAGGTTAGACAGGAGGAGGTGGTTGAGACCCTATTGCGGAGAAAGGTGGAGGTATGCTGTGTGCAACAACATAGATGGAGGGGAGGGGGTGTTCAGCGAGAATGATTGTGAAAAAGGAATCTAGATATAAACTGTTTTGGATGGGAAATGCTAAGGGTTATGGCGGTGTCGGTGTTCTATTAGCAAGGAAGTGTATAGAGCATGTTAAGTGCGTGAATAGAATTAATGACAGGATATTAGTGTTTAAATTGAATTTCGTTAAAGAAATCTTATCTTTTGTATCAGTGTATGCGCCCCAACTGGGCTTGGACGCTGCGGTCAAGGATGAATTTTGAGAAGAGTTGTTGGTGGCATAGCAGAGGATTTAATGGTGATCCTGTGAGGAGAGTTGAATGGACTTGTGGGGGCTGAGGCACTCGGGTACGAAGGAGTGCAGATAGACTATTTTATGGTTAGAAGAAGAGAGAGAAAATTAGTGAACGATGTTAAAGGGATGCCCAGTGAAGAGTGTGTACCGAACATAGTTACTGGTGTGTGACTTTTGGTTAGGGAAATTGCAGGCCAGGAGGAAGGTGTGGATGCTTAAAAATCAGGAAGTGAGGGAGGCTTTTTTACGAGGAGTTCGGTACACTAGCGGCTGAGAATAGAGCGACTGACGGATCTGTGAGTGAGCAGTATGGGAGACTGAAAGATAACCTTCTAAAAGCCAATGAACAGGTTCGTGGATGGTCAAGAGGTCCACCTAAAAACAAGGCCCCTTGGTCGTGGAATGAGGAAGTTGAGGCTTCAGTGAAGAAGAAAAGATCGTTTATGGCATGGAAGCAGGGAGGGGAGTAAGGAGGTATACTTGGAAGCGAAAAGAAGGGCAAGTCGGAAGTGTATAGGGCTAAGTCAGAGGCCCAAAAACCTCTTATTTGAGAGCCTCAATGATGTTGAGGGCTGGAAAAGAGTGTTGAAACTGACTAGGCAGATGAAAAAGGAAAATAGTGATATAGCGGGTGAACAGTGCATTAAAAATGATGATGGTCGAGTTGTGGTTGGGTCAATATAAGAAATGCTTGGAGGGAGCACTATAATCGTTTATTAAACATAGAATTTGACTGGGACCTGAGACTTGTGGATTCCATAGAACCTGTGGCTGGACTGTGGCTATCACTTGAGGACCAAATGGTGAGCAGAGCTATCAATCACATGCCATAATGTAAGGCAGCGGATGTTTCTGAGATAAATGAAGATGTTGAAAGCCTCTCGAGATATCGGTGTGCGGTTGGTCATAATCCTTATAAATGCTGTTATATATGAATATGCTGTACCAGAAGAATGGTTGAAGAGTGTGATTGTGAATGTGTATAAGGGTAAAGGGGTAGCTACAGAGGCATAATGTTCCTCGATCATGTAATGAAAGTTATGGAGCGTGTTCTAGAAGAAATGATTAAGGAAAGGAGAAACTTTGACCACATGCAGTTTGGGTTCATTTCTGGAAAAGGAACCACGGATGCTGTATTTATAGTTAGACAGCTCCAGGAGAAGTACATTGCTAGGAAAGGAGCATTGTAATATATTTTTGTTGACCTAGACAAGGCTTTTGATAGGGTACAAAGATATGTGCTGAGGTGGGCAATGAGAAAATTAGGGATCGAGGAGGGGTTGGTTAGACTGGTCATGGCTATGTACGAAGTTTCGACAACCCAGGTGAGGGTAAATGGAGAATTGAGTGATGACTTCTCTGTGAAGGTTGGTGTACATCAGGGATCTGTTTTGAGTCCTTTGCTCTTTGTTATGGTCCCGGAAGTGCTGTCACAGAATTTTAGAACAGGATTGCCATTCGAGTTGTTGTACGCTGACGACCTAGTGCTGATTGCTAAGGATGAGAGGACGGCACTTGAGAAGTTCAGGTTGTGGAGGGAAGGGATGAATTCCATGGGACTGAGAGTGGATTTGGATAAAACAAAGATGATGATTTCAGGAGTGGGTGGTGGTAATGACATCATTCAGGGTATGTGGCCATGTGCAGTATGTCACAGAAAGGTAAAGGAATAACTATCCTGTGTGATGGATGTGGTTTATATGTGCCTAAAAGATGTAGTGGTATCGGAGCTAGGCTGCAGAATGATGCGAGAGTTTCAGTATAGTAGAGGAGAGGATTGTATTTATGGTGTGTCGCTTGAATGCGCAGAGGAGTTCTGCTATCTAGGAGATATGATCAGTGCAGGAGGGGGGTGCTTGGGTGAGTTCCGTGGCAAGGGTTAGAAGTGGTTGGAAAAAGTTAAGAGAGCTGCTTCCTCTCGACGCTTAAGGGGTTTTCCCCCCTAGCTAAGGGGGCGTATGTAGACAGCGTGCGTACGAAGTGCATTGTACGGCAGCCTAACTTGGTCTGTGAAGGAAGAGGACATCCAGAGGCTCAAGCGTACTGAGATGAGAATGGTGAGATGGATGTGCGGAGCATCTCTGAATTTGAGGCCTGGAGGTGACAGAGTTGCAAACTCCTAATTAAGGGATAGAATGCATTAGTGTGTCACTGAGAAGAGGCAAACTGAGTTGGTTTGGTCATGTGGAGAGGATGGAGGATAATAATTGGGTGAAGAGAGTTAATTATTTGGAGGTTGGGGGTGTAGCTGCCAGAGGGAGACCGAGGAAGATGTGGAATGAGGTCATACATAGGGACCTCAGAGATATGAGTTTGAATAGAGAAACAGCCAGAGATCGAGCAGCATGGAAAGCCGCCATTAGGTAAATAAGGCCGACACATATAAGCATGTATGGAGCCTTCAAAAATTATATGAAAAAAATATGTTTAAATATCTTCCATCTCAGACACAACACGGTTTCAGAAAAGACCTCTCAACCACGACACTCATCGCCGCCATAGATGTAAACAACTCCAACACAATACCCAAATCACACACATAGATAGAAATCCTGAACACCACCAATTACCACACAGAACAAACTAATTACGCACCTGGTCGCTTTACAATGCCATCCCCGAAAGGCCCATACTGTCACCCTACTTTACAATTTATCCACACACATCCCACAAACACAATCCCTAATCAGCAAAAGTAACACCTACGTAGATGATATCTCAGTCACTGCGCAACACCAAACAGTCCGTACAGAAAACAGAGCACTCCAACAATACATAAACACATTACCTTAGGCTTACACAAAAACGCATGACAGCCTGAGTCCCTAAAAAAAAAAAAAAAATCACTCTCTTCTCACCGCACTATCACGAATCAGACTAAACGGACAACACCCAATCCGAACATGCCCTACTACCCCTTTCCAAACTTGCTCTTCTATCCACATATGTTCTGGTTGCCCGGGGCACTTTTGTTCTCTTATGAGCCTTAGTGGAGTGGTAGTGTATACCATGAGGTCGTCCCTACCTGCTGCGAAGGCCGAAAGTCTGCTGACTAGTGAAAGTACAGTCTGTTGGGCAATCGACTCTGCTCACCTTCCTCCTGTAGACATATAAGGTGGCTACGCCTTCACCTTCCTTTAGGGTTAAAGTTCCAGTACAATTTCACCTAAATGGCAGGCCGGGTTGGCAAAGCCTATCAACGCTGGGCCGGGACCGATTATGTGTACATGATCACATTCTGGATTTTCTGATCCTATGGAGACTTTTTCTCTTAACCTCCCAACTCATAGGGAAGTCAGAGTATCTACTTTCCATGAAGCCCTTTTTTATTTTTTACTTTGATTATGGTGACAACTGAAGGCAATAGTGGGAAAGCGCACGCGGATCCACCTTCAAGTGCAACTTCACCCTCACTAGGTGTCGGGGAGGACGAGGAAAATCCAGGCACCCTTTCGCCCGGTGGAGGGGCTCCCCTCTCACCATCCCTATGCGGCTAAGGGTCTTTCCCTCTGCCATATTTGGAGTCGCTTCTGAACAGGAGGCGACTCCCTCTGTGTTTTCTCAAGGTCCCATCCAAACCTCTTCTACCGGAAAGGAAGCTTTCTCCTCTCCAAGACCTACTGGTGCGGTGCATTCCCCCTCACCCCATTCTCTGGAGGTGCCCTCGGGCGACTCTCTCTACCTACCAGCGGCAGTTCCTCCTTTACTATTACAGGGGACTGCCAAAAGGGGGCAGGCAGTCGGCGGAAAATTGGCCTCTTTCCTATAGGGCCAGCCTCCTTAGGGGGTGCAAGGGATAACAGGGCCTGCCGGTCCGTGCCACCTGCAGTCCTGCATCTACAGTTTGTAGGGGGTCCACGTGCCTGCATCCCTCTCTTCACTGATGGATGTCGGCCAGAGACGACACAAGAATATGTACCTCGAATGAGATACGTGATGCCTTGGGAGGGTGGGGAAATAGCTACCTGGAGGTCCCCTCATGAGATGAACATGATCCCTGAGATGACTCAGCCCCAGACGGCAGAATTGTCCATGGGGTCGAACCCAGGCTCGGTGCCAAACGCTGAACCTGAGTCCACTCCTGTGCCAGCTTCTCAGACGGCTCGGACCCCCGAGGACTCATAAGGAGAGGAGAGGAGGGGCCTCTTCCCACGGCTGGTGCCCCACTGACACTCGGGGCCTCCATCTCGGAGAAGGATCTAGCTGATCCCGGTCCATTCGGCCTAAGGCCTCCCAGCGGTGGAGAAAAGCGGTATCATCCCCCCCCCCCCCCCTAAAGAAACAAGAAGACAAAGAGGACTAAAGGTTCCTCTCATTCCGCGGGGGCTCCGGGGACGGACGGGTCTGCTGCCCTTTCGGTAAGCGACCAGGCCATGATCGGCACCGCCCAGACCAAAACCAAAGTTGCAAGTGCGCTCAGCGGAGCCTCGATTACAACGGGGCCACTCATTCAGAGACTTTTTGAGTCCGCTGGTTTCAAACGCTTTCTGCTTATTTCCCCCATTGTTAACACCCTGTTTGCAAAGGGCAACATGATCCGTCAGAGGAGAGCATTAGCTAGCTTGATTGATAGAGCCGAAGGTGACCCGTTTCTCGGACGGGAGCTTTTTGGCGAATGCGTCTGATCCCCACGAAGCGGCTATGATTAAGCCTCCTTCGGACATTTATGACACGCCGGTGAGTGTGATGCCGCACTCTACCACGAACTTCGTGATTTATGCAAGGGAACTCGTGGACTACTCCATAGATGACATTACCTTAGAGTTGGCCTAGCAGGGAGCTGTCAAGGTCTAACCCACCCCGACACTCTTCGTCACATTCGACTGTGACAAGCTTCCTGAGTCGGTGCGTGCCGGATGCTATCGCTACTGCGTGAAGGCATTCGTCCACTGCTCCGGAGGTGGTACTACTTCCACCATTTCGACCATACAAATTGCTCCTGTAGCCATGCAAATTCGTGGTTACCCCAAGTCTGTGTTAGTCGCTCCAAAGCCGTACACGATAAATCCTTGTCAAGCATGGCGTCCCCGGCTTCCTCGATGCAATGTGACGGGTATCTCCTGGACAAGAAAATCCTTTCCGTTCAAGCTACGGATCGTCTCATTCCGCCAGGCTAAAGACTTGTCCTACCGCGCCCATCGCTGCCTTGAATGGTTTATGCCTCAAATTTTTAAAAAAGGCACCCTCTGCTCATGCCCCTCAAGGGATGGCCGGGCTGGGGGATGCGCGGTTTACACCCGGCATGATGTCTCCGTTCTTCCTTTCTCTTTAGATACCTCCTTTCAGTCAGTGGCTGTGCAGCTGCACCTGGATAGGAGGTATACTATCATTTCTGCGTACATTCCACCGTCAGCTGACTTCGACGCGGGGGACTTCCGCCGCGTCGTGGCACGGTTGCCGAGGCCCTATCTCTTGCTTGGAGATCTGAGCGGCAGGCATCCTCTCTGGGGAGATTACTCCATAAATCCCAGGGGACAAGTCCTTGCCGATCTGATCGAAGAGCTTGAGATGGGGGTCCTAAACGGGGATGAGTTTACGCATCACTGTCCGAGAACCGCTTCATTTTCTTGCCTTGACCTATCTTTGTGCTCTTCCGACGCACAGCCTGATTTTGATTGGGGGGTGGTTGATGACCTCCATGGTAGTGATCACTTTCCCATTCAAATATCATTTTCAGGGCAACTGCCACCTGAGAGGCCACCTCGGTGGTGCTTGGCGCGGGGGCGGTGGCCTGCATTTCAGGAAATGACTGAATTCTCTGTCTCAGTCGAGGAGTTTAGGTCGGTAGATGAGGCCGTTGAGTTTTTCTCCGGCCACCACATCGCCGCGGGCCTGACTACTATTCCTAGGACGTCTGGCCGTTTTGCACGCCGACCACTCCCATGGTGGTCGGCCGAGTGTGAGACGTCCCGCAAACAGAAGCGTTTAGGGCATTTATAGGAAAATAAAAAATGGAGAGGATCACTTAAGGCAGAGATATAATGAACTAGCAAGAGATGTTAAAAAGTTAGTTAGAGTAGCAAGGAGAAATTATGAAATTAAAGTAGCAAATAGGGCAAAGAAAGATCCTAAAAGTTTTTATCAATTATACAAAACTAAGGTTAGAGATAAAATAGGCCCACTTATAGATTCCAATGGAGAATTAGTGAGTGATAGGGACTCAATGGCTGGAATGCTAAATTACTTTTTTCTCTCAGTATTTACACAGGAGGATACTCTAAATATACCTGAGGTGTCAATGATCTGTCGGGGTAATGATGAAGAGAAATTAAAGGATATCTTGATCACAAAGGAGATAGTGACAAAGGAAATTGATAAAATCAAAAGTAGTAAAGCACCCGGTCCTGATGAGCTCTTTCCTAGAATTTTAAAAGAATGAGAATGTAAGGATGTGTTAAGTGAGCCCCTAGCATGCATCTTTAGAAAATCATTGGAGAGTGGCATTGTGCCAGTGGCAGGGAAGAAAGCCAATGTGATACCTATATTTAAGAAAAGGGATAAAACAAATATGTCTAATTACAGACCAGTAAGTTTGACATCAGTGGTAGGGAAAATGATGGAATCTATTATAGCAAGGAATATTAGAGAACACTTGGATAAGCATAAGTTGATAAAAGAATCACAGCATGGCTTTAGTAAGGGTAAATCCTGTCTGACTAATTTGCTGTCTTTTTATAGTAAGGTGTATGAAGCAGCAGATAATGATGAAAACTATGATATTTTATACTTGGAGTTTAGTAAGGCTTTTGATCGAGTGCCACACTTACGGCTTCTGAGCAAAGTTAAAGCACACGGGATCGATGGCAGTATATTTAGGTGGATTCAGTCATGGCTTGGTGACGGACAGCAAAGAGTTAGTATAGATGGAGTTAAATCTGAGTGGGGGTGTGTTAGCAGTGGAGTTCCGCAAGGATCTGTTTTAGGTCCCTTGCTATTCTTAATTTATATTAATGATCTTGACATAGGTATAAGTAGTGACCTGAGTAAATTTGCTGATGATACTAAGCTAGGTAGGGCCATTAGGGCTGATTCGGATGCTTTCGTAATGCAGGAGGAATTGACCATTCTGTCCAATTGGGCCGAGAAATGGCAAATGAAGTTTAACATAGACAAATGTAGTCTACTTAGTATAGGTAGAAATAATCCATTGAATAGTTATAAATTAAATGGGAGAATTTTAGGGAGGACCGATTGTGAGAGGGACTTGGGTATTTTGGTAAGTTCAGACCTTCGTCCTAGAAAGCAATGCCTAAATGCTAAGAATAAAGCTAATAGGATATTGGGATTCATTAGGAGGAGTGTAAGCAATAAGAGTGCTGAAGTCATTCTAAAACTGTATCTGGCGCTAGTTAGGCCTCATCTAGACTATGCAGTACAATTTTGGTCACCATATTATAGGAAGGATATTGATTTGCTTGAGTCTGTGCAGAGAAGGATGACAAAGATGATTGGTGGGCTAAGGGACTTACCTTATGGTGAAAGGCTCAGAAAACTAAATCTACATACATTGGAAAGGAGAAGAGTCAGGGGGGAATTGATTGAAGTCTTCAAATGGGTAAAAGGATATAATAGAGGGGATCTGGGTAAGGTTCTTATACTTAGTGAACATGACAGGACACGTAGCAATGGGTTTAAGCTTGATAAGTATAGGTTTAGGAAGGAGATTGGGAGGAATTGGTTTACAAATCGTGTGGTAGATGAATGGAATAGGCTCACTAGACATGTGATAGAAGCCTCCTCTCTGGGTAGTTTTAAGAATAGATTAGATAAATATATGGATGAAGCTGCTAGATTGGACTGATTTTTTTTTTTTTTTTTATGTACATATGTATATATTTTTCTAAGGAATGGGGAGATTATATTTTGCAGTTGCATGAATGGACATAATCCTCTGGATGCATTTTATATATATTGTAGATTAGATCTGACGAACTCCTTAAAGGGTGACAATGTTGATGACTTTTCTCTAGGAAGAAATCTTTTGTGTGTTGACTGGAACAGGAGCTGCCAAGTGTACGCCATGAATGGTCTTTTGCAGTCTCCTTCTTTTCTTATGTTCTTATGCCTACTTGCGCTATAAGCGCCGCCCGAATGATTTCACTGTCGCTGAATTTCGTCGGGCTAGGGCTAGGTTCCGGTATATTTCGAAGCACGCCCGCCGCTCTTCTTGGCGGGCATACGTGTCTTCACTTAACGGGAAGACCCCTTAAGCTGAGGTGTGGAAGCGACTCAAAAGGATTCGGGGCAAGTTCTCGCAGGACCCTCCTCCCGTTCTCCAGGAGAATGTGACCGCAATCTCGGACCCCGCCTCCGTGGCGGAATCCTTAGCGACCGCTTTTTCCGCATTATCTAGCCGGGATGCTGCTCCGCCAGCATTCAATGCGTCGTCATGTCGTGGAAGGCCGCCGGCTGGACTTTACCTCCATAGGCGGAAAACCCTTCAACGACAGGGTTACTGTGAGTGAGTTGCGCTCCGCTCTCGCTTCGTGCGCGGACACCGCCCATGGTCCGGACGATGTCCCGTACGCCATGCTTCGACACCTGTGTGAGCGGCGCATGGCCTTTCTCTTAGATTTGTTCAACAGGATCTGGGTGGAGGGTCTTCTCCCAGACTCCTGGCGAATCGCTACTGTGCTCGCCTTTCGCAAACCGTGGAGAGATCACTCTACTCCGACTGGTTTTTCTCTTGCGTGTGCAAGTTGATGGAAAAATTGGTAAATGTTAGATTAGCCTTTTTCCTGGACAGCGGAGGCCATCTGTCTTCCGCACAGTGCGGCTTTCGCAAGTTCCACTCCACGTCGGATGCTCTGCTCCGACTGGAAAATGCCGTCTGCGAGGCTTTCCTTCGTAGACAGCACTACGCCACGGTGTTTTTCGATCTGGAGAAGGCCTATGATACTGCATGGCGATACGGTATCATAGAGACTCTCCACACGATGGGGGCGAGGGGACGCCTCCCAATGTTTATATCCGAATTTTTGCGAGATCGTCGATTCCGCGTACGAGTGGGGGGAGCCCTCTCCGGCCCAAAGGAGCAGGAAGAGGGTGTCCCGCAGGGAAGTGTCCTCAGTGTCACACTCTTTGCCCTGAGCATCAACGGCATCACCTCGGTGCTGCCGGAAGATGTTCTCGCTACGCTCTACGTGGACGACCTTTCGATCTCTTTTGGCGCGGCTCAGAGGCCAACTCTGGAGCGTCGACTCCAACAGGCATTGAACCGCGTCTCTCGCTATGCCGAAGCGTACAGGTTTTGGTTTTCTTTGGCCAAGACTAAGGTGGTGCACTTCTGCCGCCATCCACAGCTTCACCCCGACCCAGATTTGTTTCTTAATGGGGTGCGCCTGGATGTGGTGGAATCGTACCGTTTCCTTGGTCTTGTATTCGACCAACGCCTCACCTGGTAGGCTCATATTCGCAGCCTTAGGATCTCTTGTACCCGCGCCATGGACATTCTCCGTTCCGTGACGTTCAGCGCTTGGGGCGCTGATAGGGCTACTGCGCTACTTTTTTATCAATCCTTTGTTCGTTCGAAGCTCCACTATGGATGCGAGTTTTATGCATCCGCAGCCGAGCTTTTATTGCGGAAGGTGGATTCGATCCACCACACCGGCCTTTGCCTTGCAACCGGTGCCTTCCGCACTTTTCCCATTGAGAGTCTGCTGGTTGATGCTGGGTAGATGCCACTCGCTCCGCACCCCGTGCAGTGCATCACTCGCCTGTACGCTCGAGCCCGGCGCCTCCCTCAGTCGCCAACAGCTCTCACTGCATCCGCAGCTGATCTCGATGGTGCCTATGCCGCCGAGAGAGGCCAGTCATACCCTAAGCCCTTTGGGTTTAGGGCCAGGAAACTCCTTCGAGAGGTAGATATAGCTCTCGGGCCGGTGGCGCCCCTGGTTCTGCCCAGGACTCCACCCTGGAGGGTACCACATTTGGCTATTTGTCGCTACGCCTCTGCTCCCAAAGCTTGTACTGCGCCGGGAGTATTGCATTCGACCTTTTTGGAGCACACCTCGTGTCACGCTGGAACCGTGCCAGTGTATACGGATGGCTCCAAGTCCCAAGAGGGGTTCGGCTTCCACGCCGTATCCCCTCTGTTTGAAGTCAGCGGGGCTCTACCAGGCGCTGCGTCTGTCTTCACGGCCGAGCTGGTGGCAATACACCACCCGGTACGGGAGATTACGCGACGTGCCCGGTTCGGAGACCGGATTGTGATATATAGCGACTCACATGCGCCCTGAGTGCTCTCGGGGCATTGGAATCTCTGCATCCCCTGATTCGCGATATCCGTGACGTCACTGCTTTGGCAAGCCGGGCGGATGTCTAGATTATCTTTGCTGGGTTCCTGGACATGTAGGAATTGCGGGGAATGAGGGCGTGAAAGATTCCACGAGGACTCTGCGACCGGACCAGCATTTCGCTCTTCCTCACACCGACTACATGGCAGGAATACGAGCAGCTCTTCGGACTGCTTGGCAAAGAAGATGGGAGACGGTCGAAGGAAACTTAAAGTTGCGTGCCATTGCGCCGCGACTTTTCCTATGGACCTATTCCCCAATGCCGCGACGGCTTCAGGTCGCTTTCTGTCGTCTCTGAATCGGACATACTCGTGTGACGCATCGGTATCTGATGGAGCGCTTGCCAGCGCCCTATTGCGACGACTGCGTTGTTCCCCAGACTATTCGCCACATTCTTGTCGAATGTCCCAGTCTGGGTGATCTTCGCGCACGACACCTGTCCCGGTACCGATATGAGCGGGGTCGCTACCGCTCGGAACGAGTGTGTGCACATTGACTTGTTGACTTTTGGGGGGATGCCGGGCTTTATCCCTTTATTTAAAGTTCTTTTTGTTTATTATTGTTGTTTTGTAGGTTGCACTCTCCTGCACCGGGGTGAGGGGGACCTCCCCCCGCTGCCGCAGATTGCTTCCTGATTGTTAAGTTTTCCAATTTATATCATTAAGTTTTCATATTTTTATTTTAAAGTAGCCTAGTTCTAGGCTGTCGTGTTTTTCGGCGACTTATGCCCAAGTGGGCAGTCGCTAGATGGTCTCTATAGAAAAAAAAATTCATGCCCCTCAAGGCCTACGAGTATTGTCGTTTCCGCTCCCATCCGGAACCCATCTGCGGGTTCACTCCCCCCCTCCCTCTTCCGGGCACCCTCTTCGTATGCTATGTCACAAAGAGTTCACACCCTGCCTCACCTAAAATTAGTACTACTCCTTTCCCGGCATGACAGCTTTCCCTAGGGCGAAACGGCCACTCGCCTCCATCGAGTCGTTAGACTCACAGTTGGCAAAACCCCCGAGAGTGGTGGTCATGAGGCTCTCTTTGAGGTCTCATAAAGCTGTCCCCTGAAAGGAGGACAGCACCACAGTAGCTTTCACTTCTATCCCCCGACCCAAGGCGTGGCCAAGCGACTCAGTATGCGAGATACCCGTCTCGAATATGAACCCGCCCTCCAAATGTTTTGAGACTGAGGAAGGAAAACTCGTATAGCGAGCCCAATGTCACCTGATTATCCTCGAAGGTGACAAAGCCAGGAATTCTCTCTCAGGGAAACGTACGTCCATTCCCGTTAGTGCCATCACTTCGAAGAGGGACCTCGCATCTCCTCTGAGCTAGACCTGAGGGGCATATTTCTTGAATGAAATTGCCGTAGATTCCGGGTTAACTGGGATGTGCTGCGGAGGCTCGTCTCCGCAGCTGGTTTTTTTTTTTGCGGTAGACCATCCCGAGCGAGTGTCCCCTGCCCACCCTCCTGGGATATAAGGGTCCTGCGTCATCCCCACTGGGAACCGGCCAGGAGGATGCGCGATTTTAACTCGACATGATATCTCCGTTCTTCTATTTGCTATAACACTCGTTTTAGGCAGTGGCAGTGGATTTGCACCTTGATAGGAGGTAAACTGTTACTTCTGCGTACATTCCACCCTCAGCCGACTTCGAAACGAGGGACTTTCCCCGCGTCGTAGCACTTTTGCTTAGACCGTTTCTTATGTTCGATCAATCCCAGGTTCAGGTCCTTTCCGACCTGATCATCGAGCTGGAGATGGTGACCTTAATATGAATGAGTTTTCTCCCCATTGCCCGATAACTGCTTCATTTTCTTTCTTCGATCTTTCCTTTTTTGCTCTTGGTTTCAGAGCCTGATTTTGTGTGGGAGATGGTCGATGACCTTCATGGTAGTGACCACTTTCCCATTTAACTATCATTTTCTGAGCATATGCAACCTGAACACCCTCCTGGTGGCGTTTGGACCGGACGCGGTGGTCCGCATTTAAGAAAGTTACTGAGTTCTCTATCTCAGCCGAGGAATTTAGGTTGGTGGATGCCTTTTTCTCATGCAACCTCATCGCCGTGGGCCTAACTACTCTTCATAGAACGTCTGCTCATTTTACACACCCTACGTTTCCTTGAATTCGCCCTGTGTGAGACTGTCTTCAGACAAGCGATTCGCCAGAACAATTTCACCATCAGTGAATGGCTAGGATATTACGGTATTTTTCGAAAGCCGCCCGCCGCTCTTCCCCAATGGACATGTGTGTCTTTACTTATCGGGATGTGTGGAAGCAAGTCAAAAAGATTTCGGGAATTTCCTCGCAGGACTTGCCACAGTCGATAATACCCCTCTTCCTCTGCGGGCTCTTTGGCGACCGTATTTTCTGGGCGGGATGCTGCTTCGTCAGCATTCAATACACGTCATGATGTATGTCGCTGAAGGACGCGGACTGGACAACGTTTCAACGACAGGTTTACATTGATTAGTTGCGTTCCATGTTTCGAGGCCTGTCATTTCTGCTACATTTGTTCAACAGGATCTAGATAGAGGGTATCCTCCCAGATTCCTGGCGAGTGGCTACTGTGCTCGCTTTTCGCAAACCGGGGAGAGATCTCTCTACCTCTCCCGGTTTTCCCCCAATCTCTCTAACTTCCTGCGTGTGCAAGTTGAGGGAGAAATCTGTAAATGTTAAATTAGCTTTTTTCTTGGACAGCGTAGGCCACTTATCTTCTGTATAGTACTTCTTCCACAAGTTCCACTCTACGTCGGATGCTCTGCTCCGATGGAAAACCATATCTGTGAGGCCTTCCTCGGTAGACAGCACAGCGCCACGGTGTTTTTCGATTTGGAAAATGGACTCGCCTCCCAATCTTTATTTCTGAATTTCTGCAAAATCGTTGATTCTGCGTATGGGTGGCGGATCCCTTTCCGGGACAAAGGAACAGGGAGAAGGCTAGAACCATCAGGATATCTCTTAAGTGTCGCACTCTTTGCCCTGAGCATCAACACTATCACCTCGGGGCTACCGAAAGATGTTCTCGCTACGTTCTACGTGGATGACCTTTCGATTTATTTTGGTGCGACCTAGATGTCAATTTTGAATCCTCGAATCCAACAGGCATTGAACCGCATATGTCGCTATGTTGAAGTGCACAGGTTTCGGTTTTCCTTGGCCAGGATTAAGGCGGTGCACTTCTGCCTCCATCCGTGGCTCCACCCTGACCTGGACTTGTTTCTAGTCGTGTTTAGCCTGGAAGTGGTAGATTCGCACACTTTACCTTTACTTGGTTTTGTTTTTAACCTTCGCCTCACCTGGGAGGTTCATATTCGCTCCCTTAGGTTTTCTCTCTCCGCGCCATGGACATCGTTCATTCCGTGAATTGGGGTGCTGATAGAGCTACTGCCTTACTTTTCTCCGGATAGTTTATTCGTTCGAAACTCTTACTACGCATCCGAGAGTATTATGGAAGGTGGACTCGATCCACCACACGGGTCTCTGGCGACCGGTGCCTTCCGCACGTTCTCCATTGAGAGCCTATTTGTCGATGCCGGGAAGATGCCCGTGCCTGTTGGTCTCCCTCAGTCGCTAATGGCTCTCACTTCATCTGCTGCCGATCTCGACTTTGCCCATGCCTCAGTGAGAGGCCAGTCATACCTCTTGGATTTAGGGCTAGGAAACTCTTTCGAGAGATTGATGTAGCTCTCGGGCGGGTGGCGCCTCTGTTTCCTCCCAGTTCGCCATCCTAGAGGGTACCACCTCTTCGCGTCGCATCTGCTCTCAAATCTTCTCTAGCGCCGAGAGTATTACGTTCGATCTTTTGGAGCATACTAAGTGAAAGGCAGTATACCCTGCGTCTATCTTCACGTCTGAGTTGGTTGTGCCTGGTTCGAGACTGGATTGTGATCTATAGTATCTCACAAAGCCGCCCGAGAGCTCTCGGGGCGCTCTTATGTTGTATCCATGACGAGCCGGGCGGATGTAGAATTTTTTTTCTTGGTTCCTGGACATCTAAAGATTTCGTGGAATAAGGGTGCCAAAGAGTCCCCAAGAACTGTGCATCCACACTAGCGTTTCGCTCTTCCTCTTACTGACTACATAGCAGGAATCAGTTCCACCCGCCGGGCTGCGTAAAGATGTGGTCTTCGAATCGGCTCCACTCGCAGGACGCCCGTATATTGTGATGGATCGCTCGCTTCCTTGAACCTCATTGTGACTACTGTTTGGTCCCTCTCTCGGCGATCCTTGCGCACATTATTCGTTCCGGTAATGGGACGAGCGGGAGCGCTACTGCTTGTCTCTTGTACTCGTGGCCGGTTCTTTCTCTCCCGACTCGGGTTGTCGTTTCTGTTTTTTGGGGAGGCTGATGGTCTCCTATTGTATATAGTTTATTTTTTTTGTGTGTAAATGCTGCTGCGCCTCAAGGGGGCGGGCCTTCCTCTCTCCGACGCCTGAGCATGCATGCCTTTGCAGTTTTCACGTTTTTTTTTATATAAAATAGGCTTCCATATATGTAATTTCAGCGTCTATTCTCTTGCAAGTGTGTAAGTAATCGCATGCAACCCTAAACTAAAAATAAATAAATGTAGATTCTCCCTTGTGGTTGTTTTTCGATTCTTAGTTTTAAGTTAATAATACTAATTTAATCTCTTTCTTAATATTCTGGTATATCTTTTCTTTAACTCATAATAAAATAATTGATGTGTTTTATTTCGGCGTTAAATGCTTGCTTGTCCGGTTTCCGAATTATCGGTCGATTTCTTCCTTTACCAACAGTTTTCTCTTTTTCAGAGTAACGCCAATGTCAAAGTCCTCGACTCTGAAGGTCGCTCCTGCCTCTATTATGCCCGGACTGCTGCAGATAAGGACGTTGCTGATCTTCTCCTCCAGAGTGGATGTCCAGATGGTTCCTGTCAAAACCCTTATACCGGCGGAGGTTTCCCGAACGATGGGCCGAACGCAACTCCAGTTGCCTTGCAGCCTTCCACTTTGCCCCGTAGGAAAGGCTCTATTAGTCGGAAGCCAGAAATACTCGATAAATTACAAGCGAGTGTGATTTAGTTGCATACATAGGCTTTTTTTTTCACATCAAATCATTTAGAACTCCATCGTTAAACACATTTTCCATTATTTTAAATTAAAAGGTCTATATGTTAAGCCTCGCTTCATACCTTTTATTAGGGTATATTGCCCACTCTCCTGGACGGGGGTGGAGGGCGCTTAGGCACTGTCATAAGGAGAAGACGGGCAATAGAAGTTGAAATACTTAAGAACTAATATCAGGAGATAACTACCGTAGTTTCCTTAGCATCAATTTATACGGATACTAATTTTGTACTAAATTTCTACTAAGAGTACTACGGTACTTTCACAAATGATGAAATTTGTGGGGGACTTTTGAATCCACAGGAGTTCCCTGCTCTAATTCTGCTGTCTCGCCTTTTCTTTGCTATTGAAGGGCTGCTATTCCACTATGTTTTAACTCGGTGTATAGTCATTGTTACGTCTTAGAGTTAGTATGTACCTGATGACAAGTTGTCTGAGTGAATGAAGGAGTGGTTCTCTGGCCATACCAATTTGCTCCGCTAAACTTTATGGACAACCCGATATTTTTTTTATATAAAATTTTGGGGGGCACTCCATCACACGACATTTGACGCCTAGGCTTGTTTCAATTTGAAAGTTTTGATTTTGATATTACTACCATTAGCCCCCTACCCCCTCTTTTTTACCCAAAACGAAGGGCTAGATGCCAAATGTCTTAAGGGAATCGCTGCATAATATATGCATTGCAACATTCTAGGACGCCGGCGTTATTGTCTAGATAGCATTATTAAAGTATTTATGGAAATACGCAGGTTATGCTCAATTAAAACAAATGCTTAATGCCAAAGGTATTCTTATTTATTTACTGCTGCTCTTTTTTTTATTGTTTCATTAAGAAAAATGTGAATTCGATAGAGCCTACAAATTAGTAATGGATTAGTTCATTTATTTTTATTCAAAATCACTTTTTTGTACAAATGTTGTTACCGACTTTGTAAATAGAGAGTTTATTGATGTATAATTTATTTCCGTCGAGTATTTTTTTGTTATTTTATTTTTAATATCTAACTACCTTTTTTCCCTCCCTCTCTCCCGTTCTTGCTCTTTTGCTCTTTACTAATGATAAGTTATTTGTACATGTTTATTAAGTTAGAACATTATTTCTCTAAAAAAATTCTATTTCTGAAAAATATTTTTCATTTCCAATTCCTATTCTTGATTTTCTTGGAAGTCATCAATCCATCTCTGTGTGTAGTTGCGCCACTTAAAACCAATCAATCTCTCTGTGTAGTAAGTAATATAAACCGGTATAACTCGAATCTGTCATTTGGAGATAAGTAGCTGCCTAGATGGAGTGGTTACCCATTACATCCATGCAAATGTACCTGTTGAAGCGTAAGTTCTGATCTGATATGGTCCCAAGAAGCGAAAACTAAAATAATAATTAAAAATGTCTCTTACCCAGAAAGGTTTTATGATTCATCTGGGGGAAAGGTAGGAGGTGAATTTGAGAAAATTGTGGTTTTAAAAGTAGGATTGCGTCGTCGCTTTTAGGAAAACTTTTTCGATATCACTCAATTCACGTTTAAATATTTGTGACGAACGAACCAAATTACTTCTCCATTTCCTCTGCTCAACATCATTAGGTTAATGATGTCGATTTTTTTTTGCAGTGTGCAATGATATCTAACTAATTTTCAAGTATGAGTTCAAATTTTAGACATACTGCTGCTGTTCAAGCCGCTGCTAATAACATCAACAAGGCATTTTGAGTTGAGCGTCACTACAGTGAGAACTGCTCATCGTTTGTTCCATACCTAAACCTAATGAAGTATTATCAGCTGTAGTAATGAGGGAATAACAAGTTTTTGATACACCCAGGGAGAATGAAAATGTAGATATAGGGCGGTAGAGTTCTGTGCTGAAAAAAACCTGTGTAGCAAACAAACATTCAACACAAGGATGTGTGTAAAATGGGGACGGGGGCACAAAGCAGACGGGAAAGAACTTACGAGTAGGATTAGTCTGCCCAATAAGAAAAAATGATGCTGGACATATCTGATGTGAAAGCGTCGGAGTAAGGGATTATATGATCACATGATTCTACAGTCAAAGGTTTATTTGGAGAATAGATGGGAAGGAAGGGAGAAAAAGAGGTGAGAATGAATGAGATTAGATTAGAGGAAATAAGTGCGAGCATGAAGATGGAACAAATGTGGAACAAAGTTAAGGTAATGCACGGGCTATAAGTGTCTGTGCCAGAGCTGAAAAGAAAGAAGCAAAATGTAGAATTACTATGTGAGACGCGTAGTAGAAAGAAAAAATAGATGTACTTGCAAATGCTTAACAGTGCATATGAGGATGTCAGGGAGATACGATTGCATGCATACAATGCCATGACAGTGAAAAAGGTGTTTTATCAAGGTAGGAAAGCAGCAAATGATGCATTTGGACAAAAAATAATGCTCTCGATGGGAACAGGACGATATTGTGGAAATGAGTGAAGAACCAGAAGAAAAATAGTTGAGAGAACATTTTGGACAAAAATATCAAAGTACTTGGGAGCAATGAAGTCAAAAAAGATGGCGAAATTCCCTTGAATTGTATAATGTGGCTTTGGTAGATGATGCAAATGTAAGAGGTTTGAAGAATGGGAAAGCAACTGAAGTAGGTGATATAAGAGAGAGAGAGTCCCTGAGATGATAAAACGTGGTGGGGAGGGTGCTATGCAATGGGTTTGGTGGGTATTGTAAGGGATTTAATAGAGGAAGAGTGGTCGAGGTCAAATAATGCAGTAATTGTGTCGTTCTATAAAGCTAAAGAGAAACGTGAATACATGAACTACATGGAGATAAGCTGTTAAGTGTATTTATAGAACAAGAGCAGCAAAACCCCTTAGATCCACTCTATGGCTAGTCGCAGAGAAATTGGGGAAGGTAAGGTAAGGAGGGCTTTTAGAATAAAAAAAGCATAACACTAATACTTTGGTTTTATTCGTGCGCTTTAATAATCAGATAGGAGTTCGTCCATTTTTTTAAACGTGTTGATTAACCTGCTTTTAACTGCATTAGCCGGAAGAGTGTTCCAAGTTAAACGATTTTATAAGGAAAAAAAAAGTCTCACACGATACGATATTCTTCTGATAACGCTTTAATTTCATTTTATGAATATATATATATATATATATATATATATATATATATATATATATATATATATATATATATATATATATATGGAAAAATATCCAAGACAAATTAACCGCACCATATATATATATATATATATATGCAAAAAAGAAACGGGATCAATTTATTCGCGAAACCAGGTTTTGATGGAAACCTCCGTCATTGCCAATCGCTGCTGGACAGCTTGTCACAGCTTTGTGATACAATTACTTTTGGCTAGCGGGTTTACTCCGGTGTTTTATAGAGTTCCGTCTTTCGATAAATATATTCTGAGACGCGAAGTGTTTGTTTACGCGTTTGTCTTATTGACACAGGTCATTTAGACCTTCCGCGCTCATTTCCAACGGTCGCTTGCCTTCTATATATATACATTAACAAAATATTACATTATTTGTGTTTATATTCAAATTCATAGATACAAATTAATCTATACATTCTCAATTCCTTATTCCAATTTTAGACATTTATTTTATATGAGTGGAGTATGCTGGGATTTATTCAGACCACCGCGCTTCCATTTTGTGGAGGTTTTCGCTGAGCCTATTGAATCCGATAATTTGGTGCCAGTAGCCTTCCTATTACATAATCCGATGACGAAATCATTCAAATAATTAACCAGAACAGAAGAGATAGAAGTCATGCCAGATTTCCATCTCCGCTAGCCAATTGGCTGGTGGTGACCAAGTGCCGTTCTATGCGTGAAAGTCTTATTATACCAATTAATAAGACAACAAAACTAAATAAGAAAATAACTCCGAATTGTAAACAACTCGCCAATTACAACTAATATTTACCTATTAAAACTCATTTCAACTAAAGAAGAAAGAATAAACAAAGGACACAAAATAACACACACTATAAAATATACAAAAAACGAAAACTAAGCACTAAAGTATAATTGTTCAAACAAAAAACAACAGCAAATGCACACAAAATACATTAAGATTTTTATTATAATGGCTTGAACACCATTTTAATAAAAACTATAATTACAACAATCAAATAATTCGCAATATGTACAAGGAAATAAATGAAAACGATAAGTATGACCACCAGTCACCTAGTATTTCTTTGAAACCTTCCTACGCTACTTTTATTTCCTCTCTCTATCCACACACCTTTTTGTCCCCTAAAACAAATAAACAGTACACACCTAACATTAATTGCAACACAATTGATTTGAATAATGGAACTACTATTTATTCACTCTTCTTTTCGAAATTTCTCTCAAATTATTGAAGTCGCTCAAAATTAATACATCCATCACGTTCTTCTGACACGTTTACTAATCAACGGCTACCTAACATATAGGCATAGTTTCCATTACGAGACCCATTATGCATTACTTTGCACTAATTGAGACTAAAGTTCACCTGCCAAATAACGACAAATTAAATATCTAAATTTTGCTGCATTTCTTCCCAATCTGAGCCATTTCGAAAATCATCCACTTCTATCATCGCTGTTATTCCGTGGGGAAAGTTTATAGGGATCGGTGTTTTGTTTTCGGTCACCAATTTATGGAGGTACCCAACTTAAATGAAGGTAAATTAAGTATCTAAGTCGAAAGATGATTTCTTCACTGTGTTTTTATTTTGGTTGGGCTTACCGAAGGTTTCGGGGTAATCGAGGTAAAGAAGGACGTTGCAACAATATATTTTATTCTAATATAGGACGATTAACGGGGCAAGCGGCACGTCACGAATGACTTTGCTGGCGACTAGCAGTTTATATATATTCCACGTTTAGTATTAAATTCTAGAGCGACACGACAGGGTGAATTTAAAAGGGGGAGCGTGAACGAGATAATCTTAACGACAGTAATCTAATAATACAAAATCATTCTAACTGAGCTGCTCCGACTATATGTATGCTTATTTTCTAGAGGGCGTAGCCTAGAATCGTCCGTAGGATGAGCTTCAGTTCTAGAGTTCATTGTTCTCCACACCTAATGCGGAGCTACCGAAAGCTGTGTATTTCGAATTACTTACATATCCCAAGTTTTATCTATATGATAGGATATGCTTGTCGCAGCTATGTGATACAATTCCTTTTGGTCAACGGGTGTATTTAGACAGGTGTTTCGCAGACTTTCGTCTTTTGATAAATCTATTCTGCGACGTGAATTGTTTGTTTACGCGTTGTCTTATTGATACAGGTGTCTCTGACCTTTCACGCGTTCGTACATTCGTGTGTCCCGCGCGCACTTCGCTCATATATATATATATATTTTTTTATTTTTTTTTACAAGAAAATAAGAGTTGGACGCGAATGAGCAAATGAGACAAGAAACCGGAGGTTTTTAAAGGCAAGAGAGAGGGACATTAGAAGAATCGAGAATCAAAGGGGGCAGAGGGCGGCACAGTGAAGGCGATCCTTTACCGAGAAGACAGAAATAACGCCAGGGGAAAAAGTTTTGAATTCCTGGCCGGGACTCGAGCCTGGGTCTGCTGATTGCCAAGGAATTTTTATACCACATGCTCTTACCCGCTCACAATTTAAAGGCTCACTGTCCATGTCACATACAAAAATTCCTTGGAACTTCCTAGCTTAGGGAGATATTGGGTTTGATGGGGTAACGCTTTGGGTGAGATATAGTTACTGTGCCTGGTAGCTTAGTGGTAAAGCATCTGACCGGCAATCAGCAGACCCGGGTTCGAGTCCCGGACAGGAATTCAAAACTTTTTTTCCCCTGGCGTTATTTCTGTCTTCTCGGTAAAGGATCGCCTTCACTGTGCCGCCCTCTGCCCCCTTTGATTCTCGATTTTTCTAATGTCCCTCTCTCTTGCCTTTAAAAACCTCCGGTTTCTTGTCTCATTTGCTCATTCGCGTCCAACTCTTATTTTCTTGTACTATATGTATTTATAGTCAGCTACACCAGGTTTCTGCATCTTTCTTTCTGTCTTCAAATTTTATTTGAAAGGCAGAAAATAAAAATGGCATAGCCCTGTGGTGGTTGTATTATCACCCGCAGATCCTGTAGTTGCTTTCTTTGTATATATATATATATATATATATTTACATTCCTTATTTTTTGTATTCAAATTCCTAGATGCAAATTAATCTATAAATACTCATTTCCTTATTCCAATTTTAGACATTATTTTATATGTTTGGAGTATGCTGGGATTTAATCAGACCACGCGCGTCCATTTTGTGGAGGTTTTCGCTGGGACTATTGAATCCTTCAATTTGGTGCCAGTAGCCTGCCTATTGCATAATCCGATCACCACAGTACTCCCCTACCAGTAATGGAATTAGTGAGAAAATAACGTATAACATTACATAGGCAGATGCATATGAAATATTTATATTTGGCAGACTTAATATCTGACAGCATTTACAACATACGCACAGGGCATCGACACTTACATAAGTGCATGCCTGTACTAAAACGGACCTATTTATGCAATGTTGTGCCATATAATACAGTAATAATAATATCTAATTCATTTAAATACAATCTATGCACAATTTTGTCCTATTTATGCATAAATTATAATTACGACACTTAACAAACACATAATAAGGCATGTAATATGGCTATAGAGGTAGCGAGGCGTGCATATATTTATGCCTCTTCCTCTTTAATTTAATGTGTCACTACAATATTGCCTACACAAGGATTAGGAATAGATGAACGACGAATTCCTGGCAGACGTGACTCGCCTCCCGGAGCGCGCTTGATTACCGGGACAGGGCCAGCATATGGCGCTTGTAGTGGTATGCGCAAACGGTCTATTCGGCTCCACACGTGAGTTGCATCGCGAAGATTTTGGGGGCACGAAAGACTTGGGCTCCGAGTGCAGGTGCCCTATGGATGCCTGCACGAAGTCGATTTGTGCCATGGTTGATGCCAGTTTTTTAATAAATTTGGAGTCGGCATTCGATGACGATTACGAAGCTAAAGGTTTTGGGCACATGAGTGTGGTTCCCGTGACTGGCGTAAAAGGTGAAAACCTCGAGTCTTTGCGCAAAGGGGTAATGCCTAACAGGACAATTGGAAGTGTCACCAGCCAGCCATTATGGAGCCCTCCAATTCCCTCCGTGGACGCGTGGCACGCCGTGGTGCGGGGACGATGAAAACCAACGAGGGCGGACAGTTCCTTGAATAGTTCTGATTCGAATTGGGCGCCTCTGTCGGTTACTACGTGAGGCGGGGCTCCAAATCTGGAAATCCACCCGCCTAGGAAAGCTAACGCAACCGTTGCGGTACTTATGTCCGGGAACGGTAGTGCTTCGAACCATCTCATCGCTCGGTCGCTGCATGATGGTAAATACCGATTGTGTGATGTGTACACGGTGGGAGTCGTCCAACTATATCGATATGCACAGTTTGGAACCTAGAGGATGGTATATCACTGGGTAAGATTGTCCGGGGAGTGTACACGTTGGGAGTCGTCCAACTATATCGATATGCACAGTTTGGAACCTAGAGGATGGTATATCACTGGGTAAGATTGTCCGGGGAGTGTACACGGTGGGAGTCGTCCAACTATATCGATATGCACAGTTTGGAACCTAGAGGATGGTATATCACTGGGCAAGTTCGTGGATTTCGTGTGGCAATTAATCTTGGAAAATTGACAAGGCAGGCATTCCATCGTCTAGGAGAGAATAGCCCTGTCTATATTGGGTCCGAAATATCGAGATTTGATGAGACGAAGTGAAGCCTTGATTTCAGGGAGTGACTGATTATTTAATTGATTGAAGATAGTTCTCCTGCCTGCCAAATGGACAAACGGTCGTGGGTATCTTGATGTTGCTTCACACTAATGGGACAAACGGTCGTGGGTATCATGATATTACTTCACATCGAAGTTTAACTTCCTCGGGAAAAGGGTAAGATTTAAGCCGCCAGCGAAATTCCTTCGTTCCTTCGTCATTATCCTGCGCTGCCGCCAAAGCTCAGAGGTCAAGAGACTCAATTTGGACCGAATTGACGTTCCTTGAAAGGCAGTCAGTGACTATGTTGTCCTGGCCACGCACGTAAACGATATCACTGACGTACTCTAGAATGGCTGTTCAATGGCGTTGTTACCTGTCTGTTTCAGCACTTAATGGCGATGCAAAAGCTGATATTAAAGGTTTGTGGTCAGTGCACAAGGTAACATGGCGATGTTCAATCAGTTGCCTGAAATGCATGACAGAAAGATACGCCGCTAGGAGCTCTCTATCGTAGGTGAAGTATGCTTGCTGCGGCCGTCTTGGCTTGCTCGAAATGAATGCCAGCGATTTTGCAGATCCGTCAACCATTTGGTGCTGGGTAGCACCTGCCGCGTATTGGGAGCAGTCCATCCATAACTGGTAAGGCGCATCATTGGGCAGGAAGTAACAGAGTTAACAGAGCTGATTAAGGCCGATTTGGTATTTTCAAATGCTTCTCGTGCCTCCTCACTCCCCACGAGCTCTCGAGCCTTTAGTTGCAAGCGTACAAGCTCGGTCAACAGGGCTGCAATCGCGACAAATTTAGGAATCATTCTGCGGTAGTCTCCTAACATGCCCAAAATATCTTCGAAGCTCCTTGTAATCGTTTAGTAACGGTATGTCTCCAATTTCATCCAGTTTCTTCGCTGGTAGGCAAATTCCTTCCACCGAAATGTTATAGCCTAAGAAATATATTTCTTCCTGGGCCAGCTCGCACTTCTCCAGGGATATTCTCAGACAGTTTTCGATCAGGATTTTAAAGACTTGCTCCAAATGCTGCAGGTGGTCGTCCATATTGTTTGAATATATCAGAATGTCGTATATATACACAAAAACGAACCTTAATCCTCGAAACAGGTTGTCCATGTGCCGTTTAAAGGTGCAGCTTGCATTTCGGAGACCAAATGGAATCTTAACATAGTCCCACAAACCAAATGGGGTTGTGACCGCAGTTTTCTCTATGGCTGTCTGGTTCATAGAGACTTGTTGATTGGCACGAACCAGGTCTAACCTTGAAAAGATCCTTTTGGCATAGAGGTGGTTCCTAACACTTTGAATTCTCAGCAGCGGATACCTGTCGGGATTTATGCTCGCATTAAGCGCTCGGGAATCGCCGACCACCCTGTACTCACAGGGCGTCTTCTTTGGCATCATGTGAGTTGGCGAAATCCATGGTGACTTTGTCGGGCGCACGACCCCCTACTTCAATAGTGTTTCGAAAGTTTCTTTGGCAACCTGTAGTTTCTCTATTGAAACAGGCATCGCCTCTGCGAATGTCGGTGGAGCACTACCAGTTTCGATCGTAGGCGACACTAAGTTCGGCGATGACGGGGAGGGCTGAGCGGGTGCGGGTCCGTACAGAGCCTCATATTTTTCCAATATGGCTCTGCGATGGGGCTGTAGGTGCTGAAGGTCAGTGATAATTAAGGCTACCGCAGGTTATCCAGATAATCTCACTTCCGAAACAAGTTTAGTTGGTTTGTCTATTAGAATGCCGCGCGCACAATCTACTAAATGATTTTAATTCTTTGAAAAGTCAATACCTAATAACGGTGAAGTGGTATCCGCGACTACAAATGACCACCTAAATGATCAGTGAGACCGGGGATCACTATGTTCGTGTGAACCTCGCCGTGCACTTTTATTTTCCCGCCATTAGCCGTTGAAATATTTATACTAGATTCGCGCAATTCCCCCGATTTCACCAATTTAGCCGGATTATCGATATACACTCTCTCTCTTGTCGATTAAGAAATCACATTTATTATTTCACACTTTAGAGGCATACCAGCGGCCACGCTTGCTATGGTATGCCCGCCTAGTTTTCCGCCGGGGCTGGAGAAAATGGCCTGGAAGATGGTTGGATCTGAACCTTCTCTTCTCTCTTGGGCCACCTGCACCAAGGGTTGCAGAATTTCGCGTTTTCCTCAAAGAATAAATGTTTGCCGCAAACTAAAGCTTTTTGTTTAATTCGGGACGATTCCCATTAGGATACGCACCTTTGGGCACTGATCGCACACTTCCCGCCGATTTATTCATATACTTATCACTCGTATCTTTATTTGTATACGACATAAACGCGTTGGACACGGAAACGGCACTGCGACCTATCGACTCACTACTAGTATTTATGTTAAGGCACTGCGCACTACAAAATCTCATCAGCCAGTTTTCATAATTGTGCCAGGGTGAGTTCTTTCTGAGTGGCAATTATGGGCGCGATTTTAGCCGGTAAAGACTGAATGAATTTGTGCCTCACAAGTTCTTCACCAACTCCTGCCTGCATGGCAGTCCGTCCAAATTGGTCGAGGGTCGGCCTTTCAACGTGGAGGATACGATGAGCTTCTCCGAATACTCGAGTTTGGTTTTCTCGAAAAGCCCAATCACCTTCCCCCTCAAAAGAGTATAATCTTGGTCTGATAAATTGGCCGCCAGAAGACGATCGACGGTCTCAGGAGGATGTGAGGCTAATATGTGGGAAAATTTAGTCCCTCTTTTTTTAATTCTGGAGATGTGAAATTGGACCTCCACAATTTTGAACCAACCTGGGACTGATGCTTCATTAAAGATGGGCGGCTTGATGTCAACCAATTTATAAAGGGATTGGAAGTTTATAGCGGCATCCAGTTTATAGGGGTGACCAGTATATGGTGAATGGGAATTAAGTATCTGACTCTAAAGTTGATATATTTACTGTGTTCTTATTTTGGCTGGGCTTACGGGTTTCAGGGTAATCAAAGTAAAGAAGGACGTTGCAACAATATACTTTATTCTAATATTGGACGATTAACGGGCCAAGTGGCACGTCACGAATAACTTTGTTGGCGACTAGCAGTCTATATATATATTCAACGCAAGTATTAAATTCTAGGGCGACAAGACTTGGTGATTTTAAAAGGGGAGGCGTGAACGAGATAATCTTCTTAACGACAGTAATCAATTAATCTTAATATTACAATAATCATTCTAAGTGAGCTGCTCCGACTATATATATATATATATATATATATATATATATATATATATATGCTTATTTTCTAGAGGGCGTGGCCTAGAATCGTCCGTGGATGAGCTTCAGTTCTAGAGTTCATTGTTCTTCACACCTAATGCGGAGCTACCGAAAGCTGTGTATGTCGAATTACTTACATATCCCAAGTTTTATCTATATAACAGGATACGCTTGTCGGAGCTTTGTAATACAATTCCTTTTGGTCAACAGGTGTATATACCCAGGTGCTTCATAGACTTTCGTCTTTTGATAAACTATTCTGAGGCGCGAATTGTTTGTTTACGCGTGATCTTATTGACACAGGTGTAGATGGGTAGCAGGCTTTCTTGAATGCAAATTTTGTTAAAGACCATGGTATAATTCTATCAAGAGATCTCTTGCGTTAAACAAACACTCGTGAACAACGTTTTCTCGAACAGCATGATTGAAAAAAACTCCAATGATTTTTAAATATGCAATTCAAAGATACGGATAAAACGAAAAGTAATCAGGAAGCAGTAAACAACATCAAACTGTATTAAAGAAATCAAATGTCCACGGTCTATAAAATAGACGAAAAAAACATCAAGGAGATTGTTAACCGTAACATCAAGGTTAAGAATCAAATGGACAAAATTCAAATTATTATATACTATAAAACGACAAAAGCTAACAATCTATTTATGAAAAACAACAGCTGCCAAAATTCCTCGAATCTAAAGTTAACCAACATAGTTTACGAGTTTATCTGCCCCAATGAAGACTGCAAGATTTATAATAACTCAAAATATATGGAGAGCGCGCACAACATCAACCTAAATAGATGTATTCTAATTAAAAACACCACAATTAAAATAGAAGAGCGAAATATAGCTAGGCTGAAAAACTTGGAAGCCATCTTAATAAATGAAGAAAAGCCGTCCCTCAACAGTCAAGCCACGAGCTGGAATCGAACATTAAAGTTGTTCTAAAAATTCCACTCACCGAATATGCTCGTTTCCTTTGACGTTACGCTTAAGCGAGGCGGAAATAATATCCCCTAAAAACCGTTTACTTTTCATTCACCCTTATTCTGACTCCACCATAAATCATCGGTAAAGGAGGAAAGAAAACCTAACGACGCTCTGAAGATGATCGAATATGATCGAAAGCTCAGCAATTTAGTTTGGTTTTTACCAAACACATTTATCAAAAAGAGATATAAATATAGGACAAATTATCTACCATCTACAAGATGGACTAAAAAAGACAGTTAGAAGTATAGAAAGTTGTCAAAGGAAATTGATCAAGCGAAATATACCATGGTCTTGAACAAAATTTGCATATATATATATATATATATATATATATATATATATTAACAAAATATTTACATTCCTTATTTTTTGTATTAAAATTTCATAGATACAAATAAATCTATACATTCTCATTTCTTATTTTAGACATACTATTTTATATGTGCGGAGTATGCTAGGATTTAATCAGATCACCGCGCTTCCATTTTATGGAGGTTTTCGCTGGGCCTATTGAATCCTGTAATTTGATGCTAGTAGCCTACCTATTACATAATCCGTTCACCCAAAGTTCTCCGCGATTCCTTTTATTCCTATAGTGAACAAGAGCACTCTAAGTTTGTTGCTTTGAGGGACGCATTTTTTCTGTTGAAATGGAGGAATGTTACATTTCCTAGTCGGATGGTGAAGGAACGCTCTTTCATAAAGTTTTTTTCGGATTCCGGCAGATAACCGCGCAGCCGCATGCTGTGCAAGGTCCCTAGGATGGCATGTGGGCACAACTTATCATAGGCTTTTTCTAGGTCAAAAAAGATGGCAACTATATATTGTCTCCTGGGGAAGGCACTACAAATTGCGATTTCTAAGCGGATTAATCTGTGTTACAGTGCAGCTTTTTGAAACCGCATTGTACCGGGGATAAGAGTGATTCATTTTCTATGAATCACATCAGGCACGTGTTAGTCATGTTTTCCATGACGTGACATAGGCAGGATATCAGAGCAATTGGGCGATAGTTAGTTGGGTCTTTTTCTGGTTTACGGAAGGGTAGAATAGTAGCCGTTCTCCACGCGTTTGGGAAGTTCTTCCTCCAGACCCTGTTGAACACGTCCAGAAGGAAACACCCTTCACCCTCACCTAGGTGGCATAGCATCGCGCATGACGTCTTTCCATAAGAATTATTTATTATAGATGTTTTAATTGGTGGTGAAGTCTAGTCGTACAGCTTCCATTTTTGTTATATGTATTCGGGAAATCTGGGCGTTCCGCGTGCCCTGCCGAAGATGTTAGCGAAGGAGATACCTAGCTCGTTTGCCACATATGCAAGATCGAAAATAATTCCCATTGACGCGGAGTGAGGGGATGATGTCTCGTGTTGACTTATCTAATGATCCTCTTATTTTTTCTCTATGTATAATGGACGGGGGCCATAGCGTTATAGTTGAAATGTATGACCTTCAAGAGTTGCGGCGACTCTCCTAGAATGGTGTGTCGATATTTTGCCCATTTTGGTGTAGCCCATTTTGGTTGCTGGACTTGGCCATTGTCTGTCGCTCCTAATGGCCGGTGGCTTGATTTTTAGGAAGGTCAAACATTCCAGTGTGATTGCCCGGAGATGCGAGGAATGGATTTATGGCCGGCTTGGTGCCGGGTGGCTGTGAAAAATCCCTCCGCTTCGTTGATGTTTCCTGTTTCAACCGCTTGGATGTATTCTAAGTTTGCTAGTTTATAGAACTTGGGCCATTCTCCATTATCTAGTCGCCACCTGGGGACACACGAGGTAGACATTCCCTCGGCGTTGGAGAGGATTGTTGGGTAGTGGTCGCTTTCTCACAGGTCTTCCGAGATGCGCCATTCGAGTTCTGAAGTGATATCTGGTGAAAAGATGGCAAGATCGAGAGCGGATAGAGTATTTCTCTGTACATTATACATTGTGCTCTCTGCATGGCTTAGGGTGCTTACCTGGAGATTACAGATGATGGTAGACAGCCCGTTGCCTCTTGCGTTATGACTGGTATCTCTCCATTCGTGCTGGTAGATGTTGACTTGGTGTGGAGTTGCGCAATTAGTTGACGCATGCAATAGGTCGGAAATGGTCTAGCGCAAGGGTTCCCCAACCGGGGGCCATGGCACATCTGAAGGGGGCCACAGAAAATTTTTAAGCTTTAGAGGGGCCACAGATCCATGGAGGGGGCCGCAGGACTCAACCTATTGAAACCCCGAATTATAGTTAGGGCAGTACCTAATTTTTATTTATGCAGTTGAATTACATTTTAAAAATATTAATAAATATATTTTCCCTTTTTTAAAATATTTTATTAGCATAATAATAGGATTTAAATTAATCTATAAACAAATATTTTGCATCTTACAAGCTTATTATGTGCCGCACTCCATTGTGCGCTTGATCGTTATGCGCCTGGCACCGTTGTTGGCTTGATGAAAATTCTTCAGGTGGAACTTTAAATCATTAAAGTCTGTTTATCAAGTGGTTCGGCGTTATAGTATGCAAGTAGCTTTTATTTGTTTACCCTAATACTGCAAAGTTGTAGTAATTTTACAACTCTGTGCTACCAATGAAGAAGGGTTTGAGCGCCTAATTTTGCATACATAGGTGCGGTGACTTTCTAAGGGCAATTGTCTGAATCGCTTCATTGCACTTTGGGATAGTGTTGTGTTATTTCTAGATGGTAAGCAGCTCGGAGTAAGAATCATTGCTGCCAAATGTGACATAGTCTGAAACCTTACAGATATATTTGAAAAGCTAAATATCTTGAACAAACAGCTACAAGGTAAATATGCAAATATTTTAACTTGCAAAGAGTCTATTTATGCATTTATGAGGAAAATTAAGCTGTTCCAGACAAATATGGGGCGAAAAGAGTTGATACAGTTTCCAACCCCCCGCACTAGTGAGAGTGAGCTAAAAGAAGATGATATTTTAGTATACATTGATCATTTGGAGAAATTGCATAGTGATATGGAAGTTAGGTTCAGAGATCTTCTACAACTGGACATTCCAGGTTGGGTGGTAGACCCATTTTGGAATTAATGCAGCTGATGTTGATATCAGATTACAAGAAAGCTTCATTGAGTTACGGAGTGATCAAACTTCTCTGACTAGATTTAAGCATGGTGTCAGGAACTTATGGACAAGTCATGAAATTGCTATGAAATACCCTTTGCTTTGGGACGAAGTAAAATTATATTTTATTGCTTTTCCTACTTCTTATCTGGTTGAGTCGGGTTTTAGTAAAGTGTCACACCTCCTATCAAAAGCTCGCATCTGCTTAGAAATAGCAAGAAGAGGTGATCTTCGTCTGTCTCTAACAACTATAGACCCTGATATTGAAAAACATGTGAAACGGCTTGAAGCACAAGGATCGCATTGAATGAATAAAGAGTTGATGATATATTTATTTTATTTTCCTAACGGATTTTATTTTTTGTAAGACTAATTATTTATTTTAAAAGAGTACTACATTTTTGTTAACCACTGTTTAATTTTTGCTATGTTTATATTCCTATATATGTGACAAATATAATTGTACCTGAATACAAATAGCTGTTTTAATATCTTTTATCCTTTAAAATAGAGTTAAACTGCATATTACCTATTGAAAGTAATGATTATGGGCCACAGGAAGAAAATAAGGTTCCTAAGGGGGCCATAAGCCCAAATTGGTTGGGAACCATTGGTCTACCGGATAGTAGGTAGGGAATTTGGGTCGTTACGTGAGTGTACATTGAAAACATTCGTGGGTATGAGGGGGGCACCCAGCATTCTTTCTTGATGTCGATGTAGGTATGACGTTAATACGCCCACAGAGAGCGTAACTCTTCCCAGTTCGCTCGGATACCACGATTGTTCAATTGTAGGATCTGTATTGTTGCTTCGTATGTGTCCGCAAAAAAGTCGGTAGCAAGGAAACTCCTACTACAGGGGAGCATCGCTTGCTACCAACCCTTCGGCCTATCTGATCTTCCAAATCGATTGTGACCATCTCTACCCCCCTCACCTCCATGTTTACCTCCCCTTTCGTCTCCCTCTTCCTCTACCACTATCATATCACCTACTCCTCCCCTACCCCATTCTCTCACCTATCCCCATTCTTTCCCCCTTCCGCCTCTCTATCTTCCCTAATCCCTTTACCCTTCCTCCTCTCTGCCCCTTCTCAACAAGGGGGGGTGAGGGGGGAACTCATTCATAAACTAAGAAGCTATAATCAAATTTAAAATTATAAAAAAAATCACGTTTTAAAAATATACACTTTGCCCTCTCTCCCCTTTCCCCACTATTCCCCCTTTCCTCACTATTTCCCACCCAACCCTCTCCCCCTCCCCTTTCTCCCCCAACTATTTTCCCCCTTCCCCTTCTCCCCCTCTCCATCACTCTACCCAGAGGAGAGAAGATGGGTTAAGGATATATGAAATAGTTAGATAGAGATGGAGGGGTAGATATATGTGGAAAGAGTGGGGAGAGGGAGAAGGGGGAGAGGGGGAATGGGGAGATATGGGGGAAGTGGGAAGGGGGAGAGATGGAGGGAGATGTGGGGGCAGGGGAGAGAGGGGGGGGGAGAGAAAGAGAGAGAGAGAGTAACAACAAAGAGTAACAACAAGGAAAGAATGTACCCTAGGAGACCTTACGGTCCATTCAAGGAGGGTACCTTTGGACTAGCAATCGAGCGGGCACATGGCTGCTCAATTGTTTTGCGTCCCTAAACGGCCACTTTCCAAGACCTTGTCTAGTCTTGACTTGAACTAGTCAACAGATTCACTGTTGACAACTTCCACTGGAAGTGCGTTCCACATACCGCAGATACTGTAAGTGAAAAAAAATCCACACAGATTGCGGTTGTAACGCTTCAGTTCAAGTTTGAAGTCGTGATTGCGCGTTTTGTTCTCACTCAGTGTGAAAATATCCTGGTATTCAACATTGTCGAACCCTCGAAGTATTTTGAAGACTTCGATGAGCTGACCACGCAGTTTACGGGTTTCCAGCGAGAACAGATCTAATTCCCTTAGTCTATCCTCATAACTTTTATGTCGGATAGAGGGAATCAGCTTGGTTGCCCTGGCTTGTATGCGTTCCAATCTCGCGATGTCCTTTCGCAATGAAGGACTCCAAAATTGTACGGCATACTCCAGGTGCGGTCGGACAAGTAAGTTGTACAGGCACGGTACAATCTCCTGGTTCCGATAACCAAACTGGCGCTTAATATAGCCTAGCATCCTTTGGGCCTTTTTCTCCGCCTCAATGCACTGTTTCGAGAACTTGAGGTCACTAGTGATTGTTACACCCAAGTCCTTCTCAGTGTCACTCGATTCAAGAGCAGTGCCCTTAAGGATATACTGAGATTGGGGGTTTCTTTGGCCGATATGCATCACTTTGCATTTGTTCACGTCAAAAGGCATTTGTCACGTGTCCGACCACTCCCCAATCTTCCCAAGATCTTCCTGCAGGCGAGCAGTATTTCCGTCCTTTGCAACGTTCATACCAAGCTTGGTATCGTTCGCAAATTTGGAAATCTTGGCAACCATGTCACCGTCCATGTCGTTGACGCAGATGATGAATAGTAGTGGTCCCAGGACAGAACCTTGAGGCACCCCGCTAGTAACAAGCACCCACTCAGAAGCCTGTCCATTTACCACCACCCGTTGCCGTCTGCCATTTAGCTAGTTCTCTATCCAACCGGCTACTTTTCCGTCTATGCCCAGCGCTCGCACTTTCCGGAGAAGGCGGCGGTGTGGTACCTTATCAAAGGCTTTCTGAAAGTCTAAGTAAACCACATCCACCGCCTTGTCCAGATCGTACTCACTAAAAACGAAGTGGAAGAATTCCACAAGGTTCGTTAGGCATGACCGTTGCCTTCGGAAGCCGTGCTGGGAACTCCTCAGTAGCAGGTTTGACTCTAAATACGACGTCACTTTGTCCACCATGATGCTCTCCATGAGTTTACCGACTATCGAAGTCAGACCGATAGGTCGGTAGTTCGACGGTTGGTTACGATCTCCTTTCTTGAAGATTGGTGTCACCTCCGACTCACGTCAGTCTCTAGGAACGCATTCGGTCCGGATTGACATGTTGAAGATTGCGCTCAGGTATCGTGCCACTTGATCGCGCACTTCTTTCAACACTTTAGGTAGAAACCCATCCGGGCCAGGTGACTTATTCGTCATTAGGTCACTGATCTTCTTTTTGATTTCCCCTTTGTGAAGTCCATTGCCTCCAGCTTTTCCCCCGAGTAGGAATCCGGCGGCTGGGGGATGGGACCACATTCTTCAGTAAACACTGAAGAGAAGTAGTCGTTCAGGAGGTTAGCATTTTCTGCATCTGAATGCCTTAATGTCCCCTCCTCGTTTCTCAAAGGGCCAATCGTTCGACGGATTGGTTTACGGCTGCTTACATATCCATAGAACTCCTTGGGATTCTCTTTACAGAGTCTCGCCACTCGGAGTTCCTCAGACCGCTTAGCCACCCTTATGCTGGACTTCACTCTACTGGCTAGCCTCCGGTATTCGTCAAAGTCACCCGAGATCTTCGATTGCCGGTACACAGTTCTCTTTTGCCTAAGCAGTTGGCCGATTGCTGGATTAAACCCCTTAGGTTGAACAAAAGACAGGCGGGGGCATTTCAGAGGGATGAAACGCGATTGAAGACTCATGAATGTGGTTTTGAAACTATTCCACGAGTCTTCGACAGCATTGCACACTTCTAACCTCACGTCAGTCAGTCCAGCTCGAAGGCTTGCAAAGTCTGCTCTTCTCAAGTCAAGTTTCTTTGATTGACTGGCAACAGACCTTACCTTCGGGATCTTGACGCTAAATCTATCTAGCTGGTTATCACTTCCACCGAGAGCTTCGCCTACAAAGAGATCCTCAACGATATCATCCTCAGAGGTGAAGACCAAGTCGAGGACATTGTCTCCTCTCATCGGTTATCTGACCCATTAAGTGAGGAACTCGTTGTTGGCGAACTCCAAGAGTAGCGCGCTCTCGCCACAGGCTGCTCTGGTTTCCCAGTCAACTTGGCGGTTGAAATCGCCCATAACGATGCACACTCTGCCTTGAACCAGCTCACCCAGCAGCTGGTACAGTTCCCTGTCCTTCTCAACGGGTTGGGAAGGGGGTCTGTAAAGCAACAGGGTCCTGTATCTGACAGGACCGATCTCTAGGTCAACGCCTAGGAGCTCGTGGTCGGATATAAAGTTGGAGTTCGTAGATTTGATTGTATCCTTGACATACAACATTACACCGCCACCTTCTCTGTCTGGCCTATCTTTGTGGAAGAGTTGGTAGCCAGGAACCGTGAATTCGCCTTCAAAGTCTCGGTTTGAGGTTTTTATCCACGATTCTGTTATGGCTACCATTTTGGGTTCTTCCGTCGCTACGAGGCCACTGAGCTCAGGAAACTTGTTCTTGATTGACCTCGCATTGAACAGAATAACTTTCAGGGAGTCCCCTAATGTAGACTCCCTATACTCTTCCGTTTCCCGGCTTCTTGCTTGTCGCGGTGGCACCATTTTTGACAACCTCCGAGAAGGTTGTTTGGGGAGTGACTCGGGCGTACTGGCGTACGTCCGCCTTCCCAATGGGCCGGACACTCCTTTGGGTGCGCTCCACGACATCCTGGATGAGGTTGGCTAGGAACGCCTTGCCCTTAAAGGAGAGGTGCATCCCGTCTCTTTGGTAGAGGTCTTTTCTACTATAGAATACGGCTTACGGGTCCACAAAAAAGACACCCTCCGCCGTACAGAGGTCTGTAAGGCGCCTGTTTAGCGACATGTTCCTCAAGTGGGCAGTCCGGCTTGGACCCCACCTCGGAAGCATCCCCACCACGACGCGTCTGCTGGTTTTCAATCCACAGTCATTGACAGCCATCATAACTGTCCTCATAATCTCACCTGTAGGGCCTACCCTACCTCCTCTGAGGTAGAGGTCGTTGCCACTCTTACCATAAGGGCAACGACTAAGGTCTCTGAAATCTGAGACTTCTCGGCCTCAGCTCTTACCTGCTTATTCCCACAGCCTGGGAGGCAGCTCACCTTAACGCTTGTGCGCAGGCGGGCCGCTAGCAGGGGCTTCAGACCCCGTGCTTGAAAATCACCAATAAGGGTGACTCTTGCACATTTGTCTGCGGACGACTTAGTCTTTCCTTTCGGAGGCGACTTGCCGCTTGCCTCTTGTATCTCTAAATTTTTCTTCTTCTTCTTCTTATTCTTCCTCTTATTCTTCTTCTTGACTTCCTTTGTTATCTCTTCTTTTGTTTTCCGTTTCTCTTCTTCTGCTTCTACTTTCTCTTCTTCCGTTTCCACTTTCTTTTCTTCTCTTTCTACTTTCTCTTCTTCTCTTTCTACTTTCTCTTCTTCTCTTTCTACTTTCTCTTCTTCTATTTCTACTTTCTCTTTTTTCTTTTCTTTTTTTTGGCTCGTTGAGGAAGCCTTTCAGCAGAAGAAATCAGCTGTTGGACGTCGGGAGCCTTCTTGCCTGAGCATCTGCATCTCTCTGTTTTTAAGAGTTTAACTTCCCTTTTAAGGAGTGAGTTCTCCTCTCTCAGTTGAGCGATGCTCTCGCCCAGGCGCTTCTCGAGTTCGCAGAAGTCGCAGATACTGACGGCATCTGTGAGTTCCTTGCAACTCCTGCCCCCGAAGTCTTCACTCCATCTGTAGACTTTGCATATTTTGCAGGTTAGCTTTCGAAACGGAGGACCATTCTTCTTCGCCATTTTACAAAAATCTCGGACCATACGCATTAAAAAAGGGTTTTTTGGTTGTGATTTTCTCTCGCACTAATCACATCCGCCTATTTCCAGGAGGTTTTCGGTCGTTCGGCGAACAGAAACCCTTTGATCAAGCACACCAACCCTAAGGTCTCCCCTGGGCCGGACGTCCCCAATCGTGGCACAGCTCCCAACTGAGCAGCACTAGAGCCCCAGTGAACTGGTTCTCTGATTGTTCGACAGGGGTGCTTAAGGTGTAACTGTCTTCCTACTAAGCCCTACTAATCAACTAAAAACGGCCAGACTTGAGGCAAATAGTAAAGCTAAGTGACCACGACTTCATCCGAGATCTTTAGCTGATCTGGCAACCAGCAAGGCACAAAAGCTCTCTCTCCAAAGATCAGTTAAGCCTTTATTCACCAAGTAGCGGTCACAGGGAGCTGGTCAGGCAATTACACGTTAGGAGAAACTTCTAAGGGGTACCTAGCATTTCTCCATTAATCGTACCCCAAACGCCTAAGATCCCCCTAATCTCGGTCTCTTGTAACCTATGAGTGCTCCAAGGCGTTATTTAAAGAGGTTCCAAAGCCTCTCTTCTCACGCGGCATAAGGGAGCTGGTGAGGCCCTTATTAATAAACAACTTATGTGTAATAGAGATGAAGGTTTGTTTTTGGTTATTGTGTTTTTGTTTTGAGTTTCTGACAGTTGAAGAGGGGTGGTGAAACTTACTACTAACAGAATCGAAGAGGTTAGTAGGGGGATGCAAGGAGACGCATCAAAGAAGTGGTAGAGAAGTTTGACAACCATTAGTCTGGATCCTACTACAGCTACCTTACTGGCATGGGTGACCCTACCGGACTAAAAGTCACCCAGCTTAGCTAGCTTAACTCAGGCAGATCACGCAAGCTCTCTCACCGACGACAAGGTGGTTGTGTTGAGAGAGTGTGTGAGAGAGAGAGAGAGAGAGTAACAAGGAGTAACAAGGAAAGGAAGTACCCTAGGAGACCTTACGGTCCATTCAAAGAGGGTACCTTTGGAGAGAGAGAGAGAGAGAGAGAGAGAGAGAGAGAGAGAGAGAGTGTGTGTGTGCGAATAGAAAGAAGGCTGAATAGAGAGGGGACAGGGTAGGGGATAGAGAGTTGGAGATAGGGATGGTGGATGATGGGGAGAGGGAGATGGGGGAGACGGTGGGGGTAGATGGTGTGGGGGATACGGAAGGAGAGGGAGGTGGGGGAGAGGGGAGGGGTATGGCGAGATAAAGGAGGAGAAGGAGGGGGGTAAAGAATGCATTGAAAAAAAAATATTCAAAAAATCACGTTCTAAATATATATAGAGTTATGGAGGATTAACGGAGAAGGAGATAGCCCCTTTGGCTCTGTTCTTGACCCTTTCTGCCTCTCGGTTTGACCTTGCTACCTGCTACTTCATCATTGGTGATTACTTCTCTTAGAGGGAACCTTTAAATTTTTACTGTCAAATATACCCGTATTATAGTATTTTCACCTGTAGTTATTCTTGAGAATGAACAGAATTAAGTTCGAAAATACTCGGAAACACCTTTTCATTTTTCCTGCGGGACATTGCATTCATTGCGAACCTCACGTGCTACTTTGTGAATTATTTATTTCATATATATTGTTAAGTTTATTACCACGAAAGCAGGGCAGGACTAAACAAGATGGTGGGGCTTAGATAAGAGACGGTCGTCCCCGATTGATTTTGGAAAGAAAATTTGCCTCTCCAGAGATTACTCGTGACGAGTTGTTTTTTTTAGTCCCGAATGCTCTCGTTAAATGGAGTTAGTTAAGAGTTTGAAATATATAGGGAGGTATGTATGAATTTGAAGGTTCGAATATTTGAATGAAATTAGATGAGTTTGAGATGCGCTTAATATGATTTTGAGATGAGCTTGATATGAGTTTTGAGACGAGTTGGAATTGAGTTTTGAGATGAGCTTGAGACGCCTTTGATATGATTTTTGAGGAAACACGCAGAACTAGTTCGAGGAACAGACCGGAGGCTTATCTTGGTTGGGGTGCATCGGATATGAAATACTCGCCGATCTTTCCAAACACTCACCACTTCACACGTTAAGGTTAAAAGAACACGACCTAGGTGACGTTAGAAAGTTGAACTTTGACTACCTTCTTGCTTAGGCTCCCTATCTCTTCTGCCGGCCAGAGTACGTTGGAGAATGATGAAGGCGGGAGGAGATTGGGGGCGGTTGCCATTCCTGTCATCGCCAACAGATATTGGAAACCCCTCTCCCAACCATAAACCACTCCGGGTCTGTATTCCATCCCCAAGGAAGAGCGCGGTTAACCCACGACGGCAGGAACCCAATCCCACGGCTATCCTCCCTCGACGGGCAGCATGCATTCAAGCGCATAACGACACATGAGTAAGACGGTGCAAGAAGCTGCAATATTGACACTATTATGGAAGAGGTATTAAAAATTGAAGAATAATATTGGAACTCATTTATTTCATACTTGACATAATACAAATAAATATTTTTTGCGTATATTCTATCAATAATTAATATTTGATGTTTCCTCCCTTTGTTTTTACGACCGCTTTTATGCGTTTTTGCATACTTGAGACTGAGTTGGCACAGGTGGTTGGCTCAATTTTCTGACACTCTTCATGAATTCTGGCTGTTATTTCACTTTTTGAGGAACATTTGTGCCCAAGTGTGACCACAAATGTTCAATGGGGTTGAGGTCTGGAGGTTGAGGGGGCCATTCCATCAAAGTCATTCCTTGCTTTTCAAACCAACTTTTTGACACTAGATGTGTGGCATGGAGCATTGTCTCTTGTGAAGGTTACACCATCTGGTATGTCATCATTGAAAATTTTACCTTAGAAGGTTGATAAACCTGGTCTAAGTGTTGAAATTCATTCTGCCCTCACAAGTGAACAACAATCCTGGACATGAAGAAGACATGCAGCCCCAAACCATTACACTGCCACCTCCAAATTTAACTGTTGGGACAACGCATCTCGGATCATAATCTTCTCCAACTCTTCGACGAACATAAACAGCTTCAAGGGTTCCAAAGATCAGAGGAGAAATACAAACTTTACTGATCATTTTTGGAATTCAATACAAATTTTGGTATGCAATAAAAATGTGTACAAGCGTAATAAATTGATGGAGGATATTGTGAAGAACCTACCTCAAAGTGTTTTCATCAGATCAAACAACTTTAGCCAAATCATCATCAGTCCACTCTTCATGCTCTTTTGCCCAAGACAATCGCTTCTTCTTGTTAACCTGAGAGAGCCACGGTTTCATTCTAGTATTACATCCTTTGAGCCCAACTTCTAATAACCTTCTTCTCACTGTGTGTCTTGATATCTCTGTTTTTTGCTTCCCGGAACTCACCGACTACATCAGAAGAGGTTATTTTCCCTATCAGCCAGAGATGTCCTTTTCACAACCTCTCTTCTTTCGGAGTTTTATACCTTTTATGATCTGTAACATCACGGGTTTTGCGGTCTCATTGTACCTATTAATGGTTGTTTGGACACTGTTTCTCGAACATTTCAATTTTCTTGCAATTTTGACTTGGGATAATCCCTCTTTGGACAATGTAATGATTTACATAAGCTCTTTGAGTTTCAGGAATCTGTTTCTTCCGAGACATTTTTAACAAAAACATTACCACTTTTAAGTTAACAATAAGATAATCACTGAAAAATAGGAATAAATGTTAGTATCACACATTTAATGGCAGAAGGTTATCCCAGCCACTTATACAAAATATGTAAAAACTCATTAGAGCAGTTATAAAAGCAAAAATACACATCAAATATTAATTATATATAATTATTGATAGAATATACGCAAAAATGTTTATTTGTATTATGTCAAGTATAAAATAAATGAGTTTCAATCATATTCTTCAATTTTTCATACCTGCCCCATAATTATGTTGAGTTCGTGATGAGCAGGGATTCCATGATCTTTAGGCGATGGGTGTCTTAGGTTTTTCTGCGTATATTTATTTTTTAGAGTAAGAATTTTCTTGTTATTTCTTTTCCCAATTCTCTCTCGTTGGACTTTAATCGCACCATCTTTTATTTACATGGTCAATCTTCCCCTCATAATTTACCTTCTTCATGTGGGCATTGAAGTTTATCTGTCACATTGATTGACCATATTTTTAATATGTTGTTCTTCATCAATAAAATCTTCTCCTCATAGTTTACACTCTTGATGTGGGCATTGAAATTTATCTACCACATTGATTGACCATCTTTTTAATATGATGTTCTTCATCAATAAATTACCGTTTTGACCTTTTTGTAATATATTCTAAGCGAGATTCTATTGTTGTTGGTTTGCGTTATATCGCTCGTCCGATTTCTCTGTGTACAACACAAACTTCCAAGAATGAAGCGCTCGTAAGCAAACTCTCAATAACAAGCAGGTATATAATATTTTCAGGTGTATAAGCAGAATATTAAATTTTCTCGAACCTGAGTCAATTAAATTCCTGCTGAATCCTTCATTACAATATTGCAATTAGAGGTTTAATAAACAAAACACATCTAAATCTTAAATCGCCTTGAAGTCAATATTTTCGATTATGTTAAAGAAGTAGATCTAGAATGTTTTAAATATTCTCTTTTTATTTAATCGTTTCGCAGTAAATTCAATCACGATTATAGGATTAGGATTCTATTCAGATTGGTTGTGGTTAAATGCAGTTTCACACTAAATCTTTGATGAAGGTCGTGAACAATATACAAGGTGTCCCAGAAAAAAGTTAACCGTACTTTGAATTAGTATAACTTAAAACCTATTAGATATTTTTGAGTCCTGCAAAATAAAACAATTTAAAAATTATTTATCTGCTGATTCTGGTAATTTCATTAAATTCCCTTTTTTGATATCGATACACTAATGAATTTAGTGGAGGCTATCAAAATTATCTTTGCGCAAGGAAGTAAAATAATGAAACTTCGAAGTTTAAAATCAACAAATATATTTAATTCCATTTTTTAACAAGCACCTCTTCATATGGGTAATACAAATTCATTTTTTAATTTTCCAAGCACCGTTTCCTTCCACATGTCCTCCATTTCTTTCCAAGCACAGTTGCGCCTTTGACCGCATTGATTGAACAACTTTTTTGATTAACTTGTGATTTTCCTTAAGTCTATTGACTTTACGTGTGATGCTATCTCTTAACTGGTTGATGCTTTGTGGTGGAGTAGAATACACTTTATTCTTTAGATATCTCCATAAGAAATAATCGCATGGTGTTAAGTCAGGGGATCTTGGGGGGCCATTCAATTGCATGATTTAGTGCGACAATGCGGTTGTCAAACGTTTCTCTTAGTTTTGTTCTTACAGCAAGCTGTCTATGAGCTGGTGCGCCGTCCTGAATCCACCAAAGTCTATTGAATTGATTGCCGTAAATCTGGCGGAGTTCCGGGAAGATCCTTTCGTTGATTATGCTCAGGTAGGCAGCACCATTCAAGTTATTCTCGTAAAAGAATGGGCCGACAAGATAGCCATTCCCGCATATTCCGAACAACAGAGACACTTTCTGTTGACAAATACGTGTGTCAAAGTTGAATGCTGGGGGGTGGTTCAGCAATCACAATGTTTTCCAAGAAACGAGCAGGTTTATGGAGAAGCCATTCGACAAATTGTCTACGACAAGGAAAATCAGTTTCAAGAAGTTGGTATCTTGCATGCATCTTATAGGGATGCCATTTTAAGTCATGTTTAATAATGTGGTTAAATGATGACTTTGACTGATACATGTACATTTTGAAGAAGTGTCATCTGAACATTTTCGATATTTTCTGTTGTTTTTATGGTTCTCATACGACCCGAACGACCTTTATTTAGATTTAAGCATGTTCCTTCATGTTAGTATATGAGAACATTTTTCCAAATTGTGGGCTTGCTTGGTGGGTGCCTATCTGGAAAACGTTGTTCAAATTAATCTTGTACTTGTTTAATCCTGCCAGTCTTAATAAAGATTGTGACTACAAATACGCGTTGATCCTTTGCTAACTGCATTATTAAAAAGGTTCTATGGAAGTAAACTTTTCCACAGAAACGCTTTGATTTGCTTAGTAAGCAATAATGACGAGACCATACCACAGCGTGGTCAAAAACCACTGTAAAATGTCCTAGGCTTTGCTTGAAGAATCGCATAGTGACCTAGGCTACCTAGGCTTCCTACGCTTCTCTTAAAAGTGCACGGTGGCCTAGCCTTACTAGACTTCGTTTCATTATTGTACTTCCTTGCGCAAACATATTTTTGATAGCTTCCACTAAACCCATTTGTGTATCGATATCATAAAAGGGAATTTAATGAAATTTCTATAATCGACAGATAAATAGTTGGTGAATAAAACACTTTTGCAGGACCCAAATATCTCCAATAGTTTTTGAGTTATACTAATTCAAAGTACGGTTAACTTTTTTTCTGGGACACCTGGTAGTGACGAACCTCGGCAGTGTGGAAAAAAATCGCTTTACAAAAAGACTTCTAAATTTCGGAATAAATTCACATTCTACACCAGAGATGGGCAATAATTTTACGCAGTGGGCCACATTGAAGCTTATGTAAAGCTTTGCGGGCCTCACTTAAACAGTTAGATGCAAATTGTAATTACCTTTGTGCATTTGTTTGCATATACATACTAAATAGTCATCGATATAACTACACATGAGTAAATAAGTGTAATTATTTTTGTATAGTTTTGCCACCCCTTTTAAACTGTTTCCATACTTATATCAGAGTGCGAATCTAGAGTTTAATATGGAAACCGAACCACGATTTACAATTCTACATCATGTGATCATTACCCAAGGCCCAGGGGCCTCCCATCCAAGTACTAACCACAGTCAATGTAGCTTAACCCGCGAGCGAAAGAGCGTGTAGATAAAGGTAATGGGAATAAGTACAGAGGTGGGCAGTATTTAAATACATTATGTATTTAAAATTGTATTTGTAAAGACATTTGAAATCATGTATTGAAATACAGTATTTTAATACTTTTGGGAAATACCTTACCCATAATAGGTTTATATAGCTGTTAAGAATGTGTAATACATGTTTTAGCTTGTCGCAACTTGTATGACACAAACTGTTGACTGCGTGAGCCGGTGAGGGAAGATTGCTCGCATCAGTTCAAATTCAGTTAACAGATGGTCACAGTTGTGTTCGGTTGTATAGTGAGAGCGCTCAGTGTTATTTCAACTCTTACATGGCAACTTCAGCTTCTTCGAAAGAGTTTGAAATGGAGAGATTAGGCAATAATAAATACGAGGAAGATAAAGAATCATGTAATTATAGTCATCCTTTACTAGATGGTAAGTTTTTAGAATGAAATCTTGCGGCGAGCAAGGCTACTTAAAATCTACGCTTTGATTTAAAGGTAAGAATTTATTTAAGTTAATTATATGATACTTAATTGAATTGACAAGTTTCACTATTTTTTTTATTTAAAAAAATGGCAAAATTGCTAGTAGCTAACGATAATGTTAAGTAGCGTAGGTTTACCATGTACGAACCTACCTGCTTCCTTTTGCAACACCTTTATTTATTTATTTAAATGTTCAGTATTAGACGATGGTCCTTCATGCAGCGGTGTTAAAGTAAAGAAATTACCGGAGTGTTTTGCCGTGAATACTAAAAAGGTCAAACAATCTGTTGTTGATAAGCTGATTGCAGATTTGATCATACAAGGTGTGCATTTCCTATCAACCATGGAGCAACGAGCTTTTGTAAGATTAATTAAAGGTGAGTTCTGAGTTACAAATTTTGTTTACAATTAAAGTATTAGTACTTGTAGTATAGGTTAAGCTCTTATAACGACCGAATACTAAAGCGTTCGGATCATTGGTCACGACGTAGGCTATATAACGAAGTTAAATAAAGGAAAACATACAAACAACAGAGGTTAATATATTGCAATAATTTCATGAGAATCCACATACATATATTCTTAATGCGCGCTATTATTTACTTGAAGATATTATTGAATAAAATATTTTCATGAATAGTTAGTACAATTATTGATCGATCATATGTAGTTATTAGATGTATTCCTATAACGATGTATTTTGTTATAGTAGCAATACCTGTATATCATTATGCCAAAATTAGCATGCACGTCCGTCAAAAATGTAGGAAATAAAGCTTGATAATGTATATACTCGTATTCCTAACAATAATGAAAGTCAATATTTTACTATGTAATTCTGAATATGAAGGACTAATAAAATATTTATGAATTAATGTACCAGTCCTATATAGCTATTGGATATTCATATAGCTACATTTTATATATAAAATTTTATATGCATACCATATATTCTCATTTCACTGTAAAAATCAATTTCACTCACAATAATCACATATTCCACTACCGCAGGTCTAAATTCTTCAGTTGACGTCATTTCAAGGCGGATGCTAGGCCGAAATCTTATAGAAGAAGAGAAAGTGACATTAGCTCTACTGAAAAATAAACTAGACAGCACTTCTTACTTATGTCTTACTGCAGATATTTGGTCAACTCATCATCGTAGTTTTTTGGGTGTTACAGTTCATTGGGTATGTTAAAATTTTGCTCCTTATGAAATATGAAATTGAAAGAGCTTTCAGCTCTTGGCTGAAAGCAGACCTAATTGTTAGTGGAATTTATCTAGATTATATTATGTAAAATTTATGGAAACATTTATGAGACAAACATTGGACTGTTATTTCATTTTTTTCAGCTTGAGGAAGCTGCTCTTGTCCGTCACAGTGGAGTATTGACATGCTATCGCTTCAAAGGAGAACATAACTACATCAAAATTGCTGAACATATGGAGAATATCATCAGTGGATACGATATCCCCCTGTAGAAAATCACGAGCACCGTCAATGATAACGGCTCTAAGTTTCTTTTAAAGCGTTTAAGGAATTTGCAGTCACTGCTGCAAATGTGTCCACATATTCAGAAGATGGAATCCAAGTAGATGAAGAAGATCAGGGTGAGCACGAGCTGGAGAATAGTTTCTTAATGATTTTTTTTTTTTCAAGAGCTCATCTGGCGACTGCCTACTTGGGCATTAGTCGCCGTATTAAAACTGGCCTAGTACTAGGCTACTTTAAAATAAAATTAGAGAAAAAAAACACCCCAAAAAGGGGGAGTTTCATAATGAGAAGTGTCTTAGATCAGGAAGACCTTTCGTCTGACCCATGCAGCTTTAGCCTACCTAAGCATACACTCAGTCTCGTCGCCACAACTGATGCAAAACAGGCACTGAAAAGCAGTCGTCCAAAATCAGCAGTGATCATCAAAACCGTTATCAACTTCTCATTAAAGGTTCCTTGCATTACAGGTGGAACTCTCTGTTTGATGCATTGTCATTACTTTTAAAACACAAGAACAAATTACATCAATTCATGACCTCCCTTGAACTTTCAGTGTTCAGAAGTCACGAAATTGAATTTCTTGGGGAGTATGTCTCAGTTTTGGCTCCTATTGCAGTGGCAATTGATCGCCTACAGGGAGAACAAAACTTTTTTTATAAAGAATTGCTCCCTACCTTGCTCAATGTGGAGAAAAAGCTGAACAGCCTTCAGTCACGTTGTCTGAAATTTTGCCAACCTCTTCTAAGAGCAGTCACTAAGGGCTTTAGAAAGCGCTACGAATCTTATTTGACCTTAGAAAATGAAGCCAGCATTACAGATGCCATTATTGCATCAACAAGCCATCCATTCTTCAAACTCCGCTGGTCAGAAATCAGTATTTTATGGGACAGTTCAAGCCACCAAGACTCTGTTAAAAATATTATGATTCAAGTGATTGAGAATTTAGCAGAGGGACTCGAAGCTGAATCATCCAGTGGTGTATCGGACAGTGACGATTATTTTGGATTTACAAAACCCACTCAAACACGATCAACCGCCGATTTAGAATTGTACAGGTACCTTCAGGGTTCAAATAAAACACTTCAAAGTTTAGATAGATATCCAAACATAAAAAGAGTTATTTATTAAATACAACACCTCCCTTCCGTCGTCAGCTCCTGTGGAACAGCTCTTCTCTTTAGGAGGATTGACCTCATCTCCAAAACAGATATTACTTAAATGTAATGTTGATATAAATAACTAACTGAAATTTCATTCTATGAAACTTTCTTTTTTTTGTAGTATCTAAGTCCAATCGTCATCAAATCCTACATTAGTAATTATAATACATAATTTCATTTTAATGGCTATTTATTTTTGTGATACCAATGGTCCTTATCGATTGTCACTATATATCATGCAGTTGAAATGTTTTTAAAAATGTATCTAAATACATTTAATGTATTTAGTATTTAAATACTAAATACATTTTAGACATTTTTTAATATTGCACTCAAATGTTCATTATTAATTTTCAATATTTTGTCGAATTCTGAAATGAAACGCACGTAGTTTGCCCACCTCTATACAATATACAGCGACTAAGATTAAAATTTAAAATCTAAAAAAAAGCCCCAATGGTTAAATTTTTATAAATTTTCTGAACTTCGCCAATTATAATAATTTTAAAAAGGAACTTTAAATTAAATTTTCCCCCTTTCAAAATATAACGTTGCTAAAATATAGTTAGAGAAGAAGATATATAAAAATAAATTTTCTGAACTTCATCATTTGTAATTCTTTGGGTTTTAAAAAATTCACAAAATTTCGATACTTATATTTATTTTTGAACTTCACCATTTTTTTTTGTATCATAAAAGAATTATTAGAAATAACTGATAAAAAACATAAGTCATAACCAAACTAAGATGAAATTATTATTCAAATACTAAAAAAAATCCCCGTCTTAAATTAGAGTTAGTGATGATGATGAGGATGATGTTGATTAATGTTGGCTGCACCATACTGACGAATGTATCCTACTTACCACTTCAAACCATAAACACGAATAGATCCATTGAAGGCCAAACAAAACGACCTTTTAAATGGAGCATATAAATATAATGACCATAATTGAAATAACCGTAAACAACGAGCCTTTTACTTTATATGTTTCATTTATCTTAACGATAATAATAACTATTCGTATTCGCTCATATTGGAGGATGAAGCAACATCCGTTATCTGTTCAGAAATCAGCCGATAAAGCAAAAATGGCAGCATTCTTTCAAGGCTATCTAGCATCTCTAGAATTCTAGGGCTTCGAGGTAAATTAAGGTAAAAATTAAATTCGGTAGGTATACAAAAAGGTGGTAAAACTCCTTCGCTGATTCAATGCCTGGAAAATTGGTTTCATAGCCATTGTCCATACAATGTGCCGCAATGGCTATAATATAGGATTATGCTCGCATATTTGCTTCATAAAACTAGAGTGGTCTGTTCAATGTATTCAATAATTTGGAGCCACGCAAATTAAGAAAAGGCTTAAATTATGAATATAAAATGATAACATATTTTCTTTCTCTAATCAGCTGTTGCGCACATTCTCGAGATGGGAAAAACGAAAGCTGGCAATTGTTTCTAGATTATATATAAATTTATTATCTTAAATTATAATAATATAACAATAAATTAAGATGTTTCGTTACTTAAGTTTTGTATCAAAACATTGATGAAAAGGGACAAAATTATGCTGTTTGCTTTTCATCCTGTGTAAATAAATAATGACAAAAGGCTGTTACAGGGTGAGAATAAAAATAATGATTGGCAACCTGTCTGTTCACAGCAAGATGAAAAATAAAAAAAGAGACCAGTTTTAATCTGATATTGCGAATGTTTAGGTATATTTTAGGTTATACTGCTGTGTTTGAATTAGATTCCGTTTGTGTACCTATGATTATTTATTTATTTCTATAATTATTTAATATCAAATCTTAGGAATTGAATTCACTGAGTGGTGTTAAATTATTACCCCAGATATGTAAAGCTTTACTTTACAATTATAAACTATATTCATGCCTTTAGGGATCTTGGAATTCATATACCCTTGACGTTTGGAAACTTTTATACTGACGCAGGTAAGTAACGGTGTTATGGACCCTTCACGTTGACACTCGAAATAAATGTAAAATACTCCCTCAGCTTTCTCAAATCTAACGTTTTTCGTCTATACTTAACACGTGACTTGAAATCTGTCACGTTACCTGTATAAATATTTAGTGAATTGGGCACGGACATTGGGCATGACATTTAATTAGACCACAGGAAATAATATTAAGAAAAAGGCCACCAAGGCGCACTCACTTCGTTTATGTTACGTCATATCCCTCTACGAAATATATAGTTTGGAATTTTTACGTAAATGATCTTATTAAAAAAAAAAAAAAGTTACCGCCCCCCCCCCCCCCCGACTCCTTTGTGGGTGGGAAACACTTAAGAATAAAAGAGAGACGAATATAATGTAGTAAAAAAAAATCTACATGCACCCTTTAAGTAATTTATTGTCCAGATAACGTTTTAATTTGCACAATTTAAGGTAGGACCCGAACCAGGTCAAATACAGAAACAACAACACAGGCCTGAAGTAGACCCGAGGCAGGCCCCCTCCATTTGCAGCCGCTTACCACACCCGTGTTTTTAACCGCTCAAATCGAAGATTGTGTTTCCATCGGATCGGCCGTGGCCATTTCAAACTTATATATAGAATTCTATATTGTTTAGAGTCCTAGAAAAGATTCACTGAATCTTAAATGACAAAAGTTCGTGGTTTTCTTAGAAACAAATGAGCTTATCAGAAACTTCATTTAATAGCAAATAAATGATGTTTGTGTAATCTACCACTTCATCAACAGCAATAATCCCTGGTCGAAAATCAACGTCACTGATAACCTAGGTTACCTCTTCGGTTCGTTTATTTCCTATCAGACAACAAATCACTCTTTCTTAAAGATCATGTGATATGTGGTGTCTCGTCCAGTCAGGCTTCATCGCTGGGTACAAGACCCAAGCACAAAACCCCTCGAAGCAAACCGCGCATACTAAATATGGCATATATAGTCGCATTGTCAATTAGCATCTAACCTTGATATCTTATTGTATCATATATCATTTTGAAGGGAATTTTTCTGAATTAAATTATGGACTATTGGGTCAATTTTGTTTTCGCGACTCCACTCAAGTTTTGCTAATAATATTATTATTAATATTACTATTATTATTGTTAATATTATTATTTTAATATTATTATTATCATTATCTACTATCATTATTATTTATTATTATCATTATAATTATTACTATCACTATTATTATAATTATCATGGTTAATAATAATTATTATAATAATTAAATTATAATAATATAAAATAAAAATAACGAAGCCATGTGACTAAAAATTGGAGTGGAGCCGAGAAAACAAAAAGACCCGGACAATTTATATTACTCACTATTAAAGAAAATATCATCGATTTAAATAGCATTCGCGGTCGGGGCTTATGTGTCTGAAATCAAGATACATGTCGTAAAAACTAGTGAATACTACTAACTGATTAAAAATAACGAAGGTGTGGTGGGTGCAACTCTCGACCATTGGGGACGAAGCCCTCTGTCGAGGGTTTAGTGAGTGGGTAATCCCAGTCCCACTTCCTGGACATATATTTTATTACCGCACCGAGGTGAAGCGTATCCTATACACCTACCTTAGCCACTTCCGGTGAATAAGAATAATCCCGAGCGTACCCTTTTGATCAAAACTAAGATGATGATTTTCTGAGTGTATCCTCCACTCAGCATAAGCCAACCATGGGCGGGTCGGTGGAATAATGAGTTTTAAGCCGAGTGGATTGCTTAATAATTGCCAAGGGATCGTCCAAATTAGTTGAACACACATATACAAAAATAATCTTTAATATACATGAATTTTAAATAAGCACAGCGTATATAAATATAAATAGGATTAATCTTGCACTGAATAAATAGGTCTACAAAAATATCGTGGGGATTACTTGCACATTACTCACTGGGAGGTTTGCGTCTTAATGACACCAGACAGAACGAAGGGAATATTATTATTGAGTTAAACACTGAATTAAGTAAGCACTTCTAATATTCGAGGGTATGGGCTCAGGATGAGAATTCTAGTACACAAATAAACTGGTGGTTAGGGGAGGGGATAATTCAATTAACGATACCTTTGAGTTCGTAAGTATATTTGAAGGGGGATGGGGGCGGCGGTGAAGATCTTCTTCTGGTGACGATGATCGCACCTAGTCCGGCCGTCCGAGGTTACCGAATGAGAGGGTAATCCTAGACCGGTGATATAATGATCATTTGCCGGATCACGAAGGTGAGCCAAGCGGTGACTCAATCGGACTTCTTCCTCGAAGTACCTGTCCGATTATTCGGCTCTTGGAGTAGGTAGCTAAAACCGATTTCTTAGCTACGTCTAGGGTAATCCGCAGAAGGAAGTCCAGTGTAACCTCAGACTCTGAAGGGCGGGGGGAGGGGGGCTGCGAGAAGTCTGGCACCTACAAGTACCGTGACGGCAACAACCAATTCCCCGAGAAGTTCCTTCCTTGCAGCGGGCGAACGGTTTCCTATGTGGATCGAGTTTCACACAAACTCGACGTAGGTCCAGGGGCTTCTGCCTGATTCCAGGAAGAAGTCTTCCTTTTATTTCTCCCACGAGCAAAAATCGAGAGAGCGAATCGAATTCTCGTAAAACCCGTATCGCGGCGCGAAAGACCTTTTTTCATCTTTGGGCCTACGATATTTCTTTGACGCCTTCGAGCCATCTCGGAGTTTACGGCGGTGCGAAAAAGGGCGACGGAGAATTCTAGGCAGGCGAGAGGTGCGTTTGGGGATACGAGAAGGCGCGCAGCTTTGTGTCGGAGTGTTTCTGTATACACCTATGTACGCGGTATTTAGACTTCTACGCCCTTTATTTCGTTAGACGCTCCGATGTGAATTGTTTTTATGCAGTGCTTCGCCCCGAATGGGCGAAGCTACAAATGGGGTCATAAATTTTCTAGTAATTGGTGACTGTGTATTCAAAATTTACCTTTACTGAATTAAAATATGATGCAATTGATTTTACTCAATATTAGAGAAAATATAATTAATTTAATTAGCATTCTGGGGCGGGTCCTATATAATATCTAAATTCAAAAAGCATTGCATAAAAAACAATGAACATTAGAGCGCATAATGACACCTGGCAATCTAATTTGAATAAGAAACTAATGCTAAGATTTCGAAGTGTGATACTAGTTGATTAAAAAATAGCAGGGGCTGTGGCGCCATTAATTAAAAAGGGGTGTGCGGGCGAAGCCACTATTTCGAAATAACCACCTTAGAGTTCAAATTCAAATAGGTTTGTCAGACGCTGTTAGGCGACAACGTTCATTGTTTTTATGCAGTGCTTCGCCCTTTGGGGGAGGAATTAGAAATAAAGTCATTAAATTGCTTGAAGTGAGAGACTGGGTATTTCAAATTTACCTTGCTATTTGTTCGGGGCGAAAAACAATATTTTTCTAGTTATTAATTAGCTTTTGAAAGTAGTATTTTCTAGTAGATAAAGCTATTATTTGCCGCTGCTATGACGCCATAATCGGGAGGGGAAGATGGGTTATTACACTGATTCAAGGAATGCAGGTTACTAACGATGATACTAATTTAACTTCTAATTTACCCTCTCTGCCTCTTCGTTTGACCTTGCTACCTGCTCCTGATAAATCTTGATGTGAATTCACCCTCCCTATCCCACTTCCCCATTGGTGATTTCTTCTCTTAGAGGCGGTCTTTTATATTTTAGTCTTATATACAGGGTGACCCCCCCCCAAAAAAAAAAAAAACACGGGCCCCAACTTTTGATAGGCCTCATTTCTTAATTTTCTGCAAGGATTGAATGAAACTTTGGTGATAGCTAGTTTATTGTGTTTCGAGATGACCTCCATTTAGCTTTGTGCATTTCTTGAGGTGCAGCACAAAGTTGTCCAGTACATCCTTACAAACTGACCGACTAATGGCTCTGATCTCCTCCCTGATGGCTTCCTTTAGTTCCGTGATGGTCCTGGATCTCCCTGCGTACACTCTGTTTTTAAAGTAGCCCCAGAGAAAGAAATCTGGGAGGCTAAGGCCTGGGCTGTGAGGTGCCCACTCAAAATCAGTCTTGAGACTGATCACGCGGCCACCAAAGTTCTCTTTCAGCCAATCTCCGGACAGGTTTGAGGTGTGATCAGTCCATCTTGCTGGAACCAGAACTTCCCCATAAGCGACGGGAACAAGGTCTGCAGCTTCCTCTTGAAGGTTTTGAGGACCTCAACATACTGCTCCTTGGTGACTGTCACTGTCGCGCCAGATTCCTCGAAGAAGAATGGTCCGATGATGCCTCTGGCTGAGATTGCAGTCTATACCGTGCACTTAGGGGAGTGTAGGTGCTTGGTGGCTACCTCATTTTGTTTGGAGGTCCCCCAGATGACATTTGTCTTTGAGTTTACCTTTCCTTCAAGATGGAAGTGAGCTTCATCTGAGGTCCAAAGGAGGTTAAGGAAAGTTGGGGTCTCCTGAATCTTCTCTAGTATCTTGACTGCCATAGCCTTTCTCTGCTCCTTGTCTGAGGCTGTAAGGGTCTGCTTCATCTGTATTCTGTATGGGTAGGCCTTTACATCTATTACTAGCACGGGATATAACGAGGGACTGACTTCGTTTGCGCACAGAGCGTTTTGGACTCTGCTGAACACACTCTCTCACGCTCACGACCAGCTCAGCTGTAGGCTTCCTGGGGCGTCCTGAATGGCTTGGACGTTTGTCACTGGCTGCATTGAGGTTCTCAACTGTCCTATAGTTCTCGAAGTGGTCCACCCGGTCCTGAATTCTGCTCTTGGAGGGGGCTTTTTCACATTAGAATTGATTCACGAAAGTGTCCTGCACTTTCTTGAACGAGCCTGTCTGCAGCCTTAATTTTAATTTTATCCCTTGCTGTCTGTCTTTAATCTGTCGACATGTTTGCAAAATCCCTTGATGATGTTTCTACATCTATTTTCTCGATGTGCTGATCCCATTTCTCTTTCTGTTTTTCATAAATTAGTGGTATTAGTTCTCTTTTCTGTCTCCTGAGTGCGTTGTATGCTTCCCTTGATGTTCCGAATCTTCTGCCGCCCGGCTAATCTCCTCGCTCAAAGCCACCATTTCTGATGTCAACCTAAATTGTTTAATGGTTTGCACCGAGTTAATGGGAACGGCCCTCTTCTCTGCCCTTTTAATTTCTTCTCTGATCCTATCCAACTTCCCGTCGATTTCCTCTAGAATGGCTCTCCCGAGCAGGCTGGGCACGTACGTCTGAAGTAATTCTTTGTACTTATCCCAATCCGCTCTATGGTATGCCTTCCATTCCTTCCAAGGGATTTGTATAGGATTCTTGTTTATGTGCATTAGAGTCGCAGTGTGGTCACTGCAAGGAACATCCACTGGTTCCATAAAATAGTTAAAGGGCAGATTGAAGTTGGCCAGGCAGATATCCGGTTTTGTTGCGTGTTCTCTTCGTAAGTATGTAGGGGAGTCTTTGCAGTATACGTCTATTGATAAGCGTGTTAAGTTGTCTTCCGACTCTTTGTATTTCTGTACCCAGAAGCCCCGCAATGGGAGTTTAAATCACCCATCAAAATGACCGGTATCCTATAATTGAACAGTTTAGTAAAGTTTTGTACCGGAAATTGGGGCCGCCTGGGTGGCTGGTATACAGTTGCGACAAGGATGTTGCTTAATTTCATTTTTTTTTTCTATAGCTAAATATGCATCCTCCAATCCTTGTATTGTTTTGTACTGCAATCATTGCTTGGCAGCTATTGCTGCTCCGTCGTGTGTTTCTCCTGAAGGATTTGTGTTAATAACATCGTAGTTCCATATCTTTAATTTCTCGTTTTCTGTGTTTCTTCCATGTTCGGTTATCGGTATAACATCTGGGTCAATCTTTCTGAATAAGTTTCCGTACATAATTTCCTTGTCTTTCCATCCGCATGTGTTAATTTGTAGTATTTTTAATTTCTTAATATCCATAATCCAATTGTCTATTTCCGTTCGTTTTCCGTTTAGTTTGTCTTATCTGTCAAGTTATCGGTGTTTCTTCTTTTGCTGGTTCTTCTTTCGTTTCTCTTGGGTTCTCCCTCTGCTGACTGCATTCGAGGGTCCCTCTGGTAGTTCATCTCTGGGTGATGAACCTCTTTTATTTGCGGATGTAGATCTGTCCTTTCTTTGGGCTTTCCTGGGAGTAACCCGTGTGCACTCTTGCTCTGTGTCGTCGTCGGAGTTTTCAGTCTCTGAGTCTTGGCTGATTGTGTCCTCTTCTGATTCTTCTGCCTGTTGATTTCCTTTTGCCTCTTCGATGTTTTGTCTTTTCTATGACTTTGATTCTGAAAATGGCCGATGAGTCGACTTCTTTGGGGAATTTCATCGGTTCGAGCCCGTTTTCCTGTAACATGCTGTTAACTGTTGTAGCATAACTTCCAGGGTTAGCTATATTCATCACGTGGGCATCTAATATACGGGTAAGTATTTTTACGTTGAGCTTACCATCTAAATTAATCTGAGTTGCCGGTCCTTGTTGGTCATTTTTTGCCATTGCTGCGTATGAGTTTTTATTTACGTTTGTATTATTTCTGTTTGGCTCTGTTTCTTTTCTCTTTATAATTTCTCTTCTTTTGGGACAAATCATGGCATAGTTCTGTGTCCCCCTTGGTAGTTGATGCATCTTTTAACTGTATTGTTACAGTATCGCCAAGAATGGCCTTCAGTTCCATATTCAGAACAGATTCTAAGGTCTTTTGGGGGGCAATTTTGCGTCGTATGTTCTTCCAACGGATAACATCTGAAGCATATCTGTATACTTCTGAAGACGTCTCTTTGTATGTGGGCGGATGTGATCCTCATGTTGAAAGCGAGAAGTCCCTGTTCCATGATCCTTGAAGCCATTTCGGTAGATTCACAAATGACCTTGAAAACATGAGTGTGATCTTTAAATTTGACCACCTCTGCTATTTCGAGCCATTTCTATCTCTCCTGAAGTTCTTCTCTTATTTCTTGGCATGAGTGACCTCCTACCCAGGACTCGGTTTTTCGGCAGATGACACTTCTGTTAGCCATGATTTGTGGTGGTACTCTAGCTTCCAAGTCCAACTTCCTTAGCGTAATGCTCCCCGCAGATGACAGTAGCTGCCCTACGTCTTTGTTTTCTGGGCAAATAACTATGAATCCAGATGGTGTCTCATTGCATTTGATTAGTGGTATATCCAGATCTATAAATATGCATTGCACTACTTCTTGTGGTGATATTTTCCTTCCATTGGGTATGAGTTTCAAGGGAAGCCTTTTGAAGTCCGGTGGGTTCATCTTCCCGGGAGTCGTCCCCTCTCCGAGAAGAGAGGTTCTTCTGTCGATCTTCAGCTGTGGCGTCTTAATCAGTCTCCACAAGTGGGAGGAGCCCCTGTATCTGTCCTAATTCTATCTCGCCTACCTTCCAATTTTCGCACTCTTCTTGGTCAACCCAACCTATCTGGGCCTACCCCTAACAACGGTCCACAGTTGGATTCTGGCTCGTGACCGAGAATCGGCCCCCCCATTCTGGCACCCATCGAGGGTCTCCTGCAGGGGTTCACTTTACCTTACTACCCACTGCAACTCAGACCTTGCCGTTGACCAAGTTATGTAGTACTGGTGAGAAGTAAGTTTGAGGTAAAAAGTATGAAAAAAAGAGTCAAGAATTTAGAATAAGGAAGAGCAACCCCTTCGGAGGAAGGGGGGTTACTTCGGTCAAGAGGAGCAGGAGGAATCTCCAATCAGCCCCAGGAGTGAATATATTTATTCTTAGAAGTTTTCTTGAGAAAGCGTTTTCTTTAGGTCCTACCTAAAACTTTTCCTCCTTTACCTGTGATAGCCTTTACCAGTTCGCAACGATAGAGCAAGCGTACAGACTGAGTAAATTAATTAATTAATTATATGAAATTGATGAAATGTGTGGTAGGTTTACATAAGTGTGAAAATGTTTACTAGGTTGCCCTGGTGTTAGGGCACCACTAGCATGCTTTCTTCTTGTTTGTTTCCCCCCCAATTTTTTGGGGGGGATGACGGTCAGGTTCTTCGCTCAATAACAAAACAAGCAATTTCAACAACAAATTGAAGAGAATATTGAAAAGCGCAGATTTAATCAAACAATTCAGGAGTACGAACCCTTCACTTCCCTATATGTATGGGCTCCCAAAGACCCACAAAGAGGGATGTCCCTTACGCCAATCATTTCCAATATTAATTCTCCCACTTATAAGCTCTCCAAATGGCTCGCCAAGCATTTATCTCCAGCAGTTAGAAGAATCTCATCTGCACACATTATGAACACTCAAGATTTCGTTGACCGCCTTAACCACCTGCAATTAACGGATGGAAAACTTGTGAGCTTTGATGTAAACTCTTTGTTTACCAAAGTTCCGGTTGACCAAACCATGGCCTTCTGCGGGAAATCATGCCTAGACTTAATTTGGATCTTCCCATTTCTACGAGTAAATTTATCGATTTAGTTGAATTATGTCTCTCTGACAATGTGTTTCGAGTAAATAATGAGTTTTATAGACAAATATTTGGCCTTAGCATGGGAAATAGTTTATCTCCGATATTGGCATGTCTCTTCATGGAATATTTTGAGATTGAACTCCTTCCCACAATTTCTTCCCCTAACTTTATATGGTTAAGGTACATTGACGATGTATTTTCTGTATGGCCTAATGGCCATGCTTTTGATACCTTTTTTAATAATTTGAATAATTTGCATGTCTCCATCAAATTTAAATATGAATGGGAATATGATGTCCTCATTAATAAAGATCACCATGAATTAAAACTTGACGTGTATAGGAAACCAACCCACTCGAATGCCTATATATATTATTTTTCGTTTCACGATAATACTGTTAAAAAATCGGTAATTTCT
>OZ018328.1:108661151-108718651 GCA_963969495.1 Ceratothoa steindachneri
CTCATAACTTTTATGTCGGATAGAGGGAATCAGTTTGGTTGCCCTGCTTGTACGCGTTCCAACCTTGCGATGTCCTTTCGAAACGAAGGACTCCAAAATTGTACGGCATACTCCAGGTGCGGCCGAACTAGGGAGTTGTACAGACAAAGTACTATCTCCCTGTTACGGTATCCAAACTGGCGCTTTATGTAGCCTAACATCCCTTTGGGCTTTCTTCTCTGCCTCAATGCACTGTTTCGAGAACTTGAGGTCGCTAGTGACAGTAACACCCAAGTCCTTCTCAGTGTCACTCGATTCGAGAGCAGTGCCCTTAAGGATATAATGAGATTGGGGATTTCTGTGGCGGATATGCATTACTTTGCACTTGTTCACGTTGAACGGCATTTGCCACGTGTCCGACCACTCCCCAATCTTCCCAAGGTCTTCCTGCAGGCGGGCAGTATTTCCATCCTTTGCAACGTTCATACCAAGCTTGGTATCGTCGGCAAATTTGGAAATCTTCGCAACCATGTCACCGTCCATGTCGTTGACGTAGATGATGAATAGTAGTGGTCCCAGGACAGAACCTTGAGGCACTCCGCTAGTAACGGGCACCCACTCAGAAGCCTGTCCATTCACCACCACCCGTTGCCGTCTGCCACTTAGCCAGTTCTCGATCCAGCCGGCTACTTTTCCGTCTATGCCCAGCGCTCGCACTTTCCGGAGAAGGCGGCGGTGTGGTACCTTATCAAAGGCTTTCTGAAAGTCTAAGTAAACCACATCCACCGCCTTGTCCCGATCGTGCTCACTGAACACGAAGTGGAAGAATTCCACAAGGTTCGTCAGGCATGACCGTTGCCTTCGGAAGCCGTGCTGGGAACTCCTCAGTAGCAGGTTTGACTCTAAATACGACGTTATTTTCTCCACCATCATGCTTTCCATGAGTTTACCGACTATCGAAGTCAGACTGATAGGTCGGTAGTTTGACGGATGGCTGGAAGGATCCCTTTCTTGAAGATCGGAGTCACCTCCGCCTCACGCCAGTCTCTAGGAACGCATCCGGTCCGGATTGACATGTTAAAGATAGCGCACAGATGTCGTGATACTTCATCGCACACTTCCTTCAACACCCTTGGGTAGAAACCCGTCCGGTCCAGGGGACTTATTCGTCTTTAGGTCAGCGATCTTTTTCTTTATTTCTCCTTCGGTGAAGTCCATTGCCTCCAGCTTTTCCCCCGAGTAGGAATCCGTGGGCTGGGGGATGGGACCACACTCTTTAGTAAACACTGAGGAGAAGTAGTCATTGAGAAGGTTAGCATTTTCTGCATCTGACTGAAGTTAATGCACCCTCCTCGTCCACTAGGGGCCCAATCCTACGATGGATTGGTTTACGGCTATTTACATAGCCAAAGAACTCCTTGGGATTCTCCTTGCAGAGTCTCGCCACTCGGAGTTCCTCAGTACGCTTAGCCGCCCTTATGCTGGACTTCACTCTCCTGGCTAGCCTCCGGTACTCGTCAAAGGCACCCGAGATCTTCGATCGCCGGTACGCATTTCTCTTCTCCCTAAGCAGTTGGCCGATTTCTCGATTAAACCACTTTGGTTGAACAGAAGACCGACGGAGGCATTTTAGAGGGATGCAACTTGATTGAAGACTCATGAATTTTATTTTTGAAATTGTTCCACGAATCCTCAACCTCTTCGCATACCGCTAGCCTTACATCAGTCAGCCCAGCACGAAGGCGTGCAAAGTCTGCTCTTCTCAAGTCAAGTTTCCTTGATTGACTGGCAACAGACCTTACCTTCGGGATCTTGACGGTAAATCTAACTAGCTGGTGATCACTGCCACCGAGCTCTTCGCCTACAGAGACATCCTCAACGATATCATCCCTCAGAGGTGAAGACCAAGTCGAGGATATTGTCTCCTCTCGTCGGTTCTCTGACCCATTGAGTGAGGAACTCGTTGTTGGCGAACTCCAGGAGTAGCGCGCTATCGCCACAGGCTGCTCTGGTTTCCCAGTCAACTTGTCTGTTGAAGTCGCCCATAACGATGCCACTCTCTGCCTTGAACAAGCTCACCCAGCAGCTGGTACAGTTCCCTGTCCTTCTCAACGGGTTGGGAAGGGGGTCTGTAAAGCACCAGGGTCCTGTATCTGACAGGACCTATCTCTAGGTCAACGCCTAGGAGCTCGTGATCGGATATAATGTTGGAGTTCGTAGATTTGATTGTATCCTTGACATACAACATTACACCGCCACCCTCTCTGTCTGGCCTATCTTTGTGGAAGAGTTGGTAGCCAGGAACCGTGAATTCGCCTTCAAAGTCTCGGTTTGACGTTTTTATCCACGATTCTGTTATGGCTACCATTTTGGGTTCTTCCGTCGCTACGAGGCCACGGAGCTCAGGAAACTTGTTCCTGATTGACCTCGCATTGAACAGAAGAACTTTCAGGGAGTCCCCGACTGTAGGACTCCCTATGCTCTTCCGTTTCCCGGCTTCTTTGTTGGCGAGGCACCCCTTTTTGCGACCTCTGAGAAGGTCGTTCCTGGAGTGACACGGGCGTACTGGCGTACGTCCGCCCTCACTCTGGGCCAGATACTCCTTTCGGTCCTCTCTACGACATTCTGGATCATGTTCGACAGAAAGGCCTTTCCTTTAAAGGAAAGATGTACCCCATCCCTTTGGTAGAGATCATTTCTACCATAAAAGGTGCGGTACGGGTCCACAAAAAAGACCCCCTCTGCCGTACACAAATCTGCCAGGCGCCGGTTTAGAGACACATTTCATCGAGTGAGCGGTCCGTGTTGGACCTCTCCTCGGGAGCATCCCGACTACCACACGCTTGCGGGTTTTCAGCCCACAGTCGTCCACGGCACCCATGACCGTGTGGAGGATTTTATCCTGTAGGGCCTACCCTACCTCCTCTCAGGTACAGGTCGGTTTCCACTGACCATCAGAGCAACGACTGAGCTCTCAGAAATCTGTGATTTCTCAGCCTCTACTCTGATGTGGTGGTTACCACATCCTGGCAGGCAGCTTACCTTCACACTAGTGCGAAGGCGGGCCGCTAGCAGGGACTGCAAGCCCCGTGCTTGAGAATCACCAATAAGGGTGACTCTTGCACATTTGTCAGCAGGCGACTTATTCTTTCCTCTCGGAAGCGACTTGCCGCTTTCCTCTTGTATCTCTGCATTTTTCTTTTTTTTCTTCCTCATCTTATTTTTCTTCTCTTCTTCCGTTTCTCTTTTCTCTTCTTCCGTTTCTCTTTTCTCTTCTTCTCTTTCCACTTTCCCATGCGCACCAGTAGCGCTCGAATCCTCTACACTGGGGTGAGCTGCATTATGGTCCTTTTTCTTCTTTTTCTTTTTCTTCTTCTCATTGGCTCCGCATGGCAGAAGTGGGACTGCCAATGCAGTTTCACCTCCTTGGGCTGGAGTCACATCGGCGGAACCACCCAAGTCAGTGGGACTTTCGTCTCGAGCTTGAGCCGACTGGGCCTCTAGTTTAGAGGCTAGCTCTAGGATCTTTTCCTCGAGACGCCGAATCTGAAGCGCGTGCTGCGTTTCTAGGGTCTGCAGTTTATTTTCCAGCGCCCTAGATTTTTATTCAGAGGCTGTGAAGAGATCCTTGAGTTCATTGCAGCATGCCACTGCCTCTCGGATCTCTCCTTTAAGGATGCAATCGGTGCATATACTTCCCGGGTGGCATTTCGAAAAACATCCTTCCGGGAAGTCCACGCACCACTTATCCTTCTGGCATATCGCACATGTATATTTAAGTGCAGCTGGACCTTTTTTCCCTGTCATTTTAAACACTTTCTCTCTTTCAAAACTTTGTGACCAATCAATAGAAAAAAGGGGGTTGGTGAGTTCTCCCCGCGTGAGTCGCTCCCGCCTATCGATCGGAGACGTTTCGGATCTTTCAGAAGGCACGCTCCATGTGCTGCTGTTCGTCCGACCGAGTCGTCAAGCCTCGGCGTGCCGTGGCTCCCAACCAAGCAGCACAGACGGTCCCCGAAGGGGCCATCGATTTGTCACCAGGTGAACAACAACGAAGCACGCCCCTTACTAAACTCCTACTAGTTCCCTTCACAACGGCCAGGATCTCGGAGCAGCGTTCAATGGATATCCCGCCCCACCAAGAGACTCGACCCAAGGCTTTTTATTGGCCTGGCAACCAACCTGGGAACAAAGGGCCGTCACCTCGGACCGATGCTACCAGAGGCACCCGTCAACGGGCACTGGGAACGGTCAATAATTACGCGCCAGGGAAGGGGTTAACGGGGCACTACCCTCATCCCATTCATCGTGCCCCAACGCCTAGGACACCTCTAGTCCTAGTCTCTCGCAACCAGTGAGCGTCGATTGGCGTTGTTTATAGAGGTTCCAAAGCCTCTCTTCTGACGCATGAGGTAGCTGCCAGGTCCTTATATGTAGATAGAGGAAGAAAAGAGAAACAGGGACATGATAGGAGTAGGCTTTTTTTTGGTTTTTTTCTTTTTGTATAAGTGGGAGAGATAGAATAAAAGTAAAAAAAGAGAGGGATAGAGTAAAAAAAAAAGGAAGGAATGACGCACTTAGTCTGGAATCTCGTTTTCGACCAAATCGACAAGGGAAGCCCTACCAGGGGTACCCAGAAGAGGTACCCCCACCGACATAGCTCGAAAAGTCAAAGGTACACACAAGCTCTCTTCCCGCGACAAGGGGGCGTCACCTCTCCCTCTGAGAGAGAGAGAGAGAGAGAGAGAGAGAGAGAGAAGAGAGAGAGAGAGAGAGAGAGAGAAAGATAGAGAGAGAGAGAGAGAGAGAGATAGAGAGAGAGAGAGAGAGAGAGAGAGAGAGAGAGAGTGTGTGTGTTACAAGGAATATTAGTACCTCAAAAGACTAGTTTGTCCATACCGAGGGGGTACTTTTGTTGTGTTTTTTCTTAACTAATTGCTTTAGAGAAAGTATAGTACAGTTTAAGGCTCTCCCCTCCCACCTCTCCCACCCGAGTCAATCGGGCATGAAAAGTATGAAAAGACACCTGCTGTCCGAAAGAAAGTGTACAATCAGGAATTTTTATAGTAAAGCGGAGCCTATGTCTTTATTGTATTATTTAGTTAAGAATCAATTGTTTAAAACAAACATACAAAAAAATATTATCTTAAAAAGTAATCGTCCTTATAATTTTATCTAATCTCTTTTTGAAAGTATTAACGGTAGGACTCGAGACAATCTCTTCCGATAACTGGTTCCATGCATTTACAATTTTGTACGCGAAAAAATTTCCACATAAATTAAGACTGTACTTTTTCGGAACTAGTTTCATGCTGTTATTTCGTGTCATATTTTTATTGAATTCGAACCAGGTGGTGTAGTCTACATTTTCAATTCCTTTTAGGATTTTAAATACTTCAATGAGCTGACCTCGCATACGTCTAGTTTCTAGTTTGTATAGATTTAACTTTTCCAGTCTTGTTTCGTAATTGTATTTTCTTAATGATGGAATCATCTTCGTAGCCGTGGCTTGTACTCTCTCCAATCTTTCTATGTCCTTTCTGAGGGAGGGTGACCATACCTGTGCACAGTATTCTAATTGTGGTCTTACTAGAGCATTGTATAAGTTAATTATTACCGTCTCGCTTTTATAGCTGATCTGTCTCTTAATGTATCCAAGTATCTTTCGCGCTTTCTTTTCTACATCAACACAGTGCTGTGTGAACTTTAGGTCATTAGATATACAAACACCGAGGTCCTTTTGGATTTCTGTTTCTGCTATTATTTTGTTATTGAGTTTGAATTCTGCCTTCGGATTTTTGTGGCCAACGTGCATTAATTTGCATTTGTCAAGATTTAGTGGGAGATTCCATCTTTCAGACCATTCAGATATGTGGTCAATGTCCTTTTGAAAATCTATTATATCTTGCTCGGTAACTATGCTTTTACCCAATTTGCAGTCGTCAGCGAATTTGGAGATCTTAGAGATTAATCCCACGTCTATATCATTTACATATATAATAAAAAGCAAGGGGCCCAAGACTGATCCCTGAGGAACGCCGCTATTTACAGTTATCCACTCGGACTCTTCTCCATTGATCACCACCCTCTGCATACGATTACTAAGCCAGTCTTCAATCCAATTCGCTATTTTGCCTCGTATTCCTAGGGCTCTAACTTTGGACATTAATTTCCCGTGTGGCACCTTGTCAAAAGCCTTTTGAAAATCTAAATACAGGATGTCGACAGATCTCTCACTATCATGAATGGTGTTAATGTAATGAAAAAACTCTAGCAAGTTTGTAAGACAAGATCTGTGTTTCCTAAATCCGTGTTGTGTGTTTCTTAGCAGTTCATTGGTTTCTAAGTGGCTTACTATTTTTTCTGCTATAATACTTTCCAGCATTTTGCCAATTATTGATGTCAGACTTATTGGTCGATAATTGCATGGTAGATCTTTGCGTCCTTTTTTAAATATTGGAGTGACATTAGCTAATTTCCAGTCTTGAGGAACAGTATTATTTTCAAGTGATAAGTTAAAAATGTAGGTTATCTGGTCCACCACTGCATCCTTTACTTCTTTGATTACTCTTGGCACTATTTTATCAGGTCCTGGGGATTTGAATTTATTCATTTTATCTATTCGTATTTGTACATCCTTGCTCGTGCATTTGAACATTTCTAGTGCGTTATTTCCTAAATACTCATTATACGGAGCGATATTTTGATTTGAGGTGTCGTCGGTGAAAACCGAGCCAAAGTACTCATTTAGCGCAGTAGCTATATCTTTATCCTTAACTTGTAAATTATTGTGACCATCGTTGATTGGGCCAATGATGTTTTTTATTGGTTTTCTACTGTTAACTAGGGCGTAAAATTCTTTGGGGTTTCCTTTACAATTTAATGCTACCCTCATTTCCTCGTTACGCTTTGCTCTCCTAATTCCAGTTTTTATCTTTCTTCTGAGATCAAAATATTTATTTTTATTTTCTTCGGAGCTGTTTAATTTAAACGTCTTATAAGCCTCTTTTCTTTTGTTAATGTCCCTCTTAATTTCATTAGTCATCCATTTGGGATTTTGATTTTTTCCACTTTTCCTGACTGCTTGAGGAATGAATTGAGATTGTTTCCTTAAAAGATTGTATTTAAACTCGTTCCATACTTCATTAATGTCTCTGCCATTTAGTTGATAGTTTATGAGACTTTGTTTTAAAGCCGCGAAGTTTGCCTTTCTGAAATCTAATTTTTCATTACTTCTTACAATTTTTTGGTTTGGTAAATTTAATTCGAATTCTATTAGGTTATGGTCGCAGCCACCGAGTTGATCGCATACAGTTACGTTTGAGATAATTTCATCATCTGAAGTTAAGATTAAGTCCAATATATTCTCTCCTCTAGTAGGCTCGGTGACCCATTGAGTTAGCAGATTTTCCTCTATGAAAATGAGTAATCTTTGTCCTTCAGAATCTGAGTTCCGTGTTAGCCAATTAATTTGGGGGCAGTTAAAGTCGCCAATAATAAGCGATAATTTGTCTTTACTAACATTCGTCAGAATTTCGTAAAATCGATTATCTGCTTCATATGAATGGTGTGGCTTTCTATAGGCTAAGTATATATACAGACATTTGTTTATGTTTAATTTTATTCCTATTAATTCAAATTCTGTCTCTATATTACAATTAATAGGCTGAAGGTCTTCTCTTATATATAATAGCACCCCACCTCCTTCCTCGTAGATTCTATCTTTGTGAATTAATTTGTAACCTTCGAGTTGAAATTCACTGATATAATCCCTCGTATGACTATGGATCCAAGTTTCGGTGATGCCTATTATATCATATTTATTCAATGCTACTAACGCTTTGAATTCTAAAAACTTATTACGGATTGATCTAGCATTAAATAAAATTGCTTTGAGAGAACTTATCCGTTTACTATTGGTCTTGCACCGAGGTCGTTTCCCTAATTAGCTTGGGGTTCTGGAGAGATGGCAGGTTGCTTTAGCACTTCGGTCAGGTATAAATGGAGCAATTCTCCGTATTGCTCTTTTCCTTTTCTGCTAAAATGCGTTCCGTCTAGTTTGAAATATTCCTCTCTCCGGATAAAATTCTGCCATAGGTCTACGAATTTAACATTTTCTTTGTCACATATCTTTTTTACGCGCTCGTTAATGCCTATTGCTCGACTTAACATTTCTCTATTTGAATTTAGTCTCGGTATTAATCCTATTACCATGCCTCTCTTGGTCTTTGATTTGATTTTTTCGACGAGCTTAGAATAGTCCTCAATTATCTTTTCACTTCCAGCATAATTTCTATTACAAAAGACATCATTAGTTCCAACGTTGGTTATTACGGAACAATTTTGGTTTTTTAAAGTTAGGTTGTCTATCTCTTGAGTTATTTTTTTGATGTTCGCTCCGGGATAACACCAGAATTTACGTTTACTATGATTTTTCGCACCAAAAAAGTCTATCTGGTTTCTAATTAAGGAGTCTCCAATTAAGTAAGTGTCTTCTTCTTTTAGATGTGTATTTCTATTTTGGGGAACACCGAGTGTATTCGTATTTGGTTTTGATTTAGTTTTTCGTTTATTTGTAATTGCTATCGAGTGCTCTTCTCTGACACTGTTATTTTCAATTTTGTTTTCTAAAAGCAGTACAGATTGTTCTAATTGGATTACTTTTTGATCTATTCGAGTTATTCGATTTTCATTGATAGCACAATCACATCTATTGGTTTCTAGTGCAGAGATTCTGTTGGTTAGGTCATGAATGATTTTCATTAATTCATTCTTTTCCTTTTCATGCTTTTCTGCCATTTTGCAAAAGAGACATACACTTTGGGCTGTGATTTGTTCAAAGCATTGTTCCGGGAAATTTATGATCCACTTAACTGTCTTACATTTAAAACAAAATGCCTTTAGTCTTTGGGCGCCCGGCATTTTAGTTGTTTTTTTTTCTGTGTTTCCTTATCGGTATGAAGAGTTTATGTATTTAATGTATGTGTGTATTTAAATGGATTAATTTGCAAGATGAGGTGAAAAAAAGAGAAAAGTGAATAAGCTAATCAAGTGAATAAAGAAGTAAATAAATTTGTCAAGGATAATAACTTACTGACAATTTGAAATCAGCGTCGAATTCGTTGAATTCAAGATGGCGGCGGCTGTTAAATCAAATGAGTCATCCTGTGATGTGATTGGTCGGTTTGTCGGGTCTCGTTTGAGAGTGGAAATTCTTTCTTCTGATTGGTGTATGTGTGTATTTAAATGGATTAATTTGCAAGATGAGGTGAAAAAAAGAGAAAAGTGAGTAAGCTAATCAAGCGAATAAAGAAGGAAATAAATTTGCCAAGGATAATAACTTACTGACAATTTGAAATCAGCGTCGAATTCGTTGAATTCAAGATGGCGGCGGCTGTTAAATCAAATGAGTCATCCTGTAGTGTGATTGGTCGATTTGTCGGGTCTCGTTTGAGAGTGGAAATTCTTAAATCTGATTGGTCCTTTTTGCCGTCCCAATCAAAGATGGCAACGACCAATTATTACGTCACTTAAATGTCTAAATATAAAAGATTCACTTTTTGTAAACAAATGGTAAAATAAATACACCATAAAAACAGTTATTAGGTCACAATAAAGCAACGGTTCTACGAAAACACGCTTTAAAGGCAGAAATCGATGGCAAATAAACACTTCACAAGTTAAACAGCGGGAGCACAAGGAAACACGTCCGAACTGAGACACGGCTGAATGCAAACTGAAAAAGAGAGAGAGAGAGAGAGAGAGAGAGAGAGAGAGAGAGAGAGAGGGAGAGGGAGAGGGAGAGGGAGAGGGAGAGGGAGAGGGAGAGGGAGAGAGAGAGAGAGAGAGAGAGAGAGAGAGAGAGAGAGAGAGAGAGAGAGTCACAAGGAGTCACAAGGAAAAGAAGTACCCTAGAAGACCTTACGGTCCATACGAGAGGGTACTTGTTACGAGTCAGGGACTCGTGAGCCTGTCAGCGAACCAGGACTTTATCCAGGCGCCTTTTGAACTGCTCCACAGAGTCGCTGTTCACGACTTCTGGCGGAAGCGCGTTCCACTCGTTGCAGATACTGTAACTGAAGAAGTTCCCGCATCTGTCCCGGTGATAACGCGGCAGCTCAATTTTGTAGCCGTGGTTTCTCGTTACGCCCTCGCTTAGTTGGAACATGTCCCCGTTGCCTACGTGGTCAATACCTCGGAGGATTTTGAAGACCTCGATTAATTGACCGCGCCGTCTTCGGGTTTCCAGTGAGAAGAGGTTTAGTTCTTCTAGGCGGGCTTCGTAACTTTTGTGCCTGATCGAGGGGATCAGTTTGGTCGCCCTGGCTTGTACTCGCTCCAGTCGGGCGATGTCCTTCCGAAGGGATGGACTCCAAAACTGGACTGCGTACTCCAGGTGAGGTCGGACCAGGGAATTAAAGAGAGTGAGAACGATTTCCCTGTTCCGATACCCAAACTGTCGCTTGATATACCCCAAGATTCTCTGGGCTTTCTTCTCCGCCTCGATGCACTGCTTGGAAAACTTGAGGTCGCTGGTGATCACGACTCCCAAGTCTTTTTCCATGTCTGTGCTCTCGAGCGCCGAGTTTTTGAGGCTGTAGACGGCTTGGGGATTTCTGTGGCCGATGTGCATCACCTTGCACTTTTCGACATTGAACGGCATTTGCCATTTGTCTGACCACTCCCCGAGTTTCCTCAAGTCGGCTTGGAGTCTCTCGACGTTTTCCGCGTCTGCCACGTTCATACCTAGTTTGGTATCGTCGGCAAATTTGGAAATCCTCGCAGTTATGCCATCATCTATGTCGTTTACATAGATGATGAAGAGTAGGGGGCCCAGCACGGAGCCTTGGGGAACGCCGCTTGTTACCGGTAGCCAACCGGACTTTTGCCCGTTCATAAAAAAATGTGGGGAGACCTCATCTCGCACTTCCTTCAGCACCCGTGGTAAGAGGCCATCGGGCCCTGGCGACTTGTAGCGGTTCAAAGCGTCGATCTTTGAACGCACTATCGTCTCTTCGAAGTGAAATCTCTCCAATTGCTCTGAGCCTTCGTACTTGTCACGAGGCTCAGGGGTGGTGTCCTTCTCCTCAGTGAAAACTGACGAGAAGTACTTGTTGAGGATGGTCGCATTCGCTTCGTCACTGAGCTCTAGCTCACCATCCTCTTTCACCAAGGGACCGATCCGTCTACGTGTCGGCTTACGGCTGTTTACGTATCCGAAGAATTCCTTGGGGCTCTCTTTGCAGAGTCTCGCCACACGGACTTCTTCGGCGCGTTTCGCCACCCTTATCATGGACTTGACACTTCGGCATAGACTTTTGTAGTGCTCGAATTCTCCAGTGTTCTTCGCTTGGCGATAGGCGGTTTTTCTCTTCCGTAGGGTTCTCCCGATTTCGGGGGTGAACCACTTGGGTTGAGTAGCTCCGACTCGGCCGCGTTCTGATGGAATGAATCGTGACTGCAGGGCCATGAATGAGTTTTTGAAATTCTTCCATGGTTGCTCGACGTTGTCACTATCTTCCACCTCTATCGCTGCCACGCCAGCACGAAGTCCCGCGAAATTTGCCTTTCTGAAGTTCAGCTTGGCTGCAGCACGAGCTACTGCTTCGCGAGCTGGGACTCGAATGCAGAACCTGATGAGGCGGTGGTCGCTGCCACCTAGCTCCTCATCTACACTAACTTCCTCAATGATGTCATCCTCGGATGTGAGAACTAGGTCGAGGATGTTTGCACCTCGTGTTGGTTCTCTCACCCATTGAGTGAAGAATCCTTCATTTACGAAGTTAAGGAGCCGTATGTTGTCGATGCGGGTTTCTCTGGTTGCCCAGTCAACGTGAGTGTTGAAGTCCCCCATGACGATACTCACCCTGCCTTCAGTTAACTGATTCAGTTGATTATAGAGGTCCCTGTCTTGATCCTCCGTCGAGGATGGGGGTCTATAAACTGTAACAGTCCTGTACTTGGTGGTACCCAGCTCCAAGTCCACGCATAGGACTTCTTGGTGGGCGGTGGTGGTGCTGCTCGTTGCCGTGAATACACTTCTCACGTACACCACCACTCCGCCCCCCTCCTTCGCCAGCCGGTCTTTGTGGAAGATCTGGTAGCCCGGGATTGCGAATTCGCCCTCAAAGTCACGAACAGAGGTTCGAATCCACGACTCCGTGATGGCCACCAGATCTGGTTCTTCCGTTGCTACGAGGGCCACTAATTCCAGAAACTTGTTCCGGATGGACCTCGCGTTGAACAGAAGAACCTTAAGGGAGTTCCCGGCTGGTGGTCTCCCTAAGTTCGACCGTTTCCCGCCGCCTTTGGCTTGGCGGCAGGAACGGTCCTCCTTTCCCGAACAGACCGGACGCAGCGGTTAACCGTCTCCTGGATGAGGTTAGCCAGCATGGCTTTTCCCTTCATCGACAGGTGGGCTCCGTCCCTTTGGTAGAGGTCGTTCCTACCAAAGAACGTCCGGAAAGGGTCCGCGAAGAAGACCCCTTCAGCTGTACAGAGGTCTCTCAACCTCTGGTTTACCAGCTCATTGCGACGGTATGTAATGGGGTTAGGGCTCCTCCGTGGAAGGATCCCGACAACGACCCTCCTCCTCGTCTTTAGTCCGCAGTCGTCGACTGCCCCCATGACGTTCTGGAGTATTGGTTCTGTCACCCCTGCTCCCCCGTTGCGGAAGTAGAGGTCGTTGCCACTAGCCAGAATGGCAACTACTGAAGAGTCAGGAGTGGGACTCTTCTCCACCTCCTTTCTCAGTGCCTTATTACCCTTGCCGGGCAGGCACTTGACCTCCACTTTCTTTTGGAGCCGTGCTCGCAGGAACGGTTCTAGTCCTCGAGCCTGAGAGTCACCATAGACAGTGACCTCCGGTTTCTTGGACGCTTTCTCCTTCTTCCTCTCCACCTTCTTCCAGCCATCTGCCTTCGTGCTCTTTTCCTTCTCTTTCGTGTTTAAAGCTTCGCTCTCTTCTTTTTTCTTCTTTTCAATCTTCTCTTCTTCCCTTTTCTGCTTCCTTCTATTCTTCTTCCTTTCTTGCTTCTTTCGCTTTCTCTCCTTTTTCTCATCTTCTGTGATGGGAGTTTTGGGGGGTTTCTTGACGGCGGCTGCGTAGCTGCCATCATTGTCCCCTCCACTACCCTCAGCGGTCTTCTCCTCAGCCGTAGCGCTCGAGTCGTCACTCGAGTGCTTGAGGTCGAGTGCATTCTTTAGGAGGGCGACTTGGCTCTTAAGGTCGGCGATCTGCCCGTTGTACCTCTCCTCCATCTGGGCGATCTCCTTCCTCCTCCTTTCCTCCGCCTGCTCGAGCTTCTCCTCCAGAACGCAGAAGAGGCATCTGCTCGTTGGAGCGATGTCCCTGAAGTTGCCTTCCGGGAAGTCGATACACCAGCGTGTGCTTTCGCATTTTGGGCATTCGCTTTTTAGAGTTTGAGCGCCAGGCATTATTGTTATCACTTGTAGACCACTTGTTGAAAAAATTTTGGGAGAGAGAGAGAGAGAGAGAGAGAGAGAGAGAGAGAGAGAGAGAGAGAGAGAGAACGTGAGAATGAGATATAAAGAGCAAGAACGCATTGGAGAGCGAAAGAGAAAGTCAGAGGGGGAGTCACAAGGAATAGTAGTACCTCAAAGAACATTACTGACCATACCGTGGAGGTACTATTTTGGGAAGGCCCTAACCTATAGCATTGATGAAGTCTCTCCCACCCGCATTTGCGGGCCAGATAGCTGAAACGATACCTGAATGTGCTGAAAAAATAGAACACAAACAAGAAATTTTTATAAAAATAGTTTAAACCTATCTACTTTAAGCAGATCTATAACACTGGGGAACACATTTTTTGTTGAATTAGGTCTGACAGCTGTTTTTAACTAATTAATCGGTGCTAAATCCAAAACTGATCTCCCTTTTTCTCTTTCACGTCAAGTTTTTTAACTTTTTCACATATTGACATATAATGAAATATGAAAGAAACAGGAATGATTGCAATTTTTATTTAACACTATTATGTTTTAACATAGGATATATCTACTGTAATTATATAATTATAATTGTGTGCAAGTAGTTAAGTTAAATATTTACGTTTATAGCTCTTTCTGGAGTGTTCAACTTAAGGACTATCGCGTTTGATGCTCCAACAATAGTCAGCCATCATATGTACATCCCATCTACCTTGATAACGTTCATCCATAACTTTAAATCTTGGTGAAATCGGTCACCTTGCTCTTCGCTAACAGCACCAAGATCATCCGGAAAACTGGCAAGATGGCAATGCAGAAAATATAGTTTAATACTCGTGTTGCAACCAAGCGCCTTGTAGCTCTCCAATAGATTCTGAACAATTTATGTGCAATTACTTGCATGTGTATTTCCAATAAAGTTCTTGACAACATCTTTGAATGATAACCAAGCATTCTTCTCGAGGTTTGACGTAGTTCCGGTGAACTGTTCATCTTTGATGAGCTGTCGAATTTGTGGACCATCAAAAAAACCGGCCTTGATTTTTTTATTTGTCAGACCAGGAAATGTCAAGATGATGTACTTAAAACAGTCGCCATCAGTTGGCAATACCTTTACAAACTGCTTCATGAGACCTAGTTTTATGTGCCGTCGGTGGGAATTTTATATTCTTCCTGTCAACAAGTGGCGCATGTAGAATGTTGGGATCTCCAGGTTTAAGATCAGATCTTGGAGGCCAATTCGTCTAAACCCAATGCTTCCCTCGAGCTCTGCTATCCCGCATACAGAGAAAGCAGGGATACTTTGTGTACCCACGTTGCTGACCAAGAAGGAAGCTCACCATTTTAAGGTCAACACAGATGATCCATTTGTGTTTGTCATATTGCAATAACTCAATTACCCTCTTTATATCTCCATGTTCTTCACGAAGACAGACAGAATGCCCAATAGGGACTGCGCCAAATAAATTGCCATTGTGTAGAAGGACACACTTCAAGCTCCGCTTTGAGCTGTCAATAAACATTCGCCATTCATTTGGATTGTAGATTGAAAGCCCTAATTCCTTCAGTAAACTAGGAATGTTATGGCAATACACAAAGCCGCTGTCACTTCGAAAGCACTGCAGAAATGTACTTTCCCTGGTGCGAAAGTATGATACTTTCGCTTCTTGTTCAAGTAAGTTTTTCTCATTCATTCTTGATGCTAGGATTTCTGAAGCTTTTTTTTGATAGGCCAAAATCACGGGGCAAATCATTCAACTTGTGCTGATCAAATACCCTACGAACCGAATCCTCGTGAATTTCGAAATCTGCATCATTGCTGTCACTGCGTTCGTCAACATCACTCAGATCTTCTAGAGGAGGTAGTTGTTCGAAAACTGGCACTGGAATTTCAGCTGAATGAGGCATTGGCCTTATAGCTGACGATATATTAGGATATTCTATTTTACTTTTATTTTTCTTGTTAAATCCTGATGTTTTCACTAAACAAATGTAACTGTCTATGCAATGCTCCTTTTGCTCTCGCCAAACCATAGGGTTACCAAATGGCAACCTTTCACGTGTTCCTTTGGTCCACATCCGTAAACTCTTGACACACTGCCTGCGCACTTTATAGGGGGGCCATAGCTTGTTTTGATCACAGAGTTTTACTTTAAAATATGCTAAATATGCTTGTTTGACAAATGCACTGATGTTTGCCCTCTGACTTGGAATGGTGAAACTGCCACAAATGTAGCAGAAGGAGTCAGGGTTGTTAGGCATTTACGACGAGAAGTTGCAGGAGCAGACATGATCTAAAACAAAGGAAATATATATCTATGTAAATAAAACACTAAAATTGAATAGTTACCAGCTTTGAAAGCTAAAAAAATAGCATATAACGAAATAGAACGTAAAACATACCTCTCACCGCACTGTCTCAATGGTGACCGCACAAACTAGTTGCCACGTAGCTGTAGATGAATTCAATCGTAATCAGCAGGCAAATCATATTACACCTAAGCAGTGGAGAAAAAAATAGACGTGCTAGAAAAAAGCTGACTGCAAATTTGGAATCAGCATGTCAATTTTAGTCTAAATCAGCACAAAAATCTAACTCAACAGGATTTATTTTTCAAATTGTTCCCCGGTGTAATCTATACTAAGGTGGTACCATCTAGGTCAGGGTGTGGATTATCTTGTCAAGTCAAGATTTGAACTGTTCACCACTTTTGGCGGTAGACGGTTCCACGGTCCGCAGATTTTGTACGAGAAGAAGTTTCCGCAAATGCTAGTATGGAATTACTGTAATTTCAGTTTGTAACAGTGGTTAAGTGTAGCATTTGCGTTCAATGTGAACAGCCTCCTGTGATTTACGTTTTCAACTTCTCGCATTATCTAAAAAGTTTCAATCAGCCGCCCTCTTAACCGGCGCGGCTCCAAGGAGAACATCACCAGTTCTCGTAGCCTATGCTGATTACTTTTATGTCTAAGGGAGGGGATCAGTTTTGTGGCTCTAGCCTGTATCCTTTACAGCCGTGCAATGTCCTTCCTCAGGGTTGGGGACCAGAATTGTACGGCGTATTCAAGGTGTGATCAGACTAGAGTTGTACAAGGCGAGAACAATCTGCGTATTTCGGAAGCGAAAATGCCTCTTTATGTACCCCAGCGAATGCTGGGCCCTCTTTTCCACCTGGAGGCACTGCTTGAAGAACTTTAGATCAATGCTGATTAGCACGCCTAAATCTTCCTCAAGGTCAGTGGTATCTAGTCGTTTGCCTAGCAAGCAGTTTTCCCGAGGGTTAGCATGGGTTACCATGTGGTCCTCGGTGGTAAAAACCAAATCTAACAAGTTCTCAGCCCCCGTTGGCTCATCTACCCATTTGTCAGGAAGTTATCCTGAGCGAACTCAATCAATCTTCTCCCTTCCGCATCGTCTGTCCAGCTCCTCCAGTCAGTCCCACGGCAGTTGAAGTCACCAATGGTCAAACTCGTGCGACTATTTATCAGGTCGGTGAACTTTGCGTACAGGTTTCAGTCTAACTCTTCTGACCGTCTTTGCGGCCTGTAAACCACCACTACTTGATAAGAGGAGCTGGTACAATCAATGTCTAGCCCTAAAATCTCGTGACCAGATCTCACATTGCATTCGACAGCGGGAAAGTCCCGTTCGTATACCATAACTCCGCTAACCTATCGATAAGGTTGGTGACGGTGGAACATTATATAACCGGGGATCGCAAACTCACCCTCGAAATCTCGCTTGTCAGTATGGATCCCGGTTTCTACGATCGCCACGATATCTATTAGGTTATCGGAGGCCAATACAGCCACAAGTTCGTCTCACTTGTTCCGTATCCTCCTGATACGGGCAGCTCTTCGAGCTGCTTGGCAAAGAAGATGGGAGACGGCCGAAGGGAACTTAAAGTTGCGTGCCATTGCGCCGTGACTGTTCCCATGGACCTATCCCCCAATGCCGCGAAGGCTTCAGGTTGCTTTCTGTCGTATTCGAAATGGACACACTCGCGGGACGCACCGCCATTTGATGGAGCGCTGGCCAGCGCCCTACTGTGAAGCCTGCGTTGTCCCCCACTCACTGTTCGGCACATTCTTGTTGAATGTCCCAGTCTGGGCGATCTTCGCGCACGTTACCTGTCCCGCACCGGGATGGGCGGGGTCGCTACCGCCTGTCCTTTGTACTCGGGACGAGTGCGTGCACATTGACTGGTGGACTTGTAGACTTTTGGGGAAGGCTGGCCTTTTCACTTTTATTTTTCTAGTTTTTTTTGTTGTTTTCTTTATAGGTCGCACGTTCCTGCGCGTTGCCTTTTTCTTTTTAGTTTTTTTGTGTTTTTGAATCTTATTTTAAAGTAGCCTAGTACTAGGCAGTTTTTTATACGGCGACTAATGCCCAAGTAGCCAGTCGCTAGATGAGCTCCTTAAAAAAAAAAAAATCCGTATCCTCCTCGTGTTAAAAAATAAAACTTTTAGGGAACGCTGGCTAGTCCGCACGCTCCCTCCGCTAACTCGTTTTCCGACCACTCTTTTGGAGTGTTGTTCTCAGAAAGAGACTACTTCGTGCAGGGACTTGTTCGTCTGTGAGATCGTAGATGCTTAAAAGTACGAATATGCTCCTTTTGAGAGGGACAGCAGCTGGGTTGGGATTTTAATTGATACAACGCTTATGATGGTGAGGTCAACCCTGGCTTAGAGTTCTGCCCGTAGGTCAGCCACTTCGAAGAACTCCTTCCAACGGATGGGGTCCTCTTAGGACATTTAGCATTCCGTGTAACTGGATATTGACAACATCAGGGCCTTGCTAGGGAGACTATGCGACGGGAGAAGGATGCATCTGCTAGTCCCCCTCCCCGCAGGGGAGTACTTTATGTCCATAGGTGGGCGCGATAACGAAAAAAATGTATCACGATAACCGATAATTGGCGATAAATTTATCGCCCGATAAGATGATCACCGATAAATCCAAAATTATAATACAATGTTGTTATTGACTATATATAGCATTATTTTATAATACAATAGTAAGAATATTTGAATACTGTTTCTTAGTTTCTTACCCGGTGAGGCTCTCCTTCATCTCCTCATAGGTTTTGAGGATCCTCCTCCCAGCTCGGACCTACCTATTTCTGCCTCCAAAGGCACGCGCGGCTCGCCCCTGTGCTAAACTGGAAGCAAGAACTGAAATTATCGATTATCACTAGTTTGGAACCAAAAGTATCGGTGATACCGATGAATCGATAACGCGGGAAAAAAATATCAGATAACCGATATTGTTATCGCGATAACGCCCACCTATGCCTGTGTCTTCCTTGTTACACTTGGTATCTGGATGAGTTGCACGACTTCCCGGCTTGAGTTGTCTTGAACTCTCTGATGGTGCCTGCGAAAGTGTTGGTGCGCTTTTTTCTCGCCCACATGCAGCACTACTTTACCTTATTTTTATTATTATTTTATATTATGATTTTTTATTAGTATATATTGATATTATTATGTATTATTAGTTATTAGGATTATTAATTATTATTATTAGGTTGGAAACAAAGTTCCCGCTCGCTCTTTTTTTTCAAGATTATTTATTTATAGATTTATACAGGGTGTACAACTAGTTCATATGTAGGGATCTTTTCTCTTATTATGGCGCAATTTCGTCTCCTAAGCAAGATGGCTGAACTGCCTTTTTCATGTGCGGGAATCGAAGGATGGAATCGGTAAAAAAATGTAAAAGCTAAGCATTATTTAATAGATAAAACTTTACGATGTATCTCTAGATTTAGTTGCCTCCATAAAAATTCGCACATAAAGCAGTCCCAGTCTTTTTTATTCTCCATTTAGGCCTTGGCCCAAAGTAACTCTATTTTGTTTCTGTGGGCACCTGTTTATGGATCTTTAAAGGTTTGCGAGTGATTAAGAGTCAAATGTTTATACCTTATCTCTTGCAACGATTAATTATAGATTAATAATGTTTCTGCCAATCTATCAGGAACTGTTTGCGTCAGCGGTACAGCCATTTTGCATCACTTAGATAAAATGGGCAAAGTCTGCAAACTGGACGTATGGATTCCACGTAAACTGACCGACATCGACCGTCAACGCCGCACAGGCACCTGCATGATACTACTGCCCAAGAAACTTTGTTTTGATTTGCCCTGTAAGGGGCGCGGCGATTTGCCTTCCTGGCCGCAGTGCTGACGGGACTCAGCGCCTCGTCCGGCCCCAGCTTAGCCTCTTCTTCTTTCAGACAGCCTGTATTTCTCTCCCACAACTTTCTCTGGTCGGCCTCTATTTTCACAGGATATATGCTGACCTTCTTCTCAGCCAACTATCCCGGATCAGAGCTAAGCTGATCTTCGTTTTGGGATGGTGGGTTTTTAACCACCTACGCCGTGCCCAAGGTGGAGCCGCCATGCCGAAGGGTTACCAGGTCACCAGGAGGGAGGGGTGGCCATAAATGGCGGCACCTAGCTCTACCAACCCCGTACCCACCCCTTGCAGAGCGGGCTACTGCGAGGGATAATTAGCGTTTACATCCCGTGAAAATAATAGGGTCACCATGCCAGATGAAATTAACAAAAAATCTCCTATTAATTCCCCCCTTCCTCCCGTCCACCGGCGGAGCCACCCTCGAGCAGCTCCACTGGAGAGGAGGCTTACTCCTCCCCCTCACCCCCTTTAGAGTTACCCTTAACTGACTCCATCTTACCAGTGCAGCGCCGCCTTTACTTTCTCAGGGGACTGCCAAGAAGGCCAGCAGGCAGCCCATAACCAGCCGCTCCCCGTTGAAGCGGCTCGGTAGGGCAAACCCCCTTGTGGGGAAGAGTGAAGACGGGGCCCATTGGTCGCTTCCCACTAGAGACCTGCTGGCTCGGATACTGACAATAGCCTCCCCATACAACCCAACTCGTGACACCACTGCCAATGGGAGTTATGATGTCCTGGGGGGGGGGATGTCCAAATGGAGCCCCCTTCCCGAGATGGGCATGGTCCTTGAGGCAACTCAGACGGTAGGGCCTTCCATCGGGGCCAAGCACCGAACCCGAGTCCGCCCCTATTAAAGTTCCTCCTCAAACGGCTCGGTTCTCCAAGGCAGTACAAAGAGGGGAGGGATCTCATCCACTGGCTGGTGCCCCTGCGACCGCCAGGGCCTTCTCGCTCTCGGAGAATGACGGCTTGGGGGCTCCTGCCGGCGGAGGGGAGAACCGGGTTCATTCCCCGCCCTCTTCTCCAAAAAAAGAAAAATAAACAGAATAGACTCCGGGATCCTCTCCATCTGCAGGAGCTGCATGAACAGATGGGTCTACTGCCACTTCGATAAGCGACCAAGCCAAGATCAGCACATCCGGCCCCTCTGCCCCACCTACTCAGGGTAAGGAGTTCCTGACTACGACCAAAAAGGCTAGTGCGCAGAACGGAGCCTAGATTACATCAGAGCCTCGCATTCAGAGACTACCCGGCGTTTTCGAGCAAGCTTGCTTCAAACGCTTCCTGGTTATTCGGTCTACTGATGGCAGCATGATCCATCAGAGAAGAGCTTTATCTAGTGTGATTGGTAGAGAGCGGAAGATGAGCAGTTTCTGGGACGGGAAGCCTTTTGGCAAATGCGTCGAATCCCTCCGGGGCGGCCATGATTAGTACGCTTCGGACACTTGATGGTATGCCTGTGAGTGTGATGCCGCACTCTACCATAAACTTTGTGAAAGTAGTTTATGCGAGGGAACTCGTGGACTACTCCATAGAGCTGGCCGACCATGGGGCGGTCAAGGTCGAACGTGTGATGAGAAAACAGGGAGGGGCCTCGAGACCCACCCCTACTCTTCGTCACGTTCGACTGTAACAAGTTCCCTAGGTCGATGCGTGTCGGTTGGTATCGCTACCGCGTGAAAGCATTCGTGCCACTGCCGCGGAGGTGCTATACTAATCACTCATGTCGACGTGCAAAGTCAGGGTTACCCGAAATCTGTGTAAGTTGCTCCAAGGCCACACACGATAAGTCCAAATCTTGTGTGGCCAAGTGTGTCAAGTACGGAGAGTCGCATCCCGCTTCTCGAAACAATGTGGTGTGTATCTCCTTGAGATGGAAATCCTGGCCCATCCAGGCCTAAGGGCACGGTCGATTCCGCGCCCATTTGGAACCCTTCTGCGGGTTCTACCCACCCCGGGCGCTTCTCATGTAAAGCTGGCGGAACAAAGGGTCCACAAGCAGCCCCCGGCTAAAACCAGGAGTCCCCTCACTCCCCCCAGCGTGACCGTTTCCCTTAAGGCGAAATCCTCACGCGCATCCACCGAGTCGTTAGACTCGCAGGAGGCAACACCGCTGAAGTCTGTCGCCAGGCCATCTTCCGGGGTTCCTAATGCTGACCCTCGAAATGAGGAAAGTACCAAAGGAGCTTCGGTTCCTTCGCCCACACCCACTGGTAAGCTCGGAGACTGTGAGTTCTGCAAAGGGACCACCGCCTCCCCCCGCTCGCCTAAGGTTTCGAAGCAAAAAGAGGAAAAGACCCGCATGTCGAGCCCAACCTCCCTCGATAAGCCCTCGAAGGCGACAGCGCCTTCAGCGCCCGGAGTTCTGCCTCCGGAAAGCTTACGGCATTTCTCGTAAGGGTCTTATCTTCGAAGAGGGCCCCCGCGTCTCCTCCGGAGACTCATACCAGTCCCCAGAGGCCACAATACCGTGGGCATCGGCCGCCTCGACCTCTACCTGAATGGAGAAGTGCCCTGTGGTGAAAGAATGCTAATGCATTGGGGGAAGGGAGTCGGGGCAGAGAGGAGCCTGAGGTCCGTAAAAGATCTCTCGATAGCCATTCACTCCTTCGTTTGCGCTCTAGAGCGCTGCCTTCTTCCTCCCCCGCGACTTCTGTTCTGGGGCCATTGGTGGCATACTGCCGGATGAGAGCGGTCCTGTTATAGATCAGCGGATCGATGTCAACCCCTCTACCTGGGATGACCGCATCCTGGCGTCCTCCAAGGCGTAAGACCAATTAACCAAATCCTGAAGATAGTACTACCTGAGCCGTGTGTTAAGGTGGGCCTCTTCCTGCCTAAGTAGGTGATGACGTAGCCGGTGAAGGTTGAATAGTGCCTTCAATTCCTCGGGTCCTAAGGGGCGGAGACGGGCCTGGAGCTGCGCCACTACAAGCTCCCAATCAAGGGTAATTCTAGTTGAAGAAATACGGCGAGGGATGTCCTGGGATCCTTGGAATCCTGAGGCCTGCGACGGGACGTCGTCCAGAGCCTCAGCTAGGGAACGAGTAACAAATGATTGTCCGGGGGTTAGGAGCCACTTTGCTAACATTCATTGACCCCTGGACCTGCCTCCGGAGATCGGGCGTTGTGGGCTTGGGCGCAACTAAGTATCTAGTTGGAGAAGAAATAGACCCACTTAGCTCAACTGGGTTCGAATCCAGTCGTTCACTACGGGAATTCGTCGGCTTATTAGTGCGCTTAGCCGGTATAGGGTAGGCTATTCGAAATAAATTCCTACAAATATTATTTTATGAATAAAGAGAAACTATGCACACACATTTCTTCAATGGAATTGACGCAGACTGCGGGACAACGGGGAGTTGCAGGGACTCGTCTCCTCCCGTTCCCCGTTAGCTATCGTTTTGCAGGAGCCCATGCTGGGCGCGTGCCCCCAGCCGACCCTCCTGGGGTATAAGGGTTTTACGACCCCACCAACACGGGACGGTGGGATGTGCGATTTACACCCGGTATGCCCCGTTAGGGGCGCGGCGATTTGCCATCCTGACGGGATCCAGCGCTCCGTCCGGCCCCAGATTAGCCTCTATTCCTTCCTTCAGATAGCCTGTATTTCTCCCCTACTTCGTCGCTTTTCAAACAACCTCTCGCACAGCTTTCTCTGGCCAGCCTCTAATTTCACAGGGTAGATGCTGACCTTCTTCTCAGCCAACCATCCCGGATCGGGGCTGAGGGGGAAGGGGACAATGTTCCCTAACCCCTGAGCTCCGGTCTGGGGTGGTTGGTTTTTAACAACCTGCTTCATCCCCACCCATACCTTCACAATCTATCTTTTTTACGCTGTGTCCAAGGTGGAGCCGCCATGCCGATGGACTGCCAGGCAACCAGGCGGGAGGGGTGGTCCCAAATAGCAGCGCCTGGCTCTGCCGGGCCTGTAAGCACCTCTTGCAGTGCGGGCAACTCCGAGAGGTGATGCGCGATTGCGTCCCGTGATACAAATAGGGTCACCATGCCCAATGATGAATATAAAAAAACCTCAACCCCCAACTTTCCCTGTAACATCAACGGAGCCGCCCTCGGGCATCTCCACCTAAAAAATGGAGGCACCCCATCCCTTGTGCTTGTGCAGGGGACCCTCCATATCTCTCTACCTGGAGGTGCTTTCGGGCACCTCCCTCTTTCCAGCGTCAGTCCCTTCTGTTCTTTCCAAGGGGACTGCCAAGAAAGCCAGCAGGCAGCCCTTTGCCAGCCGCTCCACATAGAAGCAGCTAGGTAGGGCAAACCCCCTTAGGGGGGAGGGAAGCCAGGCCCCTTCGGTCGCTTCCCTCAAAAGACCTGCTGGCAAGAATTTTAAACCTTGCCGGGGTCAAGGCCTGTGCCTCCCAAAAAACAAGACTGGTGATGCTGCCAAGGGGACCTGCGATGTTCTGGAAGGGGATGGCCAACTGGATGCCCCTCCTGTGATAGACATGGTCTTTGAGGAAACCCAGCCTCAGACGGTAGGGCCTTCCACGGGGGAGAATCCAGGCTTGGCACTGAACCCGAATCCGCCCCTATGCAAGGTCCTCCGCAAACGGCTGGGGCCTCCGAGGCAGTACAAGGAGGGGAGGAATCTCCTCTGACTGGTGCCCCTGCGACCACTAGGACCTTCTCCATTTTGGAGAAGGACCTGGCCTGGGGGCTCCTTCCGGCGGAGGTGAGAAGCGGGTTCATTCCCTGCCCTCCTCTCCAAAAAAGAAGGGACAAGTTTCTTCACGCTCAAAAATTGTAAGGATATAATTAGTCCTGCTAAAGCCCTCAACACAGAACACTCTCCTAAAGAAGCCTGTTCATTTGAATTCATTTCACTATACACAAACGACATTCATCATATTGCAGGGAAGGATGCCCTCTCTAAAGCCCCCATCCTCGATTGCAACATGCAATCTGCTACACATACACAAAAACATCGGCATATCAAAATAGCACTAGATCCTTCATGTCATGCAATACATTCATCTTTTCCTTCCTCTTCTATTATTGATTATACAGCACCTGCAAAATCCCAATCAACAGATCTGCGACTTGTTGAACTTCAAGACGATGCTAGTATCTCCCTTAAATTTTACAAAGTAGCACTCCCATCCTCTTCTCTCTCTCATTTGCGATTTATCAAAAGGTTTTGTATGGCTTTATCTCGCTTTCAAATTTTGCAAACTAATCTTTGATTTTCATCATAATCTTGGCCATTTAGGTACTAGAAACACTTTCAAATCTATTTCAGAAGGACAAAGTGCAACAGCACACAAAACCACCTTACGCACAATTTACTGCACCAGAGTGCAACTCAAGAAGGCTACAAGTATCTTCTCACAGTTATCTGCCATTTTTCAACATAAATTGAGGCATATCCATTAAAGGACAGGACATCAGAGTCTGTAATTGACACTTTTTTCACTCATTACATCTCAAGATTTGGTGCTCAGGTTAAAATAATCTTTGATAATGATCTTCAATTCCATTCAGGATTATTTCATAAATTACTAAGGCTAACTGCCACATAATACATTTTTACATCGCTGGCAAATGCCTATTGCAACTCTGTGTTAGAAAGATGCCATCGTACCCTAAAAAGCTCCCTGCTAGCCAAAGTAGATCCTAGTGATTGGCTACAAAATTTACCTACAACTCTGCTCGCTATTTGCAACAATCCCTGTCAGGGGACATGATATTTTCCTGCACAAATTGTTTTTGGCACTCCCTTACAACTCCCGGGTGAATTGTTTGTCTACAGAAACACAGATCCCTTACAACACAAAACAATACAATAACATCAGAAAACCATGGTCACTTGCCCCAATAACTTCCAGGCTTATTTTGAAACAAGATACTTTTATTCCCAAGGAGCTTGATACATACACTCATGTTTTCCTAAAGGATGCACAGATTCGCCCATTTTTCAACACCATACAAGGGCCCATATAAAATCCTAAAAAGACATCAACATTCATACACTCTCCAAGGCCCAACTGGCCCCTTGAAGGCACACATCCGCAATATCAAACAAGCACATTTTGATTCCCCCACAAATTCTATCGGAAATGTTACCCCTAGTTCTTTAGTACCAGCCATTGACCCCCCACCCCCAGATGTCTAACACGTTCCCTTACATGGAATCTAAGAAACAACACCATCTGCCTCATACCACCAAAATGCACATATTAAAATCTACACTATGAGCAAACTGTCTTCCTTTCACTATTTTCAATGTACATATTTATGTTTTAACCAAACTACCTACTTTTAAATGGTATAATGATTTGATTGGTGCCAAGATTAATTGCAATGACAAATGACTGTTAGGGTTTGTTTACACTCTTTCAGACATTCTCCTCACCCAGTTCATTTTTATCCTTGAATTTTTTACACTGAATTGGTGCGCACAGCTGAACAAAAATGACCATTTGACCACCGAGTTTCAAAGTTTATCGCTTGAGATTTCAGAGTATATCATTCATATGGGTTTTATCGTATAAATGTCGACTTAATTATTATCATTCACCTTGTACAAATTTGACCTAATTGTTCTGTATAAGTATTTTAATCATCATTCTACTTTAATAATGCTTGATGTATCGAATTGATATTTAGTTCACAAGAACTAATATAATTTATACTTGTGTATTATTTTTTTAAGTCAGTGTTTACATGAAACACTAATTCATTGGTCAACGAATTAGTGTTATCGTGTAAATACTGACTTATTATTATTACGAACTCTGTACCAATTTGACAGAAATATTTTTAGTTTGCATAATTTACCTTAAGTATGGTCATTTATTACCCAACTAAGGAATTTAGACCCATACCAAGGTGGGGTAATCTTCTTCAGAGTATCAGCGTTGCTTGTTAATAGTGCCTCATATAGGCACTAATATGAGAATCTGTAGCTGAATTGGTCAGGGTGGTTGTTCCATTCCTTCTCAAGCTTCGTCTTGCATGTGTTGAGTGTGGGTGCGTTGATAGTTTCCTGGCTGAGGACGTTCCAAGCCTGGGTCACCTGCGCTGCAAAGAAGTGGTTCCTTGGACTTGGCTTATGTTGGACCTGCAGTTTCCTGTCGTGTCCTCTGGTGGTCCTGCTGAGTGATGACCTGAGCATTGTGTTGCTGCAGACAGGGCATTCTCTATTGAACCGCACCGAGTTGAACCCCCTGAGTATTATTAAGGCCTGAAGGATGTCTGTCTGCTGCCGCCGCCTGTACTCTAGTGTTGAAAGGTCAAGAGTTTGTAAGCGTTCTGGATAGGAGAGTGAAGCAAACCCCTGGACCAATCGAGTTGCTCTTCTCTGCACCTTTTTTAATGCATCTCGGTCATGCTTAAGTTTGGGTGACCACACCACTAACGCATACTCAAGGTGTGCGCAAATAAGGCTCTTGTAAAGAAGCGTAAAGGACTGCTTGTTCAGTGCTGTAAGGGTGTGCTTTAGTGCCCCTAGAATCTTGTTTGCCTTGTTTGTCTGCATCTGTATATCTTTTTCTTGCTTAATTCCATCCTGAATGTGGGTTGTGCCATCTTCCTTCTTCATTGTGTAGACATGTTCAGCATTATTATGGCCTAGGTGCATTACTTTACACTTTTCTGGATGAAATTTCATCTGCATGGTATGAGTCCAGGCCTGTAGCTGGTCAAGATCTTTCTGCAGGATGGTCTGGTATGCTTCTTGTGAGTCTATTATTGCTTGATATATCTTGGTGTCATCAGCAAACATTAAGATGAAACCCTTCAGTAATTCTGGGATGTAATTTACAGAGTGAGAATAGGAGGGGGGCCTAATACTGTACCCTGAGGTACTCCACTCTTAACCAGTGCCCACTCTGAGAGAGTGCCATTGACTGAGACCTGTTGCTTCCTTGTTGTTAGGAAGTTCCTCATCCTTCCCAGCATGGTGCCCTTAATTCCAAATGTCTCTATTTGTTTCAACAACCGTTCATGAGGAACTTTGTCAAAGGCTTTTTCATAATCAAGGAAGATCACATCAACTAGTAGGCCAGGACTCAAAGCTTCCATCCAAATGTCCAGTGCTTCAATCAGGTTTGTTACTGTAGACTTCCCAGATAAAAAACAATGCTGATTTGGGCTTGATAAGGTATTTTGCTTCAAGTGTTAGGTAATGTCTTCAGTGATGATTCTTTCAAGTATTTTTTATACCACAGATGTTAGTGATACTGGCCTATAGTTAGCTGGGTCTGTTTTCTTCCCCTTTTTGTAAATGGGAACTACTGTGGCTATCTTCCATTGTGTTGGAACTTCTCCTTTCGACAGGCTCTGGTTGAACAAAATGCTTAGGGGTGTCGCTAGTATGTTAGCTAGCTTTTTTTTTAGTACTCGAGAGTGGATTGCATCTGGGCCAGGTGTCCTTAAGGCTTCAAGCTTTTTGAGGACCCAATCTCTTGTGACAGTAATCTGCAACTCCGATGATAGTAGTTTTTCTGTAAAAGATGGTAATGAGGCTAGGTTCTCATATGTGAACATGCTCGCATATTGCTCGTTCAAAATGTCTGCCTTGCTTTTGTCATCCGTCACATATTCGCCCTTTTTGTTTGGAAGATTGGCCAGTGTTGACCTAGTTGCTCGCTGGCTATTGACATATCTCCAGAAAGCCTTGGCATTTGTCTTTATTTCTTTTGCCAACTTAGCCTCAAAGCTTTTGAAAACTTTTCTAGTTTCAAGTGATGCCTCATTTCTTGCTGTGATATACCGGAGATGGTCTTGACTATCTTTAGTATTTAGGTATCTAATATTACAGTGATGATGCTTATTCTTCATACTACGTAGTGCTCTCCAATTTATCCAAAGTGGTTTTGCCTTGGTTCTTGAGTAAATATGGATTTTAGAAGGTGTGTATCTTTTTACCACATCTGTGATTGACATGTCTATGATGTCTGCCATTTCTTGGGTGGATTTGCCTTCTAGTTTGTTCATCCAGTCTATATTCAATTACTGGTGTATAGCAGTGAAATCTGCCTTGTTGTAATCCAAGTATGATTTGGATGGGGACATAGTTTCCTTGCTGAAAATCAGTTTGAAGGTAATGCCTACATGGTCACTGGCTCCCAGTGGGTCAAGGTGGGTTAGCTGTTCAATCATATCTCTTTCGTTGGTAAAAATCAAGTCATCCAGGGTGGGATTCTGTCCCTGTCTAAACCATGTAGGCTCTGTGATGTGATGCAAGAGGAATGTGTCTCTGATGCACTCAATAAATCTTGAAAGGTGGTTCTCGGTTCTCCATGTTATAGTTGGGTGATTGAAGTCACCCATCAGAACTATATGCGTATAGTTATTTGAAGTTGCCCAGTGGAGGGTGTTGTAAAGGTTGGCATCATAGTTTCTGCAACTGCGAGGTTGCCACTGCGGTATATGCATCCCATGAGAAGTTTGGAGCCACTTGAATCTATTATTGTTGCCCATGTGTTGTCCTTGTATGGGTCCGAGCACTTGAGGAAAATCTGCCTCGCCTTATGGGTTGATTTAACATAACAACATAACATAATTTCACGGATGACAAAAGCCACAAGGGCCTATCAAAGGTCATCCGCATCCGTCAAAACCCACTCACATAGGACTATATCAATAATCGCCAGGGGAAGACAAAATCAAAGCCCCCCCACAATATAATATAACAGATGACAAAAGCCACAAGGACCCATCATAGGTCATCCGAGTCAAACGGCCTCTTTTTTAAGGCACCCAAACTCCCAAGAAAACTACATCCAGAGGATTGCGTCCCGTAACAAGGGTATCACCAATCAAGGCTTGTCAAGAACTAAAACATGCAGCTATAGATATATACAAACAATATTAATATATACAAAACTTAGGAACCATCACAACCTTCCCTCCACCTCATCCAACCTACTCTTAAATAAATTTAAATTTGGACTACCTACTACCCTCGGCAGCAATTTGTTCCAAAAGTCGACCACTCTATTGGTGAAAAAATATTTTCTTAAATCCAACCTACACCCTTGCTTTTTAATTTTCAAGTGGTGACCTCTGTTCTGTTCTGTTTGAGGTTCGAGATATTGCCTTTACTTCGGCATCTCTTAAATATACATTATGTCTTGTTTATTTCTTTTTGTATTGTTTGTTTTGCAGAATTTATTATCTTTGTCATCTTATTAAGCTTTTTTCACCCTTGTCATTAATAACTATATATTTACGTATCAGGCACACTTGATTAGGATTGTCCTTGTCATCACTTGATTAGGTTTTTCACCATCGTCATTATTAATTAGATAAGATATTTACATACACATACTGGTGCCTATTGTCATTATTAGTTATATATTTACATACACATATATGAGTGCCTATTTTTCATCATTTACTTTGGCTATTTATCAATCTTATTAAATTGCTTTATCCATTAGTTTTTTTCTCATCATCCAAGCCTCTTTCAGGAAATTTTTACATTTATATTCTTCTTCCTCTTGGATATTATTAAATAGTAGTAACTTCTCTATTCTTATCTCTCTTATTTCAAATTTTTTTCTGATTTTTTCCAATTTGCTACATTTTATAAGAAAGTGTTCCAAAGTTTCCTCTTCTTCATTACACAGTTTACACTTTGTATCTCCTCCTACATAAATCTTCCTCCATTCAAGGTTCAAAGTGTTTGTTCTACATTTAAACATAAGAATTGATGGAAAATCATTACGATAAATTTTTTCTTCTTTAATCTCTCTTTTATTTTCCTGGTATAATTTGAGAGTGTGTTTTTTATTCAAATTCTCAATCCATAACTCGGTATCAAAATTCATTGTCAGTTCTTTTAGTTTTTCTTTATTTATTTCTCTTAGCTTCTTTGTATTTATTTCAATAAACTCCATATATTTCCTTACTATGTCATTCCATTGTTTGTCCAGTTTTTTGTCCATCATTTCTTTCATGATTGTTTTACTCAATGGTGCACCTTTATCCAGAACATATTTAATGTAACCCAATTTTGTTTCTATATCTCTTTTTAACATGGATGATGCTCCAATTTCGCCACGAAGAACAACTGAAGGTGTAAACCTTGGGGCTCCTAATATATTCCGCCAAACTGAATTTTCAATTCTTTGTAGCTCTTCTATTTCTTTCTTTTTCCAACATATTACTGCTGTTCCTGCCAATATACTAGGCAATATAATGCTTTTCCAGAAGGTTTTTCCAATCATTACCTTGTTACATGATCTTGAGATAACTGAGAATGTTAGATTTTTCATCTTTTTAGCTTGATATATTTTTTCTTCTCTATGTTTTCTAAAACAGTCCGATTTCCATCATCTAACTCAAAAAACTTGCTAACATCCAATTTATCTATCCCAGAAAATTTTTTAAAGAGCTCAATCATATCCCCTCTCACACACCTCCTTTTGAACCAGAACATATTTAATACCCTCAGTCTATCTATATATTCAAGGTGCCTCAGGAAAGGAATAATCTTTGTTGCCCTCCATTGCACTGACTCAAGAAGGTTAATATCATAAGTTTAACATATATGCATGAACGTTCCTCTGGTACTTGGAGCAGACAAGTCACTAATGAACAATTCATAGCTTGGTATTGCCATGGTTTGAAGGTCTGGTATACAGCCAATTTTTGGTTTGATTTCAGTCAAGGCTATAATGTCATATTCTTCAGTACTAAGCAATGTTAGTAGTGCATCATATTTGCTCATCAGCGAGTTATCTACATTTGAGTAATATATTTTCATGTTGCCTGTCTTGTTTGGGCCCAGTTTTTCGTTGCTGTTTGCGTGATTGTTTATTCCTTTTGTATTTCCATGATGTCCTCTTTTTATCACTCACTGCTTGCTTAGTTCCTGTTCCCTGCAGGTCTTGAGTTGAGCTCAGAAGTTTTTTGATTGCACCATTTGTTTTTTTGTTAAGTCGGGTCTAATGAATACTTCTTTGTATATGTTATTTCCACTTGTTCTGAGTTCCTTTGCTTTAGCTAGTATCTGTTTCTTGATACTGAGAGTTTCAAGAGATATTTTCAGTAGCCGGGGTTTAACAGGGTCGCGGTTATCCTGGTTGCCTAGCCTGGTTGAGTGGCGATTTTCACTACCATATTGAACTCTTCTAACACCATAATGTCTGTTTGCTGAGTATCCTGGGTTTGTTCTGGTAGATTGGTAATAATGAGATTCAGTTGTCTCCTCTTTATATCCTCAAGTTCAGCGAGGGCCTTACCTTAATTGTCTGGTGTCAGGTACTGGAGAAGGTATTTATGCGGTAATAAGATTGAGTTTTCTTTCCATTGCTTGTATCGTCTCTGTAGTTTTGTCACTTACTTGTGTGGTCATCTCTTCCTCCATGCTCAACATCTTAGCTTCTAGTGTCCCGCATTGCACCACGACTGTTCCCATGGACCTATCCCCCAATGCCGCAATGGCTTCAGGTTGCTTTCTGTTGTCTCTGAAATGGACACACTCGTGTGACGCATCGCTATTTGATGGAGCGCTGGCCAGCGCCCTACTGTGAAGCCTGCGTTGCCCCCCACTCACTGTTTGGCACATTCTTGTTGAATGTCCCAGTCTGGGCGATCTTCGCGCACGTTACCTGTCCCGGTACCGAGATGGGCAGGGTCACTACCGCCTGTCCCTTGTACTCGGGACAAGTGTGTGCAGATTGACTTTTGGGGGGAGGCTGGCCTTCTCCCTATTATTTAACCAGGGTTTTTTGTTTTGTTTTTTTACCCTTGTAGGTTGCACGCTTCTGCACCAGGGGACCTCCCCCCCGATGCAGGAACTTGCTTACTGCTCGCTTCCTTTTCTCCTTTTTTTTTTACATTTTTGGTTTTGGGTTTGGGTTGTTTTTTGTCTTTTTGAATTTGATTTTAAAGTAGCCTAGTACAAGGCAGGTTTTTAATACGGCAACTAATGCCCAAGTAGGCAGTCGCCAGATGAGCTCTTTAAAAAAAAAATAAAATCTAGTGTCCCGAGCTAGCCAATACCTTGGATGTTTACAGAGTTGGATTCTGTTACATCTGTAGACTTAAGGGCTTGGGCTTCTAAGCTTCATAAGAACATAAGAAGAACATAAGAAAAGAAGGAGACTGCAAAAGACCATTCATGGCCTACACTTGGCAGCTCCTGTTCCATTCAACACACAAAAGATTTCTTACCAGAGAAAAGTCATCAACATTGTCACCCTTAACAGGAGTTCGTCAGATCTAATCTACAATATACATAAAATGCATCCAGAGGATTATGTCCATTCATGCAACCGCAAAATATAATCTTCCCACTCCTTAGAAAAATATATACATATGTACATAAAAAAAAAGTCAGTCCCATCTAGCAGCTTCATCCATATATTTATCTAATCTATTCTTAAAACTACCCAGAGAGGAGGCTTCTATCACATGCCTAGTGAGCCTATTCCATTCATCTACCACACGATTTGTAAACCAATTCCTCCCAATCTCCTTCCTAAACCTATACTTATCAAGCTTAAACCCATTGCTACGTGTCCTGTCATGTTCACTAAGTATAAGAACCTTACCCAGATCCCCTTTATTATATCCTTTTACCCATTTGAAGACTTCAATCAATTCCCCTCTGACTCTTCTCCTTTCCAATGTATGTAGATTTAGAACTTCCTAGCCTATCTTCAAATTCTTCCTGTTTATCAGCATTTTTCGCTACATAATCCTTTAATTCCTCAACTGATTTTACAAGTACTACGTGTTTTTCTGCTTTTCTTCAAGCTTCTTCATCTTGTCATTTAACTTTGCACTGCCCACCTGACAAAAACCACAGTTCCATTTCCATTGTTTTTCCTCCTTATTATGTACCCTAAAATCGTAAATGGCTTCGGGGATATTTTCACAGGCAACATGAAACCAATTTTCGCAGACCTCGCATTCCAAACTGTGGTCAGTCAGTCACACCAGTTTTACACTGAATACAAGTCGCCTCCTTAGTACTATTTTCATCACTCATTGGTTTGCCAGTGTCAATTCCTTTGTCATCTCTTCCTGAACATACCTGTTGGGCATTATTAGGTCTCCTGGGGGTTGGTAGTAGTGACTTTAAGGCCAGAGGTTTGGTTATAGATTTCAGGCACTCAGATTGTTGTGGTTTTTTGCTTGGAGATACGCTGTTATTATTATTATTATTATAAGGTTGTGAAAATGGCCGCTGTACCGTTAGGGCCCTTCATTTTTCGTATCTCACTTTGTTGACATTTTTTTAGTTTTATAAGTATAAGGCCAAGGAAGAGGGCGATATATTTCCAATCTTTCGATGTGGGACAGGCCACAAATTTCAAAATGTAAACAAGGTAATACAAGGTATTATTGAAGCATTTTCAACTTGTCTAGCCTAATTCTACCTATAAAGCATTGTTAAAAAAGTTCAAATCAACATAAAGTTCAGCCGAAAAAGCAAAAAGATAAAATAAAACGCACAAAATATATAAAACAAAGCTTTTTTGGTAAATATGTAGATTAGCAGCCCGCCCCCCCCCCCAAATTGTGTAAATATTATCATTCACTCGTGTCGGAATATTCATGCGTGTTTGAGTCCTTTTTGAATTATTATTCTATAAACAATTAGGATTATATACTGGGGGGCTGTGCCCCCCAGACCCCCACCAATTTAATGAAACTCAGGATCATCGTAGTGTAGTCCCCCCATTGTGTTTACCCCCACACTGGCCGTCAACTTAAATGTACTCCAAAAATGTGAAACATTTTTGAACACGGACGAAATAGTACGTCCCATCGTTCGCGCCGCTAATCTACATATTTACCAATGGTAAATATGTAGATTAGCGGCCCGGCTGGAAAAAAAATTTGGGTGTAAATATTATCGTTCAATTATGTCGGAATATTCATGCGCATTTGAGTCCTTTTCGAATTATTATTCTATAAACAATTAGGATTATATACTGGGGGGCTGTGCCCCCAGACCCCCCCCCATTTAATGAAACTCAGGATTATCGTAGTGTAGTGCCCCCATTGTGTTTACCCCCACACGAGCCATCAACTTAAATGTACTCCAAAAATGTGAAACATTTTGGAACATGGACGAAATAGTACGTCCCATCGTTCGCGCCGATAATCTACATATTTACCAAAAAAATTAAATAAAATAGAAAAAAAAAAATCGCGCCCAAAATCAGCGGCCCATGATTGGTAAATATGTAGATTAGCAACTCGGCTGAAAGTGTTTTTTTGGTAAATATTTTCGTTCACTCCTGCAGAAATATTCATGTGCGTTTGAGTCGTCTCACATCAGACTCCCACCCCCACCCCCATTATAATTCGCAAAACGATTAAAGGCGCTGACATGATTTGGTTAAATCATTCACCTCTGTAAATGTTAGGACATTAGTCTATAAACAATTTAATGAAACTCAGGATCATTGTAGTGCGGTCCCCCCATTGTGTTTACCCCCACACGAGCCGTCACCTTAAATGTACTCCAAAAACGTGAAACATTTTGGAACACGGACGAAATAGTACGTCCCATCGTTCGAGTCGCTAATCTATATATTTACCCCATGATTTTATGAGCTACTTTTGTAGCCACTTTTTTGTTCTACCTAGAAGAGAATAAAAAGTAAGCTTTTTGAGACACTTTCGAACTGTTAATATTCATAATTAGAAAGCAAAACATAAAATTGAATGCAAAAGTCGAATACTAAAATGAAATGTGGTTATGCCTATAGTCTTTAGATCTCTGGTTTCGTTTCGGTTTTTTTACGTCGAGAATAAAGATTAACAGGCAGTTTCTAAATGGGAGTCTTTTCCACCCATACTTTAGCGTGGGTTTTTTTCGCGGGGCGGGGGGTGCACCCCTCACACACCCCGCCAATTAAAAAAGTAATATTCCTAATTCGAAAGCACAGACATGAGATTTCAAAACGCATAAATTATTTCCCTCAAGCCGGTGGGTATAATTTTGCGGCGGCGACCCAGAATGCGTGGAACCTCTTTTATGCAGGGATATTTTTTGATGAAAAGAGAGATTGAGAGATACCCATCCATATTGGGGCACACGGTCTCTCGTATCCTTCCAGACTCGATATTCTGAGTGCTGGCTCCAGCCTCGGTAACAAAAAATGTACGACAACGTAAAAAAAAAAACATATTTAGTAACTGTCACTTCAGATTTACAAGTATGGCACTTGGTCTTGCTTTTAAGTAACTAATGGTTAACTAAAAAATCGTTGGTTTTCTCGGGATCAGTGAAAATCACACCTAGATGGTGGACCGATAGAGAACATACACTGCACAAGCCATTTCGATAAAACTGACGCGTAACGCTTGCGCGAGAGTATTTATACGAGATACAATTAATAGTTTGCATAAAAGCAAAAATATAATAAAAAGCAGAAAATATATATAAAAAAGCTTTTGTTATACTTCGTTTGGGCAAACACAATTCCTTGCCAAGAGGAAAAAGTTAGTGTTTTTTTTGTAATAAATAAAATATGTTTAAAGACAAAATAGTGGCAGGCGTAGAGTATTTAGACTAGATCGATAATTATAAACCACAACAGAGTAGAGGATGAGAAATTATAGATTTCTGAGAGCTCAGTCGTTGCTCTGATGGTCAGTGGAAATGACCTCTACCTGAGAGGAGGTAGGTTTCTCCCTATAGATAAAATCCTCCACACGGTCATCGGTGCCGTGGACGACTGTGGGCAGAAAACCCGCAAGCGTGTTGTAGTTGGGATGCTCCTGAGGAGAGGTCCAACACGGACCGCTCACTCGATGAACGTCTCTTTAAACTAGCGCCTGGCAGATTTGTGTACGGCAGAGGGGGTCTTTTTTGTGGACCCGCACCGCACCTTTTATGGTAGAAATGATCTCTACCAAAGGGATGGGGTACATCTTTCCTTTAAAGGAAAGGCCTTTCTGTCGAACATCATCCAGGATGTCGTAGAGAGGACTCAAAGGAGTGCCCGGCCCATTGGGAAGGCAGACGTACGCCAGTACGCTCGAGTCACTCCCCAAACAACCTTCTCGAAGGCTGTCAAAAATGGTGCCACCACGACAACCAAGATGCCGGGAAACGGAAGAGTATAGGGGGTCCTACATTAAGGGACTCCCTGAAAGTTCTTCTGTTCAATGCGATGTCAATCAGGAACAAGTTTCCTGTGCTCCGTTGCCTCGTAGCGACGGAATAACCCGAAAGGAGAGCCATAACAGAATTGTGGATAAAAACTTCAAACCGAGACTTTGAAGGTGAATTCACGGTTCCTGGCTACCAACTCTTCTATAAAGATAGGCCAGACAAAGAGGGTGGCGGTGTAATGTTGTATGTCAAGGATACAATCGAATCTACGAACTGCAACATTATATGCGACCACGAGCTCCTAGGCGTTGACCTAGAGATAGGTCCTGTCAGATAGAGGACCCTGCTGCTTGGGTCGAGTCTCTTGTTGTGGCGGGATATCCATTGAACGCTGCTCTGAGATCTTGGCCGTCGTGAAGGGCACTAGTAGGACTTTAGTACGGGGCGTGCTCCGTTGTTCACCTGGTGACAAATCGATGGCCCCTTCGGGGACTGTCAGTGCTGCTTGGTTGGGAACCACGGCACGTGCCGAGGTTTGACGACTCGGTCGGACGAACAGCAGCACATGGAGCGTGCCTTCTGAAAGATCCAAAACCTCTCCGATGGATAGGCGGGGACAACTCACCAACCTCCTTTTTTACTATTGATTGGTCGCAAAGTTTTGAGAGAGAGAAAGTGTTCAAAATGACAGGGAAAAAAGGTCCAGCTGCACTCAAATATACTTGTGCTATATGCCAGAAGGATAAGTGGTGCGTGGACTTCCCGGAAGGATGTTTTTCACAATGCCACCCGGAAGTATATGCACCGACTGCATCCTTAAAGGAGAGGTCCGAGAGGCAGTGGCATACTGCAATGAACTCAAGGATCTCTTCACAACCTCTGAAGAAAAATCTAGGGGGCTGGAAAGTAAAATACAGACCCTAGAAACGCAGCACGCGCTTCAGATTCGGCGTCTCGAGGAGAGAATCCTAGAGCTAGCCTCTAAACTAGAGGCCCAGTCAGCTCAAGCTCGAGACGAAAGTCCCACTGACTTGGGTGGTTCCGCCGATGTGACTCCAGCTCAAGGAGCTGAAACTGCATTGGCAGTCCCACTTTAGACATGCGGAGAAGCCAATAAGAAAAAGAATAAAAAGAAGATAAACGACCAAAATGCAGCTCACCTCAGTGTAGAGGATTCGAGCGTTACTGGTGTTCAAGGGAAAGTTGAAAGAGAAGAAGAGAAAAGAGAAACAGAAGAAAAGACGAATGAAGATCGAAAAAAGGGAAGAAGAAAAACAAGGGAAATACGGAGACAAAAGAGAAAAGAGATAAGTCTATGGCGAAAGAAAAGAGTGCAGTCAAATGTGCGAGGGTCAACATTATTGGGGACTCTCAAGCACGGGCCCTGCAACCCCTGCTAGCAGCACGCCTTCGCATGAGTGTGAAGGTAACTTGCCTACCAGGAAGGGGAAACCAGCAGATCAGAGTAGAGACGGAGAAATCTCAGATTTCTGAGAACTCAGTCGTTGCCCTAATGGTAAGTGGCAACGACCTTTACTGGAGAGGAGGAAGGATAGGCCCCACAGAAAGGATTCTCAACACAGTCATGGGTGCTGTGGACGACTGTGGGCTAAAAACACACAGACGTGTAGTGGCCGGGATGCTCCCAAAAAAGAGGTTCAACCCGGACCGCTCACTCGAGGAACGCCTCTCTTAATCGACGCCTCAGAGATTTGTGTACTGCAGAGGGGGTCTTTTTGGTGGACCCTTACCGCACCTCCTATGGTAGAAATGATCTCTACCAATGGGATGGAATACATATATCATTTAAAGGAAAGGCCGTACTCTGCAACATGATACAAAATGTCGTGGGACGGACCCTAAGTAGTGTCAGGCCTAGAGTGAACCAGAGGTACGTTAGTACGCCCGTGTGACTCCTGGAACGACCTTCTCGGAGGTCGCAAAGAGGAATGGCACCGCTCCAGCAAGCAAGCCGGGAAACGGAAGAGAGTAGGGAGTCCTACATTAGGGGACTCCCTGAAAGTTCTTCTGTTCAATGCCAGGTCAATCAGGAACAAGTTTCTTGAGCTCCGTGGCCTCGTAGCAACAGAAGAACCTGAGATAGTAGCCATAACGGATTCATGGATTAAAACCTTAACCCGAGATTTTAAAGGTGAATTCACGAGAGGGTGGCGGTGGGTGTTGTATGTCAAAGATACTCTCAACTCAACGGATTGCAACATCGTATCCGACCATGAACTACTAGGTGTTGACCTAGAGATAGGTTCTGCCAAATACAGGACCCTGGTGCTTTATAGACCTCCTGCCCAACTCGTTGAAAAGGACAAAGATCTGTACCAGCTACTAGGAGAACTTGTCGAAGACAGAGTGTGTATTGTCATGGGTGATTTCAACACACAAGTTGACTGGGAAACCAGAGCAGCATGTGGTGAGAACGCACTACTCCTGGAGTTCGCGAACAACGAGTTCCTGACTCAATGGGTGAGAGAACCAACGAGAAGAGACAATACCCTCGACTTGGTTTTCACCTCTGATGATGACATCGTTGAGGACCTCTCTGTTAGCGAAGAGCTCGGTGGCAGTAACCACTGACTAATTAGATTTGTATTCAAAGTCCCGAAGGCAAGGCCTGCAACTAGTAAATCGAGGAAACTCGATTTGAGAAGAGCAGACTTTGCGGGTCTTCGTGCTGGACTGACTAGCGCGAGACTAGAAGTGTTCGATGCTGTTGAAGACTCGTGGAATAGTTTCAAAACCACATTCACGAGTCGTCAATCGCGTTTCATCCCTCTGAAATGCGCCCGTCGGTCTTCTGTTCAACCAAAGTGGTTTAATCGAGAAATCGGTCAACTGCTTAGGGAGAAGAGAAATGTGTACCGGCAATCGAATGTCTCGGGTGACTTTGACAAATATCGGAGGCTAGCCAGGAGAGTGAAGTCCAGCATAAGGGTGGCTAAGCGGTCTGAGGAACTCCGAGTTGCGAGACTCTGTAAAGAGAATTGCCAAAAGTTCTTTGGTTATGTAAACAGCCGTAAACCAATCCGTCGAACGATTGGCCCTTTGAGGAATGAGGAGGGGGCATTAAAGCATTCAGTTGCAGAAAATGCTAACCTCCTCAACGACTACTTCTCTTCAGTGTTTACTGAAGAGTGTGCTCCCATCCCCCAGCCAACGGATTCCTACTCAGGGAAAAAGCTGGAGGATATGGACCTCTCCGAAGGTAAATAAAAAAGATCACAGACCTAATGGCGAATAAGTCACCTGGCTCGGATGGGTTGCTACATAAAGTGTTGAAAGAAGTGCGCGATCAAGTGTCAGGCACCTAAGCGCAATCTTTAACATGTCAATATGGACCGAATGCGTTCCTAGAGACTCGCGTGAGGCGGAGGTGACTCCTATCTTCAAGAAAGGAGACCGTAGTCAACCGTCGATCTACTGACCTATCAGTCTGACTTCGATAGTCGGTAAACTCATGGAAAGCATGGTGGTGGACAGAATGACTTCTCATTTACAGTCAAACCTGCTACTGAGGAGTTCCCAGCATGGCTTCCGAAGGCAACGGTCATGTATGACGAACCTTGTGGAATTCTAACCACTTCGTGTTCAGTGAGCACGATCGGGACAAGGCGGTGGATGTGGTGTACTTAGACTTTTAGAAAGCCTTTGATAAGGTACCACACCGCCGCCTTCTCCGGAAAGTGCGAGCGCTGGGCATAGACGGAAAAGTAGTCGGCTGGATCGAGAACTGGCTATGTTACAGACGGCAACGGATGTTGCTGAATGGACAGGCTTCTGAGTGGGTGCCCGTTACTAGCGGGGTGCCTCAAGGTTCTGTCCTGGGACCACTACTATTAATTATCTACGTCAATGAAATGGACGGTGATATGGTTGCCAAGATTTCCAAATTTGCCAACGATACCAAGCTTGGTATGAACGTTGCCGATGATGGAAATACTGCAAGCCTGCAGGAAGATCTTGGGAAGATTGGGGAGTGGTATGATACGTGGCAAATGCCTTTCAACGTAAACAAATGCAAGGTGATATATCTCGGCCACCGAAATCCTCAATCACCCTATATCCTTAAGGACACTGCTCTTGAATCCACCGACACTGAGAAGGACTTGGGTGTAACTATCACTAGCGACCTCAAGTTCTCGAAACAGTGCATCGAGGCAGAGAAGAAAGCCCAAAGGATGTTAGGCTATATAAAGCGCCAGTTTGGATACCGTAACAAGGAGATAGTACTTTCTCTGTACAACTCCCTCGTCCGACCGCACCTGGAGTAAGCCGTAAAATTTTGGAGTCCGTTATTTCGAAAAGACATCGCGAGATTGGAACGCGTGCAAGCCAGGGCAACCAAACTGATTCCATCTATCAGACATAAAAGTTATGAAGATAGATTAAGGGAATTAGATATGTTTTCGCTGGAGACCCGGAGACTACGTGGTTAGCTTATCGAAGTATTTAAAATACTTCGAGGCTTCGACAGACTGGACTATGGGGATATTTTCCAGCTCAGCGAGGGAAGAAGAAATCACGGCTACAATCTTGAACTGAAGCGATACCACTGTTATCTGTGTGGGAAATTCTTCACTTACAGTATCTGCTGTAGTTGGAACGCACTTCCCACGGAAGTTGTCAACAGTAAATCTGTTGACCAGTTCAACTCAAGACTAGATAAAGTCTTGCGAAATCGCCGTTAAGATCCTCGCGAGGCATCTTCGAGGTGGTTTCCAACGGACACCTTCGAAGATGGCGCCAAAAGTACCCTCTTTGTATGGACCGTAAGGTCTTCTAGAGTACTTATTTTCCTTGTAGCTCTTCACTCTCTCCCTCTCTCTCTCTCTCTCTCTCTCTCTCTCTCTCTCTCTCTCTTTTCTCTCTCTCTCTCTCTTTTTTCTCTCTCTTTTTCTCTCTCTCTCTCTCTCTCTCTCTCTCTCTTTCTCTCTCTCTCTCTTTCTCTTTCTCTCTCTCTCTTTCTCTCTCTCTCTCTCTCTTTCTCTCTCTCTCTTTCTCTCTCTCTCTCTCTCTCTCTCTCTCTCTCTCTCTCTCTCTCTCTCTCTCTCTCTCTCAGTTAAACACATTAAAAACTCTATTCTTTAACGCAAGATCAATTAGAAACAAATTTACGGAGTTCAGAGCGCTGGTATTGACCAAAAAGTACGACATCATGGGAATAACTGAGACATGGATACATACAGAGTCACGTGATATTATTTCAGAATTCCAGTTAAAAGGATACAAGTTATTTCATAAAGATAGATTACAGAGAGAAGGTGAGGGTGTTCTTTTATATGTACGCGAAGATTTGCACCCTGTAGAATGTAACACTGACTCTGTTTTTGAAATGGTAACGGTTAAAATAAACCAAAAAAAGAACCTATATGTTATTTTAGTTTATAGGAGTCCACATCAGCTCCGGGAGACAGATGACCAATTTTATGAATACTTAACGAACATTTGTAAAGACAAGTTATCAGTGATCATTGGAGATTTTAATTGTGCTAAAATAAACTGGCCTAACAAAACTGCAGACTCAGAAGGACAAAGATTGATTAATTTCATTGAGGATAATTTCCTGACTCAGTGGGTGAAAGAACCAACAATAGATGAAAACACATTGGATTTAGTGTTAACATCAGACGATGAATTGATTTCAAATTTAAATGTTGGAGACAGAATAGGAAATAGTGATCATAACGCAGTAGATTTTGAAATTAATATACCACGTGTCCTACAAAATGACACCACCGCTAAACTTAATTTCAAAAGGGCAAATTATGCTGAACTAAGAAAGAGTTTGAGCACTTTTAGGATAAATAATGAAAAAATAAACGTAGCATGGCATGAATTTAAAAACAATCTTCTAAACAAACAGTTTCAATTCATACCACTGGCTGTTATTAAAGATAAAAATGTTAATAAACCGAAATGGCTATCTCAAGAAATTATGAAACTCATTAGAAACAGAGATAAAAAATATAAAAGGCTAAAATACAACCATAACATAGAAAACATGAATCATTATTTGGAATTGAGAAGAAAAGTTAAAGCTGAGATTACAAGAGCAAAACGAAATGAAGAAATAAGAGCAGCTCAAAATTGCAAAAATAATCCTAAAGAGTTCTTTGCCTTAGTAAACAGCAGAAAACCCATAAAGAACAATATTGGCCCAATAAGAGATAAGTACAATAATTTGCAATTCGATGATATTGGAATAGCAAACACTCTCAACGAATATTTTGTATCTGTTTTCACAAAAGAGCGTAACTCGTATGACTATACAGAAACACGTGAAATGGCTAATATTATACCACTCGAATCGGTTCGATGCAGTGTCGACAACACAAAGAAACTAATAGAGAAGATGAATAAATTTAAATCCCCGGGACCGGATAAAATATACCCAAGAGTTTTAAAAGAAGTCATAAATCAAGTAGCAGAACATCTTACGCAAATTTTCAATTTATCCCTAGAGAGTGGAATTGTTCCTCAAGACTGGAAGATGGCAAATGTAACGCCAATATTTAAGAATGGATGTAAAGAGACTGCCAACAATTTTCGCCTTATAAGTTTAACTTCCGTAGTTGTGAAACTCCTTGAAACTCACATTTCCAATACAATTGTAGAGCATTTAGAAAAGAATAAACTCCTAAATGATTCTCAGCATGGCTTCAGGAGAAAGAGATCTTGCCTCACAAATTTACTAGAATTTTTTCACTATATAAATAAATACCTTGTACGACAATAATAGATCGGTTGACATCTTGTATCTAGACTTCCGAAAGGCATTTGATAAAGTTCCGCATAAGAAGTTGATGTGTAAAGTAAGAGCCTTTGGAATAAAAGGCGAAATTGCAAAAAGGATAGAAAATTGGCTTACGGATAGAAAACAGCGAGTAGTTATAAACGGACAAGCGTCAGAATGGGTTTCCGTTTGTAGTGGCGTCCCGCAAGGCTCTGTCCTTGGCCCGTTGCTATTCATTATGTACGTTAATGATATATATGATGGCCTACTATTGAAAATTACTAAGTTTGCTGATGATTGTAAATTAGGAAAAGGGATAATTACTGAACAGGACGTTCAAGAATTTCAAAATGATATTGATAAAATAGTAAGATGGACGGAAAAATGGGAATTGCCCTTAAATCTTGAAAAGTGTAAAATAATGCATATTGGTTATAATAATCCAAGGAGAGAATACAAACTGTTCGACAATGAGATCAAAGAAACTGAAAATGAAAAAGACCTAGGTGCCTACATTACAAACGATCTAAAGTTTTCACGGCAGTGCATCGAAGTCGAAAAGAAAGCGCAAAGGATTCTTGGATATATAAAACGCCAAATCACTTTCAAAAATAAAATTACAATTCTGAATATGTACAATGCACTAGGAAGGCCACAATTAGAATATTGTTCCCAAGCCTGGTCTCCTTACTTAAGAAAAATTATTGAGAAGTTAGAAAAAGTACAAGCCAGAGCCACGAAATTGATTCCAGAACTAAGGAATTATAATTATGAAACAAGATTAGAAAGATTAAATTTATTCAGCCTTGAAACAAGAAGATTGAGAGGTCAATTAATAGAAATTTTTAAAATACTAAAAGGAATAGAAAATGTTGACTCTAATATTTGGTTTCAGTTTAGCACATCTACTACGCGATCAAACGGAATGAAAATAAAACCCAAGAATTTTCGCACAAATATATGTGGGAACTCATTTGCGTATAAAATTGTGAACAAGTGGAATCAATTACCAGAGGATGTAGTGAAATGTAATACAGTAGAAAATTTTATAAAGAAATTAGACAAAATTTTAAGAAATCTAACATAATATGTGACGTGACTAATAAGTTAAAATAAAATTTGTATGCTAATTTTAAGATTTACAAAATATTAATTGTATTTATTATAAAATATATTTATTGTATGAAATCATAATAAAATTCTTTTTGACATGAATATGTTCTAAATATTCCTTATAGCTCAGAATCATTAACCAAAGACAAAGAACGAGTTTATGTTCTAATATTGGACGAGAAACCCTAATCTAAGTTGAATGTATATATATATATATATATATATATATATATATATATATATATATATATATATATATATATATATATATATATATATATATTAGCATGTAAAATATTATATAGAATAAGTAAGTTATGAGAGAACAGCAAATTGACAAAAAAAGGTTAGCTCTGGCATAATGTAGAACAAGTAGCATAATAAAAAGTTTGGATGTAGCAAATAAATACAAAAAAAAGTACCTCCATTGAAATGGAACAAATGTTCTTTTGAGGTACTTACTATCCTTGTAACTCTCTCTCTCTCTCTCTTTATATATATATATATATATATATATATATATATATATATATATATATATATATATATATATATCTCGTCAGGAAACGGTCATGCCTGACGAACCTTGTGGAATTCTTCCACTTCGTGTTCACTGAGCATGATCGGGATAAAGCGTTTGGTGTTGTGTACCTTGACTTCCAAAAGGCCTTTGACAAGGTACCACACCACCGCCTTCTCCGGAAAGTGCGTGCGCAGGTCATAGACGGCAAGGTAGCAGGTTGGATAGAGAGCTGGCAAATGGACGGGCCTCTGAATGGGCGTCCGTATCTAGCGGTGTCCCTCAAGGTTCCGTCCTGGGACCACTACTGTTTATTATCTATGTCAACGACATGGACAGAGACATGGTTGCCAAAATCCCCAAATTTGCCGACGACACAAAGCTTGGTATCAATGTGGCAAAGGAGGGGAACACTGCCAGCCTCCAAGAGGACCTTCAAAGGATTGGGGAGTGGTCGGACACTTGGCAAATGCCTTTCAACGTGAACAAATGCAAAGTGATGCATATCGGCCACCGAAGCCCCAAATCTCAGTACTTCCTTAAGGGAACTGCCCTTGAAGCGAGTGACACTGAGAAAGACTTGGGTGTAACTATCACTAGTGACCTCAAGTTCTCAAAACAGTGCATCGAGGCAGAGAAGAAAGCCCAAAGGATGTTAGGCTACATAAAGCGCCAGTTTGGATACCGTAACAAGGAGATAGTACTTTGTCTGTACAACTCCCTCGTTCGGCCGCACCTGGAGTATGCCGTACAAATTTGCAGTCCTTCATTTTGAAAGGACATCGCGAGATTGGAACGGGTACAAGCCAGGACAACTAAGCTGATTCCCTCTATCCGACATAAAAGTTATGAGGATAGACTAAGGGAATTAGATCTGTTCTCGCTGGAAACCCGTAGACTGCGTGGTCAGCTCATCGAGGTTTTCAAAATACTTCTAGGGTTCGACAATGCGGATTACCGGGATATTTTCACACTGAGTGAGAACAGAACGAGCAATCATGGCTTCAAACTTGAACTGAAGCGTTTCAACCGCAATCTGTGTGGAATTTTTTTCACTTACAGTATCTGCGATAAGTGGAACGCACTTACAGTGGAAGTTGTCAACAGTGAATCTGTTGACCAGTTCAAGTCAAGACTAGACAAAGTCTTGAAAATTGGCCGTTTAGGGACGCAAAACAATTGAGCAGCCTTGTGCCTGCTCAATTGCTAGTCCAAAGGTACCCTCCTTGAATGGACCGTAAGGTCTCCTAGGGTACTTTCTTTCCTTGTAACTCCTTGTAACTCTCTCTCTTTGTTGAGAAAATAGAGGGAGAGGGGTGACGCACCCTTTTCGCGGGAAGAGAGCTTGTGCGTACCCTTGACTTTTCGAGCTATGTCGGCTGGGGTACCTCTCTTCTGCGTACCCCTGGTAGGGCTTTCTCAGTGTCGATTTGGTCGGAAACGAGGTTCCCGACTAAGTGCGTCCCTCTTTTTTCTACTCTATCCTTCTCCTTTTTTACTTTTATCCACCTCTTCAACTTATTATATAAAAATAAAAATAAAACAAATAAAGAGCCTACTCCTATCGTGTCACTCCCTTTTTTTCCTTCTATCTACATATAAGGACCTGGCAGCTACCTCATGCGTCAGAAGAGAGGCTTTGGAACCTCTATAAACAACGCTAATCGACGCTCGCTGGTTGCGAGAGACTAGGACTAGAGGTGTCCTAGGCGTTGGGGAACGATGAATGGGATGAGGGTAGTGCCCCGTTAACCCCTTCCCTGGCGCATAATTATTGACCATTCCCAGTGACCGTTGACGGGTGCCTCTGGTAGCATTGGTCCAAGGTGACAGCCCTTTGTTCCCAAGTTGGTTGCCAGGCCAATAAAAAGCCTTGGGTCGAGTCTCTTGGTGTGGCTGGATATCCATTGAACGCTGCTCCGAGATCTTGGCTGTCGTGAAGGGAACTAGTAGGAGTTTAGTACGGGGTGTGCTACGTTGTTTACCTGGTGACAAATCGATGGCCCTTTCGTGGACCGTCAGTGCTGCTTGGTTGGGAGCCACGGCACGCCGATGTTTGATTACTCGGTCGGACGAATAGCAGCACATGGAGCGTGCATTCTGAAAGATCCGAAACCTCTCCGAAGGATAGGCGGGAGCGACTCACGCGGAGAGAACTCACCAACCCCCCTTTTTATCATTGATTGGTCGCAAAGTATTGAGAGAGAGAAAGTGTTCAAAATGACCTGAAAGAAAGGACCAGGAGCTCTAAAATACACATGTGCAATATGCCATATAGATAAGTGGTGCGTGGACTTTCCGGAGGGGTGTTATTCCAAATGCCACCCGGCTAGTTCCTGCACCGACTGTATTCTAATGGCCAAATCAAGGAGCTAAAAGAAACATGCAGGGCTTCCGAGGGAAGGTCTAGGAAGTTGGAGGAGAAAATAAACAGCCTGGAATTGGAACACGCCGGACTGACTCGCAGCTAGAGGTCAGAATAGCAGAGCTAACGTCAAGCCCTGTAGTAAACACTGCATCTGCAGTATTACCCCCAAAGCTAGGTCCGCATGCTACGGATAAATCTCAAAGAAAAAAAAAAGAAGGGAAAGAAACAGGAAGAAGAGAAAGTTGAAACAGAAGAAGAAAAGATAAAAACAGAAGAGTATATAACAAAGGAAGATAGGGGGGAGAAGATGAATAAGAAAAAGAACAAGAAAAATAAGATGGAGAAGAAAGAGGGAACCCAGATTTCGCTTCCGGAAGGAAAGCCTCAAACCTCTGCACGGAAATGTCCGAGGGTTACCTTTGTGGGCGATTCCCAAGCACAAGGTTTGCAGCCCCTGCTAGCGGCCCGCCTACGCACTAATTTGAAGGTATGCTGCCAGCCAGTACGGGGAAACCACCACATCAGGGTAGAGGCTGAGAAATCTCATCTCCGAGAATTCAGTCGTTGCCCTGATGGTGAGTGGAAATGACCTCGTCCTCTGAGGAGGCAAAGTAGGCCCCAGCGAGAAAATTCTCAGCGCGGTCATGGGAGCCGTGGACGACTGCGGATTTAGAACTCGCAAACGGGTCGTTGTAGGGATGCTCCAAAGAAGAGGTCCTAGCCGGACAGCTCACTCAAGGAACGTGACCTTGAACCAGCGCCTGTCCGACCTCTGTACGGCGGAGGGGGTCTTCTTTCTGGACCCTTACCGCACCTTTTACGGGCTAAACGACCTTTACCAAAGGGACGGAGTGCACCTTTCATTCAAGTGAAAGGGTGTACTCTGTAACTTAATCCAGGATGTCGTAGAGCGGACGCAGAGGAGCGTCCGACCCAGAGTGAAGGCGGACATAAGACAGTATGCCCGTGTCACTCCTGGAACGACGTTCTTAGAAGTGGCAAAGAGGGGTACTGCCACACAAAAGAAGCCGGGAAACGGAAGAGCGTAGTGAGTCCTACACTGGGGGACTCCCTCAAAGTTCTTCTGTTCAATGCGAGGTCAATCAGGAATAAGTTTCTTGAGCTCCGTGGCCTCGTAGCAACAGAGGAATCTGAGATGGTGGCCATCACAGAGTCGTAGATAAAAACCTCAAGCCGAGATTTTGAAGGTAAATTCACGATTCCCGGTTACCATCTCCTCCTGAAAGGGTGGCGGTGTGATGTTGTATGTCAAGGATACTTTCAACTCGACGGATAGCAACATCGTATCCAGCCATGAACTACTAGGTGTTGACCTAGAGAGGGGTCCTGCCAGATACAGGACCCTAGTGCTTTACAGACCCCCTGCCCAACTCTTAGAACAGGACAGGAGTCTGTACCAGCTGTTGGGCGAACTTGTAAGAGAAAGTGTGTGTATCACCATGGGTGACTTCAATACCCATGTTGACTGGGAAACCAGAGAACCCTATGGCGAGAACGCACTACTCCTGGAGTTCGCGAACAACGAGTTCCTGACTCAATGAGTGAGAGAGCCAACGAGAGGAGAAAATATCCTCGACTCGGTTTTCACCTCTGAGGATGACATCGTTGAGGACCTCTCTGTTAGCGAAGAGCTCGGTGGAAGTGACCACCGACTAATTAGATTTGTATTTAAAGTCCCCAAGGCAGAGCCTGCAACTAGCAAATCAAGGAAACTTGATTTGAGAAGAGCAGACTTTGCGGGTCTACGCGCTGGACTGACTGACGTGAGGCTGTTGAAGACTCGTGGAACAGTTTCAAAACCACATTCATGAGTCTTCAATCGCGTTTCATCCCTCTGAAATGCCCCCGTCGGTCTTCTGTTCAACCAAAGTGGTTTAATCGAGAAATCGGCCACCTGCTTAGGGAGAAGAGAACTGTGTACTGGCAATCGAAGATCTTGGGTGACTTAGACGAATACCGGAGGCTAGCCAGGAGAGTGAAGTCCAGCATAAGGGCGGCTAAGCGGTCTGAGGAACTCCTAGTGGCGAGACTCTGTAAAAAGAATCCCAAGGAGTTCTTTGGATATGCGTTCAGCCATAAACCAATCCGTCGAACGATTGGCCCTCTTAGAAATGAGGAGGGGGGCATTTAAGCATTCAGATGCAGAAAATGCTAACCTCCTCAACGACTACTTCTCTTCAGTGTTTACTGAAGAGTGTGGTCCCATCCCCCAGCCAATGGATTCCTACTCGGGGGAAAACTGGAGGATATGGACTTCACCGAAGGGAAAATATAAAAGAAGATCACTGACCTAATGACGAATAAGTCACCTGGCCCGGATCGGTTTCTACCTAGAGTGTTAAAAGAAGTGCGCGATCAAGTGTCACGACACCTGAGCGCAATATTCAACATGTCAATCCGGACCGAATGCGTTCCTAGAGACTCGCGTGAGGCGGAAGTGACTCCTATCTTCAAGAAAGGAGACCGTAGCCAACCGTCGAACTATCGACCTATCAGTCTGACTTCGATAGTCGGTAAACTTATGGAAAGCATGGTGGTGGACAAAATGACGTCGTATTAGAGTCAAACCTGTACTGTGGAGTTCCCAGCACAGCTTCCGAAGGCAACGGTCATGCCTGACGAACCTTGTGGAATTCTTCCACTTCGTGTTCAGTGAGCACGATCGGGACAAGGCGGTGGGTGTGGTGTACTTAGACTTTCAGAAAGCCTTTGATAAGGTACCACACCGCCGCCTTCTCCGGAAAGTGCGAGCGCTGGGCATAGACGGAAAAGTAGCCTGCTGGATCGAGAACTGGCTATGTGGCAGATGGCAACGGGTGGTGGTGAATGGACAGTCTTCTGAGTGGGTGCCCGTTACTAGCGGGGTGCCTCAAGGTTCTGTCCTGGGACCACTACAATTCATCATCTACGTCAACGACATGGGCGGTGACATGGTTGCCAAGATTTCCAAATTTGCCGACCATACCAAGCTTGGTATGAACTTTGCAAAGGATGGAAATACTGCCCGCCTGCAGGAAGATCTTGGGAATATTGGGAAGTCTGACTTCGATAGTCGGTAAACTCATGCAAAGTAATGCATATCGGCTACAGAAACCCCCAATCTCAGTATATCCTTAAGGGCACTGCTATTGAATCCACCGACACTAAGAAGGACTTGGGTGTAACAATCACTAGTGACCCCAAGTTCTCGAAACAGTGCATTGAGGCGGAAAAAAAGGCCCAAAGTATGCTAGGCTATATTAAGCGCCAGTTTGGATATCGGAACCAGGAGATTGTACTCTGCTTGTACAATTCACTTGTCCGACCGCACCTGGAGTATGCCGTACAATTTTGAAGTCCTTCATTGCGAAAGGACATCGCGAGATTGGAACGCGTACAAGTCAGGGCTACCAAGCTGATTCCCTCTATCCGACATAAAAGTTATGAAGATAGATTAAGGGAATTAGATATGTTCTCGTTTGAGACCCGGAGACTACGTGGTAAGTTTATCGAAGTATTTAAAATACTTCGAGGCTTCGACAGACTGGACTACGGGTTTTTTTTCCAGCTCAGCGAGGGGAGAACAAGAAATCACGGCTTTAAACTTGAACTGAAGCGATACCACTGTGATCTGTGAGGGAAATTATTCACTTACAGTATCTGCGGTATGTGGAATGCACTTCCCACGGAAGTTGTCAACAGTGAATCTGTTGACCAGTTCAAGTCAAGACTAGATAAAGTCTTGCGAAATTGCCGTTAAGATCATCGCGAGTGATCTTCGAGGTTGCCAAAGGTCCTTGTATGGACCGTGAGGTCTTCTAGGGTAATTATTTTCCTTATAGCTCCTTGTAGCTCTCTCTCTCTCTCCCTCTCTCTTTTTCTCTCTTTTTCTCTCTTTCCTCTCTTTCTATCTCTTTTTCTCTTTGTTCTCTTTTTCTCTCTCTTGTTCTCTTTCTCGCTCTTTTTTCTCTCTTCTCTCTCCCTCTCTTTTTCTCTCGCTCTTTTTCTCTTTTTTATCTCGCTCTTTTTCTCTCTTTTGTTCGCGACCACTTTCACTACACATATATTAGAGGCATTATATGTTCATGAACTCAGATCAGCATTACTAAGGCGTTCGATCAGATCACTTCGTTTAACATTTATTCCCACCATTGAAAAGGGATCTAGGTTCATTAACTTCAGCCTTTATCTTACAAAAACTTCAACTTTAGAAAATATAATTACATTTCATCAAGTCGTCTTTAAAAATCCAAGTACGAACTTATTTTTTGGTTAGACATCCACAAGAAAGAACGGACCCCTCTCGCTATATATATATATATATATATATATATAATATAGTTTTGGTAGACTCCGCTCCAAAATGTGAAAGACCCAATAAGGGTATGCCAGCCATCACCTCGCTATTATCCATAATTGCTTTCTTTATTTTTTTAGCGTTAAGTTATTTATATAGTATTTTGTACTTGTATGTCAAGTGCTTTTAAATTTAAGTTGTTGGATATCATGCGTGGCCTAGTTTTGCAACCACTGCTCAAAGTAGACGATTTCTTTTTGGATGGTTCAGATGACTACCGTGTATTGCTGAGTCCCCAAAGCTCTGAATTTCGTCTATCGTTATGCCGAAACGCACGGCCTTTGGGGTTCTTTGGTTAAGGACAAGGTTGTGCATTTAAGCTGCGATGGGGTTCATCTAGACTTGTTGGATTTGCACATTCGCAACCTTAGTGTCTCCTGTTCCCGCGCCATGGGAATTCTCTATTTGGCGTTCTGAGGACGCTACCCTATTGGATTTTACAGCTCATTTCTTAGCTCAACATTCTATTACTGGGGCGAGATTTACTTCTTCCCCAACGTCTGCTGCGAATGGTGGATTAGATTTACCAAAATTGTCTCCAGTTGGGGCAAGGTGCCAACCGATAGATAAGAAATATGTTACTCGCTTTAAGTCGCACATTGCACGATGTATGTAGATTTACAAAATCGTAGATGATACTACCTTTGAATAATTGCGCCACGCTTTCCTTCCCAAGGGTTCCACAGCACTTGAAGTACTCATTATTTCTTCCTTCATTTCAGACTTGAATTCCTGCTCTGTGTGATCTCCCTGACCTAAATTATCACATAAAACATATATTATTATTATTAGTAGGGTACCTTTCTTTGCCCCTGAGGTAATATGGAAGGCAAAGTTCTGATAAAAAGAGGGTCATTACTAAATCCCTTCACAACATATGTCAGTCCAGGGGAAAGTATACCTGGTCCATTGCCTCCATTGCCCTCATTGGATTACACTGCTGACTCTGCTCCTTTCTCTCGTCAGACGGGAAATAAGAAGGACTCGGAGAAGCTGGTGAAAAACGTTATCAAAATCGTGGTCAAGATCAACATTTTGTCCCGGCACGAGCAGTTCTCGGAGGACGACGTCAAAATCGGACACAAGGTGAGTCGGCCTCTCCTTTTCATCACAATTTATTCAATTATATGCCATTAAATGAGAAAGACCAACTGGGAAATCGTCGCCCGAAAGATTGTAAAACAAATTCCTATGATGATGAAGTTAAGGAAAGTGAAAATGTGAAGGTAATAAATCTCAAGTACTTGGAATGCCGAAAGCCAGGAGCAGCGTAATTCTCTTGAACTTCCCACATTTCGCATATTTTCCGGTGCAGCGCGCAAGGAGATGATGTAACGGGGAGAATCCCTCCTGCAGCCGATACACAGAGAATTTCGACCCTCCTTTTCCCAGGACACAAAGTGGGGCATACTTTAATTGTGGAGTTGGGGTGGGTTGGGGCCCATAAGTTGCTCCTCACCCAATCTCGAACACCCCAATTAGACTCCACTTTACTCGTACTCTGTACCTTCCTGGTAACTGAGGATTTTTCTTCTTTTTGTGAAGAACCCGAGTTCACCGTTGTGCAATCTTCCATTCAAGAGCTCGGGCCCTTGAGGACTCACGGGTTGCAAAACCATAACCGAGGTTTGACTGGGTTGCTTGGGGATCATCCAAAAGAAGGACCCACGTCTCTGAAGCCAAAGGTTTCGAGGGGGAGGGAGGAAAAGACTAGCATAGCTAACCCAACCCTCCCCGATAAGTTCTCGAAGGTGACAGCGCCTTGTTTGACCAACAGCAACCGGAGTTCTTCCTCCGGATAGCGTTCAACCCTTAACGGACACGGCGATTTGCTTTCCTGGCCGCCGTCTTGACGGGCCTCAGCGCCCCGTTCGAACACAGCTTCGCCTCTTCTTTCCCTGCTTCCTCACTTTTCATACAACCTCATTATGCCCCTTATGCCCAGCTCAAGGTGGAGCCGCCACGCGAATGGCTGCCTGTCCACTGATCAGATGGGTTTTCCGGGCCCTTGCTTATCCCTCGCAGAGAGGGCTACTGCGTAGGGTGATTAGCGTATGCATGATGAATTTATTAAAAAAAAAAAACTTTCCTTCTACCATCACCGGAGCCGCCTTCAGGCATCTCCACTGAAAATATGGAAGTCTCCCTCCTCCCCTGTGATTTCTCAGGGACCCTCCAAATTTGTTTTACCAGAGAGGAGGTTTACTTCTCTCCTAGTGCTGCGGGCGCAGGCGACTCCCCTCACCCCCACGGGCGCCTCCCTCTTTCCAGCTGCAGTCCCTACTTTTCTTTCACAGACGACTGCCAAGAAAGCAGGCAGGCAGCCCAATATTGACCCGATAGGGCCCCTTTTTAGGAGGGGGGGGGGCAATGGATGGCATGGCCTGTGGGTCTATGCCCTCAATGAAGCATTCGTGCGTTCTCAGTTTGCAGGGGGTCACTGTACGTGCACCCCTCTCTTCACCGACTGATGCCGGCTCAAGACGAAACTAAAGGTTCCTCGAGTGGGATACATTATGCCTTGTGGCGGATGGCCACATGTAGGCACCACCCCTGAGATAGACAAGCTGCTCCTCAGATGGCTCGGGTCCCCGAGCCCTTACCATGAGAGAAGGGATCTCCTCCCCGCGCCTGGTGCTCCTGTGAAAGCCAAGACCTTCTCTATTTTAGAGAAGGATCTTGGCGAGTCATGTCCATCTGGTCTAAGGGCTCGTACCGGCGGAGGAGAGAACTGATTCATTTCCCGCCCTCCTCTCCTAAGAAATAAAAAGAAGAGAAAAAACAAAGAAGACTCGGGATCTTCTCTTCCGCCGCAAGGACGGATGGGGCCTCTGCCGTTTCGATATGCGACCAAGCCAAAATTGGTACGTGCGGTTCTGGTACTCTCCGGGTGGGGAGTCCCTGACAAAGACCAAAAGTGCGCAGGGTGGAGCCTCGATTACGACTCGGGCCCCACATTCAGAGGTTACCTGGCATGTTCGATCCTCTTAGCTTCTAACGTCTCCTTTTTATTCGCTCCACTGATGTCAGAATGTTGGCTAAGGGTAACATGATCCATCAGAGGAGAGCGCTGCTAGCGTGATTGGTAGAGAGCCGAAAGTGACCCGTTTCTTGGACGGGAGTCTTCTCGCGAATGCGTTGAATCCCTCCGAGGCGGCCCTGATTAGTGCGCTTCAGACACTTGATGGCAGGCCAGTGAGTGTGACGCTGCACTGTTCCATGAACTTCGTGAAAGGAGTGGTTTATGAGAGGGAAGTCGTGGACTACTCCATAGATGACATCACCTTAGAGCTGGCTGACCATGGAGCGGTCAAGGTTGTGATGAGAAAATAGGGAAGTGGCTCGAGCCCCCCCCCCCAACACACTTCGTCACGTTCTACTCGAACAAGCTCCCTGAGTCGGTGCGTACCGGCTGATATCGCTAGCGCATCAATGAATTCGTGCCACTGCCGCGGAAGTGCTACTACTGCCACCGCTTCAACCATACGAATCGCTCCTGTAGACGTGCAAAGTCGGAGTTACTCGAAATCTGTTAAGTTGTTCCAAGGCCGCACACCATAAGTCCAAATTATGTGTGGCCAAGTGTGTCAATTGCGGAGAGCCGCACCCTGCTTCATCGAAGCAATGTGGTTCTAATATCCTTGATAAGGAAATCCTGGCGGTTTAGGCTCAGGATTGTCTTTCATTTCGCGAAGCTGAGGACCTGCCCCTGGCGCGCCGGGCGCTACCTGGGATATCGTATTCCTAGATGTTAAGAAAGACCCTCAACTCCTGACTCCTCCAGGCCTACGAGCACGGTCTTTTCCACGCCTATTCGGAACCCTTCTGCGGGTTATACCCACCCCAGGTGCTCCCCTGGAAAAGCTGGCGGCACAAAGAGTTCGCATCCAGCACCAGCCTACAGGAAGCGTACTGCCATTTCCGTGAGGGTCTTCTCTTCGAAGAGACCCTCTGCTTCTCCTCCAAGCTAGGTTTGGAGGGCATATTCCTTCATTGGATTGCTGCGTACTCCGGGCCAACTGGAAGGAGGTGCGGAGGCTCGTCCCCTCTTGTTCATTGTTAGCTATCTTTTTGCGGGAGACCATGCTGGGCGCGTGTCCCCTGCCCACCCTCCCGGGTTATAAGTGTTTTGCGGCCCCACCACCACGGGATGGGGGCCTTACAGCAGGATGCGTGATTTATACCCGCGATGATATCTCCTTTCTTCTCTTTGTTCTAGATACCTCCCTTCAAGCAGTAGCTGTGCAGCTGCACCTAGATAGGAGCTATACTGTTATTTCTGTGTACATTCCACCGTTAGCCGACTTAGACGCAGAGAACTTCCGCAGCGTCATGGCACGGTTGCCAAGGTCCTTTCTCGTGCTCGGTTACCAGAACGGTTACTAGCTGGAGATAGGTGTCCTGAATGTGGATGAGTTAATGTATAACTCGTCGAAAACGGCTTCCTTTTCCTGCATCGATCTATCTTTGTGCTCTTTGGATGCACAGCCTGATTTGGGGTTTGGGATAGTCGATTACCTCTATCATAGTGATCACTTTTCTATTCAAATATCATTTTTTGTGCCGCTGCCGACTGAGAGCCCGCCCCTGTGGTGCTGGACGCGGGCGTGGTGGACCGGATTTCAAGAAATGACTGTATTCTCTGTCTCAGTAGAAGATTTAGGTCGGTAGATGATGCCACTGTGTTCTTCTCCGACAATCTCATCGCCGTGGGACTAATTTCTATTTCTAGAATGTTTGGCCATTTTGCACGTCAACCGCTCCGTGGTGTTCAGCTGAGTGTGAGATGGCCCTCAAACAGAAGCGTTATGCCTACATGCGCTATCAGCGCCGCCCGAACAATTTCACTGTCGGTGAATTTGGTCGAGTTAGGGCTAGGTCCTGGTATTTTCCGAAGTACGCATGACTCTTGCCCACGTGCATACGTGTCTTCACCTAAAGGGAAGACCCCTCTAGCAGAGGTATTAAAGAGAGTCAAAAGGATTCGGGGCAAGTTCTGACGGACCACCCTACCTTTCTTCACGAGAATGGGACGGCAATCTTGGACCCCGCGTCCGTGGCGGAATCCTTCACGACCGCTTTCTTCGCATTCTTTAGCCGGATGCTAATACGCCAGCATTCAAAGTGCGTCGTGATGTCGCGGAAGGCCGCCGACTGGAGATTATCCCCAAAGGCGCAGAACCTTTCCACGAAAGGTTTTCTTTGAGCAGGTTGCGTTCCGCTCTCGCTCGTGCGCGGAGACCGCTCCTAGTCCCGACGATGTCGCGTACGCCATGCTTCGACACCTAGATGAGTGAGGCATAGAGTTTCTGATGGATTTGTTCAACAGGATCTGGGTAGAGGGTATCCTACCAGACTCCTGGCGAATCGCTACTGTGCTCGCTTTTCCAAACCAGCGAGTGATAACTCTACCCCTGCTGGTTTCCGCCGAATCTCTTTAACCTCCTGCGTATGCAAGTTGATGAAGAAATTGGTAAATGTTTAATTAGCCTTTTCTCTGGACAGTGGAGGCCATCTTTCTCTTCTCCGACGTGAAAACTCCGCGAGGCCTTTTTTCGTAGACAGCACTACGCCACAGTTTTTTCGATATGGAGAAGGCCTATGATACCGCATGGCGATACGATATAATGGAGACTATTTACACGATGGGGGTGAGGGGACTCCTCCCAATCTTTATATCTAAATTTTTGTGATATCGTCAATTTCGTGTACGGGTGG